>CM021105.1:235119102-235367741 GCA_007115665.2 Sequoiadendron giganteum | reverse complement strand
CAAGCTCACATTTTCCCATACTTAGAAAATTTTCATGTCTCTGCTTGCTATTGCTTTTGCATTCTATTTTTAGCAAGTTGTGCTATTTTTAGCAAGTCCCTTGATTTTCAACCTCTAAGGCTCCGTTTCACCTGAAAATTTCGTCATATGATCTTCTTCACCTTGTGAACCTGTTTTGCCAGTCCTCTGCCCTGACCTGCTATTTATAGCCACCTGCTATTTATAGTAAGTTTTGACTTTCTGACTTCAGTAGCTCCGTTTTGCCTGAAAGTTGCAACGCTTGATCTTGATAGCTTGAGTGTCACTCTGATGCCAACCTCGGGTGCAGACCTGCTATTTATAGCCGTGCCCTGACTTACTAAAAATAGTAAGTTCTCCGATTTCGCTCAAATTTTGCCAGCAGGTACCTTGAAGTGTGCTGACATTGGTGGGGTGCTTCGTTTCGGCTATTTTTGGATTTTACCCCCTATAAAAGTGGAAACCCTAATTTGACTTGTATGTATCCCGAACGGTCTCCGTTTGACTTCGTTCCTTCTGCATGTCGTTCTGTTTGCTGAACTGGAGTGTTGGGGGCAGCTGCCAGAGTGTACCTGCTAAAAATAGAAACTACCTGAAAAGTGACCAATTTGCTACCAGATGGTTTTGCATGTCATATTGCCTGTGGGATCTCAAGAAACCCAGAAAAACCCAAAAAACTGGTCTGCATGCATGCACTGGCTAAAAATAGTAAGTCCTCGAAATTTGATCTTCTCTGCTTGCATGTCACACTGTTGCGAAGCTCTTGGAAAACCCACATGGAATATCCGGACATGCATTAAAGAACTTTGCATGCAAACCCTAAAAATAGCCTTGGAAGGCTGAACTCTGAAGGTCACCATCTCGGTTTGCATGTTACACCATCGTGAAGGTCCAGAAAAACCCAGATCAATTCTCTTATCATTTATCGGAGAATTGTATGTTGAAGCCCTGAAAATAGCTCGTGAAGCCAGAACTGCTAAAAATAGCCAGTTGCCTGAATCAGCTCAAATTTCATGTGTAGGCCCTTGGAAGCTGCCTGAATGTGTTGAAGTAGTTAGAATCCCGAAGTCTTGATGAAAAGCTCACAGATTGAACACTTACTAAAAATAGTAAGTCGTCAGAACATGATGAAAATTCAGTGGGAGCCTGCTGGAAGCCTTCTGAAAGCAATGTTAAGCTTAGCTGTCAATTTACCAGTCTTGATTTAATCTCAAACTATCCTGAAGAACAAAACTCTAATTTCACAAATTTAGCCAAAATTTCCAATTAGGCCAAAGAACGGGGACATCCCCGAAAGGACAGAGAAATCAGAGAGAGAGAGAGACAAAAAACAAAAGCCAAAAGACCAAAATGGAGCAAAAAAATGGGGGGTCCCCATTTGAATGGGGCGATGTGTGAAAAAGGTCACAACAGGAACCTCCCTCTGATTCTCAGGAACATGGTCAACTTCCATATCCTGAGGAGGTTCTTCTTCATCGATCTCCATATGAGTGCCCTTGGATCTTCTGAATGCAACATCCTCCTTAAATGTGACATCTCTACTGATCTCAATAGTCTTCTGATCCGGAATGTAGATTTTGTAGGCTTTTGATGTCTCGCTATAGCCTACCAAAATTCCCTTCTTGCCAAAAGGTTCCAACTTTGTCCTCTTTTCCTTTGGTATATGAACATACATAGGACACCCAAAGATCCTCAAATGACTTACTTCAGGCTTCACCCCAGAGAATGCTTCTTCAGGAGTTATATTCTGCAAGATTCTGTGAGGACTTCTATTCTGAACATAGACAGCAGTCTTGGATGCTTCAGCCCAAAGAGAGATTTGCAGGTCTTGGTCATGAATCATGGCTTTGACTGCTTCCACGATAGATATGTTCTTTCTCTCCGCAACACTGTTCTGTTGAGAATTATAAGGAACGCTGAACTCCCTCTTAATCCCTGCTTCAATGCAAAAGTTACGGAAGATAACAAAAGTGTATTCTCCTTCGTTATCGGATCTCAAGATCTTGATCCTCTTTCCAGACAAATTCTCCACCTGAGCTTTGAACTCTTTGAACCTTTCTAATATCTCCTCAAATTCTTTAGATTTCAAGAAATAGATCCAAGTCTTTCTAGAGTAGTCATCAATAAAAATAATGTAATACAAGAAACCACTCGAAGACGCAACAAACATTGGACCACATAAATCAGAATGAATAAGATCTAAGACACATTTGGATCTACTTTCACTATTATGGAATGGACCTCTTGTATTCTTTCCCAAAGCGTAGCCTTTGCACGTTCCTTCATGCTTCTGGTTGAATTTAGGAAGGTCAGTCACCATCCTCTCCATAATAGGTAGCGCTCAAAAGTGAAGATGAGCCAATCTTCGATGCCAAAGATCACACAAACTTGAGGAGTCATGCACTAGAGCCTGAATGGGGCGAGTGCATAGCCTATAGAGACACCCATGTCTAACTCCAATCACCCGAGCAGTCTTGATGTTGGAGTTCTTTGCCCATATAAGAACTTTGCCTTCTGAAAAAGCAACTTGATAACCCTTGTCCTCCAAAGCTGAGATGGAAACAAGGTTTCTCTTTATACCTAGAACAAATAACACATCATCCAACTGTAAGGAATCGCCGGAATCCAAGTGAAGAGATGAGGTCCCAACTCCTTTAACATAATAACTAGCATCATCTCCAATAATGACTTGTTCGCTAGAATCTTTCTCCACCAAGTTAGATAGATGCTCCCTAAATCCGATGATGTGGCGAGAGGCACCACTATCAATCAACCAAGTGTTGGTGTCAGTAGATACATTGCTTGACAAGGCTGAATAGAATAGGTATTCACTTGTATCCTTCTACATGGAGGCTTCACCGACATTTGCAATGGCGGCTTGCTGCCTAGGCTTGGAAGGACATTCCTGCACAAAGTGACCGTTCTTGTCACATCGAAAACATTGGACCTTGGAGAGGTCCCTCTTTTTAAATGCAGGGCCACCATCAACTCCTCTATCTCTGTTCCTTTTGAAATAACCTTTCTTCCCATCTTTCCCTTTCTTCTTTGAGGATTGAGTGGCAAGAACGTGAAGGTCTTCATTAACGAAGCTTTGCCCAATGCCTCTTGCAACCAACCTAGACTCTTCTTGAATACAGTTTGCCCTCAACCGATCAAACTTGGGAAGTTTTGATCTTGCACTGATTCCCTGAATATAGGATTCCCAAGATGAAGGAAGACCATTAAGAGCCAGCATGGTCAGATCCTTGCTATCGACAACATGCCCAATAGACGAGAGCTGATCTCTCAATTCGGTTATTCTCATGAAGTAGGCAATGATAGATTCTCCCTTTGCCATCTTCAAATGATGGAGTTACTGCTTTAGTGCAAGAGCCCGGCTGGTGTTGTTGATTTCGTACATCTCCTCTAGGGTTTTGAACATCTCTCTCGCAGTCCTTAACTTGGAGACAATAGGAACATTATGATCCTTCACCGAATCAACTAATATCTTCTTTGCCCTAATATCTTTCTTCTTCCATAGGGCCTTCTCTTCCTCATTCGTAGGCTCGGGGACGGAGCTCTCCACAAACTTTGCCAATTCGCTTTCCTCCAAGGTGAGCATGATCCTGAATCTCCACAAAGTGAAGTTTGACGCTCCCTCAAGCCTATCCTCAATCTTAAGACCATTCACCATCTTGACAGATAGATAGATGTGAATAGAGATGAGAAATAAAACAAGGGTATCGCTTAATTAATCACAAATCTGATCGGGATCCTCTTCAAACCCACTTTGATACCATGTTAGTTTTATAAGATCAGATATGTGTTAGTGTTCCTTAGATCAGATTAGATAATCAATTTAACAAAAGAAATGCAACACATAAGACAATGAACACAACAAGATACCCTGGGAAAACCCTCCTCTTGAGGGAGAAAAACCCAGCAAATATATCTCTTATATATTGAAGGAATAAGAGCAGAAATCTGCTTGAACTCAGGCCCAACACAATGCCGAATTTGATACAATGAATAATAGCACCTCTCCTAGATGCAAAGATACAAATGAATATGTTTCTCCTTGAAATCAGTCTGCTGCTACAAAGTGATGATCTGCTGCTACAAGATGATGATCTGCTGATTAAGTATGAACTTCTTCTAGGACTGCGAATTCTGCTCTGCCAATAAAATGCAAACTTCTTGATATTCGAATTGTGAGAATAGTCAAGAAGTGACCTTGTATTTATATCTCCTAGGCGCCTCTTCACTTGGGTCGGCCTTTGATAAATAACAATTAAAGTCGGCCAGAATAATTACATGATATAAATCAAATATATAAGGTCGGCCCATGTATTTAATATGAGTCTTAGTGAAGACCGACGCTGTATTAACATCAACACTCCCTCTCAGCTAGGGATGAACTTACATCTGCACAAGACACATTATGTTAGAATGAAAACAAAATAAAATATCACCTCAACGTGATATTAACCATTATGGCTACTCCCATAGATGGTAAAAACTCATCACGGATTCTCTCACGTGATGTTGTCATGGAGTCACACACATGACATCCACCATAGCTTCTCCCAGAGGGTGGAAACAAGGGCTTTCACCTCAACTCTCTCTCATCAGAGAATTGCATTATCAAGGACTTTCACCTCAACTCTCTCTCAGCAGAGAATTGTATTAACAAGGGCTTGCACCTCAACTCTTTCTCAGCAAAGAGTTGCATTCTCAACAAGGATCATTGATTACTGAGACTCTTTCTCAGTCACGGCTGCATTCTCCACCATACCAAGTTTCTCCCGGAAGTATACAAACTTAATCCTGGCGAGAGGCTTGGTGAGAATGTCTGCCGTTTGCTCTTCAGTGCTGATATACCTCAACTGTATAGCTTTCCTTTGTACCATATCTCTAATATAGTGGTACTTGATCTCAACATGTTTTGTTCTGTCATGAAACACAGGATTGACAGAAAGCTTCACACAGCTTTGATTATCACAGTGTATAATAGTAGGCTCCATTGATTGTCCAAACAATCCTGCAAGGAGCTTGCGAAGCCACACTGCCTCACGAGCTGACACACAAGCTGCAATATACTCTGCTTCAGTTGTACTCAAGGCCACTGAAGACTGTTTCCTGCTACACCAGGAGATCATAGCAGTCCCCAAACTGAAGCAACAACCAGAAGTACTCTTCCGATTTGAGACACATCCTGCCCAATCAGAATCAGTAAAACCATGCAGCTCCAAATCCACGTGAAGAATATCTCAACCCATATCCGATTGTGCCGCATAAATATCTCAGGATATGTTTAGCTGCTACAAGATGTATTTGCTTTGGTTCACACATAAACTGGCTAAGTGCACTCACTGCATAGCAAATATCAGGTCTAGTGTTAACTAGATACATCAATGAACCAATCAACTGTCTATACATCGTAGAATCCACTGGTTCTGAACTAGCTGCAGCTTCTTTCAACTTATCTAAATTAGTCTCCATGGGTGTAGACATAGGTTTGCAGTCAATCATACCAAACCTTTTGAGAATGTCAACAGTGTACTTCCCTTGACTTAGAATCATCTCATCTGGCTTTTGCCAAACTTCTAAGCCAAGAAAGTAATGCATGAGACCTAGATTCTTCATCTCAAATTCTGAAGCTAATTCCTTCTTGCATTTTAGAATTAGATGTTCTTCACCAGTAATGATCAAGTCATCAACATATAAAACCAAAATTAATGCTTCACCATTTACTACTTTGAAGTAGAGGTTAGAATTTGCATCATTCTTTGAGAAACCCAGACTTGAAAGATACTGATCAATTCTTTCATACCAAGCACGAGGAGCTTGTTTAAGACCATACAAGGCCTTCTTCAGCTTGCAGACATGAGACTCTTTCCCATGCACCTCAAATCCTTCTGGTTGCTCAATGTAAACCTCTTCTTCTATTATGCCATTCAGAAAAGCTTGTCTTTACATCCATTTGGTGAATCTTCCATCCTCTAGATGCAGCAATAGCAATGATGGTTCTAACAGACGTGTAACGAGCCACAGGAGCAAAGGTTTCTTCATAGTCAACTCCCTCTTTTTGTGAGAACCCTCTAGCCACAAATCTAGCCTTGTGTTTCTCAATGCTCCCATCAGCTGCATGCTTGATCTTGAAGAGCCACTTAGAAGACACCACAGATTTGTCTTTGGGTCTAGGAACTATATCCCAAACATCGTTCTTAAGTATAGACTGATACTCCTCAATCATGGCATCTTTCCATACTTGTTGACTAGAAGCTTCTTCAACATTTGAAGGCTCTGACTCATCAAGGCAACATAACTAGAGAACTTGTGAGGTCTCTTGCTTTCTCTGAAGGCTCCTCTTGGAGCTGCAAACCTTTCTGCTTCCTGCATTGTCCTGCGAGCCCAAAGAGGTCTTTTCTTTCCAATCACAATGTCTAGAGGCCCATCAGTAGGATCCAAAGGCTCAGCTGGATCAATATCTTCTTTAGGTTCTGTATCCTCCTTCAGATTCTCTGGAATATGGTCAACTTCCATATCTTGAGGAGGTTCTTCTTCATCAATCTCCATAGGAGTGCCTTTGGACCTTCTATAAGCAACATCTTCCTCAAATGTGACGTCTCTACTGATCTCAATAGACTTTTGTCCTGGAATGTAAATCCTGTAAGCTTTTGATGTCTCACTGTAGCCTACAAGAATTCCTTTCTTCCCAGAAGGTTCTAGCTTTGTTCTCTTTTCCTTTGGAATATGAACATAGACTGGACAGCCAAAGATCCTCAAATGACTAACTTCAGGCTTCACGCCTGAGAATGCTTCTTCAGGAGTTTTATTCTCTAAGATCCTGTGGGGACTCCTGTTTTGAACATAGACGGCTGTTCTTGATGCTTCAGCCCAAAGAGAGATTTGTAAGTCTTGATCATGGATCATAGCTTTCACTGCTTCCACAATAGATCTATTCTTCCTTTCAGCGATACCATTTTGTTGTGGATTATAGGGAACACTGAACTCCCTCTTAATCCCTGCTTCAATACAAAAGTCTCGAAAAGTGCCAGAAGTGTATTCTCCACCATTATCAGATCTCAATACTTTGATCCTCTTCCCAGACAGATTTTCAATCTGTGCTTTGAATTCTCTGAATCTTTCTAATACTTCTTCTGATTCTTTAGATCTCAAGAAATATATCCAAGTCTTTCTAGAGTAATCATCAATGAAAATAATATAATACAAGAAACCACTAGATGATGCAATAGACATTGGACCACACAAATCAGAATGAATGAGATCAAGAATACATTTAGATCTACTTTCACTGGAATGAAACGTACCTTTTGTGTTCTTGCCTAGGGCACATCCCTTGCATGTACCTTCATGTTCTTGATCGAATTTCGGAAGACCGGTGACCATCTTCTCCATGATAGGTAGAGCACGAAAGTGAATGTGAGCCAATCTTCGATGCCAAAGATCACACATGTGGTACTGTTATGCACAAGTGCTTGAAGAGGACGAGTGCACAGCGTGTAGAGACATTCATGTCTAACTCCAATCACTTGAGCAGTTTTGAAGCTGGAGTTCTTTGCCCATATAAGAACTTTCCCTTTAGAGAAGGCAACTTGATAACCTTTGTCTTCTAATGCTGAAATTGAAACAAGGTTCCTCTTTATCCCTGGTACGAACAGTACATCATTCAACTCCAAAGAAATTCCAGAATCCAAGTGAAGAGTGGAGTTTCCAATCCCTTTTACAGAATATCTAGCATCATCTCCAATAACAACTTGATCACTGGAGTTGCTTTGCTTTCCATTAAGTTTGAAAGATGACTTCTGAATCCGGTGATGTGCCTAGAAGCACCACTGTCAATCAACCAAGATTTAGAGTCAGTAGAAACATTGCTAGACAAGGCTGAATAAAATAGATAATCACTGGAGTCCTTTTGTAGAGCAACTTCTTCAACATCTGCAGTGGCAACTTGAAGCTTAGGTCGTTGGGGGCAACCCCTCGCAAAGTGACCATACTTATCACAACGAAAACATTGAATCTTGGACATGTCTCGTTTCCTTTTGAAGGTAGGAGCATCTTCATTTCCATCTTCTCGATTCCTTTTGAAGAAACCTCTCTTAAAGCCTTTTCCTTTGTTTGATGAATGAGAGGTAAGAACTTGTAATTCTTCATTCTTTGAGCTTTGACCAATCCCCCTTGCTGTTAGTCTTGACTCTTCTTGAATGCAATCAATCCTCAATCGATCAAACTTGGGAAGTTCGGATCTTGCACTGATTCCTTGGATGAACGCCTCCCATGAAAGCGGAAGACCATTGAGAGCAAGCATAGTCAGTTCTTTATCATCAATCATGTGACCAATAGTGGAGAGTTGATCTTTTATCTCTGAAATCCTCATGAAGTATGTAATAACAGATTCTCCTTTCGCCATTTTCACATGATGAAGTTGTTGTTTCAGAGCAAGGGCTCGACTGGTGTTGTTGATTTCGTACATCTCTTCCAAGGTTGTAAACATCTCTCTTGCTGTATCCAACTTGAAGATAATTGGTACAATATGATCCTTGACGGAATCAACCAATGCTTTCTTTGCCCTAGTGTCTTTCTTCCTCCATTGCAGCTTCTCTTCTTCCCCCTCAGGTTCGGGAACTTTTGTTTTCACAAACTCAGCCAAGTCATTCTCTTCCAAAGTTAGCATGAACCTGAACCTCCATGATATGTAGTTCGAGATCCCTTCGAGTCTATCCTCGATTTTCAGACCGTTCACCATCTTGAGAAATATAGAAGATAGACTGAAGAAAAAAATAAGGTGAGTGTTGCGAACTAAATCTGATCACGATCTTTTTCACACCCGCTCTGATACCATGTTAGTGTTTCTTAGATCAGATTATATAATCAATTTAACAAAAGAAATGCAACACATAAGACAATGAACACAACAAGATACCCTGGGAAAACCCTCCTCTTGAGGGAGAAAAACCCAGCAAATATATCTCTTATATATTGAAGGAATAAGAGCAGAAATCTGCTTGAACTCAGGCCCAACACAATGCCGAATTTGATACAATGAATAATAGCACCTCTCCTAGATGCAAAGATACAAATGAATATGTTTCTCCTTGAAATCAGTCTGCTGCTACAAAATGATGATCTGCTGCTACAAGATGATGATCTGCTGATTAAGTATGAACTTCTTCTAGGACTGCGAATTCTGCTCTGCCAATAAAGTGCGAACTTCTTTATATTCGAATTGTGTCAATAGTCAAGAAGTGACCTTGTATTTATATCTCCTAGGCGCCTCTTCACTTGGGTCGGCCTTTGATAAATAACAATTAAAGTCGGCCAGAATAATTACATGCTATAAATCAAATATATAAGGTCGGCCCATGTATTTAATATTAGTCTTAGTGAAGACCGACGCTGTATTAACATCAACAAATTTGCCCTTGTTTTTTTTGTTTTTGTTTGATGTTTTTTGAGAGATAATGAAGGTAATATGCAATTGATACTTCTTAACAACAATGAGCAGAAAAAAATAGATTTGCAGCAATAATAACTTAGAAAATTACAACTTTGGAATTTACAATGAGCAAAAAATTCTAGATTTATATTCTGATTAGAAAATAGGTTTTTTCTCAATTACAAAGGTGACCAATATCATAAAATGTCATAACATATCTAAATCCAACATACCTAGAAAAAGTTGGAGATTTTAACAAGGTGTTGTAGTTCCAACCAGCCATTGGAGCCTCCAAAAATGGGATGCCACAATCTGAAGATTCATCGACCAAACTGAAACACAGGCCCTCAAGAGCCCTAGGCACTTCCAAACCAGCTATATGTTCAAAACCCTAGGCGACCGACCAATAAAAATCCATACTCTCCTTACAGCTGTAAGGGCCTACTTGGGAATAGTACAACTTGCTTATGAAAGGATCTTTTCTAAGTTTTCAAGACCTTCAAATTGTTGTTAATTGATGCTGAAAATTGCCCCTCAAATCTGCACTGATATTACTATGTAAAGCTAAAGTTATCAATCTCAAATGAAGCCCAACTGTGATTCTTGACTGAAAATCACCAATAAATCCTCCAGATTGGATCTTTCACCAACATAGAAGATGTTCTCTGCAAGGGTTTGCGTCCTCACAAAGCCATAAGATGAACAAGCTCAACCAGCAATATGTATTCTCAAAACAATAACTAGTATGCCAAATGAGCTCCTCAAATCAACTTTTATATCTCCCCCCAAAAGGCTACGCCCCCCTTATTTTTTCCCTTTAATTTATTTAAAAACACTTTATTCTCCCAATGTGGCATCCAAGTCCAAAAGGGGCTCATTCATTTAAATAAACATTTTCACTTTATTATTGGTGCCCATATAGTCACTTTATTAAATAATTTAAATAACAATAAAGTGAAATCTTTAATTTAACTTTATTAATTAATAACTTATCGTTATTTAATTTGAACCCACTGGACTATATCAAATATCATGATGGCATTGGAAATAGCATCCATCGACTATTCCAAAAATGGCAATACTGACAACTAGCTTCGACAATTCCCAAAACTGACTCACTAAAAATAGTATGGAGAAAAATCATCAAAAACACTCCAGAAAGAGGCATAATGCAAAACTCAACCATCAGAGCGCCAATAAACACCTGTTACCACCAAAAGCTAGATCAAATTGTCCCCCAAAGATTCCCTAACCCCAACACATTAGCCTACGAGAATTCACTGAATAGGCTACTGTCCACCACGCTGAACTGCTTAGGAAGGGGACATTACATTCCTCTAGGCCACCGAACCCCCATCCTTTTGATGTGATTACTATTTGCATGCTTGAGTGGGGTTTTTTGACATTTTAGGTCTTAGAGCATTTTTTCATTAATTTTTTATTGTTTCTTTTTTAATAGCATATCCATTGATCCAAAGATGTAAGGGGTCATTCCTTCTAGTATGTTAATGTGCCTAATATGATTCTCCATGTGCTTTGATTTAATTAAAATTGAACTAAACCTAGTTGTTTTGCAAGAACAAAATGCCATGTGCAAGGGAATTAAAATGAATTTGCAAGTTTTTTCCTATTAAATATTGAGTAAATCAATCAGATTATAAACAGAATATTGAACTTGAATATGAAGTTGATGTCAGATGTAAATCTTGGGAGTATTGATAATGATTCTCAAGTCTGAATTTCTCTTTGTGGTATTCGATCCTCAAGTGCAGAACATTCATAATTTCGATGTCTTCAAATGAGGATTGGATCTATATTAAATATCTAATGGGAGACACGTCCCATTATTTGTGTCACTTCATCTAACTAACCACACGATTACCAATCGGGGTTAGTTACTTAATAAACGTATATGTTTACTAAGTTCGATATGAACTTAACTTGCACAAATAAATAATAATATTCGATCTGGAAGTGATCACCAAAAAATGATGCTTGATCGGGATTCAATGAAGAACATGTAAAGCCAATAATCTGCAAGTAATAACCTCTAAATGCAGATCGAAAATATACTTGGGATGTAGCGATTTTGATATATATAAATGATGATGTTTAATATATTCTATCATCATTTATATTTGACTGAAGCTACCTTAATTCAACATTTCCCAATTAATTATTCATGCCTTAATACTTTATTGTGGCCTTTGATGTCAAACTAAACTGAATTAAAATGCTTTTGTAGATTTGATTATAATGCCACGTGAAAAAGACTTTGCGTGGACATATTGCATGTTAGTATTGGGTACAACAAAGGCTAAATGCAATTGGTGTTGAAATGATATCAACGGTGGCATTTATCGCTTCTAATGGCATTTGGCAAAGGAGGCAGGAAATAACACCATTGTTTGTACAAAATGCCCTGTGGATATCACGTATTAGGAAAAACAAGCTCTTCAAATGATTTTTGAGGGTAAGGCTAAAAAGGAAAGAATCAGGATTGAAATAGACTCTAATTCTACAAAAGATAGGAGGACTCTCTTGGATGAGAAAGATGGTGCACATGTGTTTTCCATGGAATCTGGGTCAACACCTTCTACAACACGTGGCCCAAACATAGGTGGAGGAAACATTCATTCTTTCTTCGCACCTCATACTACACTAGGATCACATACCACTTTGGAGAGTATAGGATGGGGGAAGAATGTACATGATCAAGCAAAGAAGGCAATTGCAAATTTTTGGTACTACTCTAGCTTGCCATTCCATGTTGCAAGGTCTCCATACTAGCAAGGTATGGTGGATGCTATTGCAGTTGCAGGTCATGGGTTCAAAGCCCCATATTATGAGTCATTGAGGGTTGCTATGCTTAATGATGCAGTACAAGATGTTAATGATGTTGTTGATGAACATCGACTAGAGTGGGCAAAGACTGGTTGCACCATAATGTCGGATGGATGGATAGATAGGAGGAATCAAACCCTCATCAACTTCCTCATGTCTTGTGATATTGGCACAATATTTTTTGAAATCTGTGGATGCATCAGATAGAATCAAATTTGCAGCTGCATTGCTTGAGATGTTTGATCTAGTGGTCAAAGATTTAGGGCCAGATAATGTGGTCCAGTTTATTACAAACAATGCTGCTGCTTGTGTTGTTGTTGGGAGATTCTTGGTGGACAAATACCCTCTATATTTTTTACCCCATGTGCAACACAGTTACCAAATTCATATATAATCACATGAGGGTTTTGTGTATGATGCACTCTTTCATAGAGGGCAAGGAGCTTGTTCGACCAGGGGTAACAAGATTTGCAACACGCTTTCTTGCACTACAAACTCTTTGCCAACAAAAAATGAATTTGAAACGAATGTTTGTTTCAAACGAGTGGATGGAGTTTGGCTTCACAAATCAAGCAGATGGCATAGTTGTGGTAGATTACATTTATTCTATAAGTTTTGGGACGCAGCTGAACAAGTTGTAAAATTTTTAGAGCCTCTAGTAAAAGTCTTGAGACTAGTGGATGGGGATAAATCCCCCATGGGATATTTGTATGAGGCCACGGATGGGGCCAAGGAGGTGATGAGGGATAGGATGGAAAATAACAAAGAAAGGTATATGCCATTATGGGACATAATTGATAGAAGATGGGATAGATAAATGCACTCTCCTCTCCATGTTGTAGGATATTATCTCAATCCAACATTATTCTATAACTCTTCATTCAAACATGATGATGGTGAAGTCACACAAGGGAGCTTGTTCATGTGCATGGAGGAAATGTTTACTACCACATAATCATTGCAGATAGCTATGGCAGAGTTGCCAATTTTCAAGCAAGCAAGGGGTTTTCTCTCATCTAAGGTTGTCGTGGAAGGCAAGAAGACCTTCAAACCAAGTGATAGAGTCAAGATTTTGACAGTCTGAATTTTTTCGACATGTACATTAAATGTGTTATTATTTTAAGATTTTCTTACATGATTGCATCTCCAAATAATGTGTTTTTCAGTGCAATGGTGGGATTTTTTTGGTCATGAAATCAAAAATCTTAGATGGATGGCTAGATGCATTTTGAGTCAGCCATGCAGTTCATCTGCTTGTGAGCGTACTTGGAGTGTTTTTGAACACATACATTTGAAGAAACACGACCATCTAACACAACAATGGATGAATGACCTAGTGTTTGTTCACCACAACCTTCGCTTGAAGCTAAAAAGAGCTCAAGGTTAGACTTTTAGTATACTTGCAATCATAGTTGCAAATTTGTAATTGTATTCATATAGTTATTCACTTGTAATTGTTTTTGTTTTCTTAGACTGCAAGAATTAGGTAGCCCCCCTATAAATTGCAGTGTACCTAGTAAACTTTTTTCACGTGACTAGTGACGTTGGCACGATACGGCCTCCGGTACCATGGGGACGGGGGGGAGACTAGACCTCATGACCTCTTGCTTGCAACAGGATGCTTTAGCCAATCGAGCTAGGTCCTGTTGTGACCTATTTCACACATCGCCCCATCGCAAATGGGGACCCCCAAGTTTGGTTCCGCCTTCCGCGCAACGTCTTTGAGAGTCTTGAATTTGGATAAATTTTGAGAGTCAGTCCGGCTAAGTTGAGATTCTGAACCCGTTTTTGGGCCTTAACGTCATAGAAGTGCTTAGAAGACCCGGTAGACGAAGATCGCCATTGCTTTCGGTCGTTTCTGACACTTCCTATTTTTTAGGGATTCTACTTTTTTGCTTTTTGCTTTTTTGATTTTTGGCATTTTTAGGCCATTCTGGAGTTCCTATTTTTTAGGGATGCTTTTTGCTTTTTCTATTTTTGGAAAGTTTCTTTTTTGGGAAAAAGTTTCTATTTTTGGATCCCACAGAGCAGAAAATCAACACGTCTCCAGAAATCAAGAAAATCAAGGCAAAATGAAAAAAGTTTGAAAAATGGTGAAAATTTTGGGAAAATGCTTAAGTTTGAGACTGGCGCCCTCAAGAGAGGAATGGCATGGAAAAGTCAAGGTCCGCCCTACCTTTGGCATACCAAAGGTAAGCACTGGCAAGAAATTCACCAAGTCCGCCATAGGCAAGGTGGTCTCCAAGTCCGCCCATGGCATGAAAGTTGCCAAGTCCGCCCTTGGCATGGAAGAAGGTGAAGTCCGCCCAGGATGTTTGGAAATGGCGCATGGCTTGAGGAAGCCAAAGTCCGCCCTTGGCACAAGAAGGTCAAAGTCCGCCCAAGAAAGTCAAATGGCATGAGGGTCTCAAAGTCCACCCAGCAAGATAGGAAGTGCGCCATATGGAAAGTGGCATGGAGAAGCTAAAGTCCGCCCCTAGAAAAAAATGGCATAAAACTCATGAAGTCCGCCCAGCCTTAGAGAAAATGGCATGAAGAACATGAAGTCTGCCCCAAGAAGTGTGGAGAAGGGTAAAACATGAAGGGGTGTGCTCCAAGGTGTTTGGAAACGGGTAAAATTGCAAGATAATTCATTGAAAATTGAATTAAATGATGGAAACAAGTGAAATTTTCCATTGGACAAGGCACAAATAAAATTCGCCATGGCAAGGAAAATCTAAGACCAATGGATGATAAAATACGCCATAGTCAAGGAATTATAAGACATTCGCCCAACTCTTGAAGAGAAAATTATCCTAAGGTATGAAAAACGGAGAAATGTCTAGAAGAAGAAGAGGTTTTGGCCGGCATAAAAATCACGCCCCAGCACAACGGAGTGAAATTTTTTGGCACAAAATGAAGAGTGCTTGGCAGAGCAAACATGAAGTCCGCCCCTCTCAGCTTGGAAAATTCCTAAAGCGCTAGTAAAAAAATGGCAAAGTGGCAGAGATCTCCAGGTTCGCCCAACCCAGAAGATGAATCATTCGGCTAAAATAAAAATGTCCAAAAAGGTCAGAAATCCGCCTAGAGAATTAAAATTTGGCAGATGAGCTATTGAGCACATTTTGGCTAGGCAGACAATTTAAAAAGAGATATTTTGCCTCTGACAAAAGAAATTAGCCATGTATCAAAGTTAAACGGGTTGGAATTTAATATTTTAATATTTTTAATTATTTCCCTGACACTTAGGGAATTTTAATTCAAAATTCAAAATCCGGAGATTATTTGGAAGATTAAACTAGTCTGCCTTAGATAAGTTTAAACTTTGCCATGTTCGGAGGATTTAAAATACGTTGGAAAAATAATTTTGGACAATTTATTTAATATATTTTCCAACACTTAGTCAATTTTCCTTGAGAAAATTCGAAAATCTCAGCAGAGATGGCACAGAGACGAAAGTTAGAAACTTGCCTCGAGAACTGAAAGTGAAATTAGAAGTTTGCTAATCCGAGGAGAAAACGTTTCTAAAAATTGGAAGAAAATCAAAAGAAAGAAAGCAATGCCTTGAAGAAAATCGCACTTCTCAGCCATAAAATGAGTTTCAGCAACTCATTTCTTCACAAATTCCGGCTGAGAAGCAACTATCTCTCTCGAATCTTCAGGAAATCATTCGCGAAGGAGAAATTCATTATTGTGAGAATCAAGATAGCATTTTCTTATTGACAGGCGTGATTTTTGAGAGAAGTAATTTATTTCTTTGCTGAAATCGTACTTCCAGCATATTGGCGCACTTCTTCTGGCAGATTTTTTGAATTTTTAAATTCATTTGCAGCCACAACGCGATCTTTGAGGTTTGGAAGTTAATCGACAACGTATTTGCACTGTGTTTCTATCTTCTACTTCGTTTCCGGCATGAATTTCATTCATGATAGGCGAATTTAATTACTTTCAGCTTGCTTTTTGACAGAAATTTTAATTTAATAAGGCTGAAAGTGCGATTTGTCCAAGCTACACCCCGAAACTCGTTAAATTTAAATAATCTTGTATTAATGTTAAGTATTTTGTGCTTGCAGGCTGCCGATCGATCTAGGAGAAATATCCAGGCAGGCACAGATGAATTTTGCAAGTAAAGGATCGCAGCCAGAGACCAGAATAAAATCTAAATGGAAAAATGTCTCAGACACTGATCTTGGCCATCATCCGGAATCGAAAAGAGGATATGATGGCCAACGGACTCTACCAACGCTCAGCCTAGAAGCGTTGATAGTGAGGAAAGGTATTCGTTGTTTGGATTCCAAATTGCATTTCGTCAGTGGTCAATCAGATGGTGGAGTGTAATTTCAATTAAGGATGTCGAAGCCATGGCTGATTGTGGCTCATTGGAGAGGTCATAATATCCATTGAGGTGGCGATTCAGAAGTTTCTCGTGATTCTTTTAAGACATCCCAAAACCACGCATCTCAAAGAAGGATGCCTGGGTTATATGGACAAAAATCCTCAACTTTGTGCCACGAATTTTAATAAATCTTGGCTAGATGCTTCCAGGGACCGGTCTGCTATTAAAGATGCCCAAGAAGTTGATGCGCACGGACTTCAAGGAGGACTATGGAGATATTATTATCTTGCTGAACAGAGTGGCAGGCAGTCCCTCGGGAGCACCCTTTGAGCCGCGGATGTATTACTTCATTGAGGACCTCACAGAAGGTGTCAAAATGTTCAACTGGGCTAGGATGATAAGCAATAATCTTCACCACCAGCTTATCAATCTAGAGAAGACCAAAACGTTTCATATGGGTTCTTACGTCGTCTATATGTTGGCCAGAACTTACAGATATGCAGGCTTGATCTGCAAAGGCACGGTTGGCAATAAGGAGAACGAGCTAAAACCTTATGACTGTTACCCACAACTCCAGCTGAGGGAGAAGGCGCATTTTAGGCGAGCCCACGACGCGTTCCTGATGTACATCACCAGGATACTCTAGGGAGGAACACATCAGCGGCTAACACACGAGGCCAAAAGCCTAATCACTAAATATGGGTCTTGGTTCATCCAATATCCAAGATTTACCTATATCAGAATCCAGGGATTCACCGGAAGCCCGTACCGTCTGCCCATCTTCCCCACGAACAAGATGGTCCTACTCGAAGTGTTGAGACAGCTAGAAGAATTCCAAGGCCTTCAAAGAGCAAAGCAAAAGGCGGCAGTTACTTTTCCCTTCTTTATAGGGAACATGCTGGAGTCGTGTCCGTCATCACAAGCAGCTGACAGTGCCAGAATCGAGATACAGCATTACCCTTTCTCTCCATATCCGGCCAGAAATCACTACGACCCCCATCACCACATCAAAATGGTGGATGGAAGAAGATACAAGCACAGGGTCGAACTGGAGGACTTTTGGGCAAATGCTGCGGACGAATTTGAGGTCAGACGGAGGATGTGGTCCAGATTACCTCTCAGCTTGATCAGGGCAACAGAATTTTGTCACGTGCCAGATCAGTTGGAAGAGGACGAGAATCAGACACAACCGCGCTTCGATGAGAATTCAGCTTTGCCCGCTGTCCAATGGTTAGAAGCAGAGCATGCTGACTTGAACGTCTTGATGAGGCCTGTCATCAAGTTTACTCAGTGGTGGGTTGATCAACGAGTTCAAGAATTAAGGCGCCAGAAGATAACCCTGACCTATGATATGCTAAGCGAGGCAGAGTCTTATTCTTCCAATGCGGGAGCATCACAGGACCTCCCAGTGATAGAGGCCACCACATCTAGGAAAAGAAAAGAAATAGCTGCAGGCAAAGAGCCGGTCCAGAAACAGGTAAAGATGAAACCTTCTCAATCGGCCGCCTCCAGAAATATTGAGGAGATATTGGCTACCGCCGATGCTTCACTGGCAGATATGAGGGATCCTTCTCCGATTCCTGAAAACAACGCGGAGCTTCAGCCAGATGAGGATGCGCCACCTTCTCCCACGGGCACCGAAATATTGGAGTCGGATGACGACAATGTGGGCACCCAAGATGAGGATTTTCAGGAAGGGATGATTTCAGCCCTTAGGGGAATTGTAGACCGTCCTGATAGGGAAGGCGTGCCGGAGGAAGACGGTGTTGAGCAGCTTACGATCCCGGATTGGCTGAAGGAAAGGCTAAAGGTACAAGTGCCGGCAGATGAACCAGAAGAGGATGATACGGCAGACTTTTTGGCCAGACTGTCTCAAACCATGGCCAAAAAGCCGGCGAAGAAATTCTCCAGCATATAGAGAGACGAGGCCGGCAACAGGACAGTGCAAATCGCCATGCCTACAGTGGATAAGCCGCAGGAGGATATGGCTCCACATGATTACGCCATCACGACCATTGACTTGGGTCCAACCACTAAGGGCCAAGAAATGGAAGATTTGGACAATTCTGTGTCCGCCATCAAATCAAGGTTGGCAAAGGAGGTAGCCAAAAGGAAGGAGTGCCAATTAGAGATTGAGCGCTTAAGAGAATATATTCAGCACTTGATCAAGACACTACGGCAGCTCCTCTACTTCCGGACTCTTCACAGGAGGCCACTAGGGAGATGGAAGAAAACAGGCTCACGGTTCAAGAAGCCGAAGAATGGATAGCCGTAAAGGGGACTGAAGCTGAGACATTTGTGGAGCGGCTAACTTTGGTTTATGGCCAGGCCACTGCCTTGCTTTCTAGGTTCTCTTCTTTGGCAGAAGTATGGGACAGCCTTCCAGACGTGCAGGATAGAATAATCCCTTGCCTTAGGATTCTGAAAGGAGTTCCTAAGCAAGAATTGGTAGAGGGAGGCGTCATCGCAGCGGGAGCAGCCTATGACTTCCACACTTGGTATTGGGCCTTGACGGCACAAGGTGAAGTCCTGGAGAGGGTCAAGGTTGATGGTGTCAGATTGGAGGAACAGGTCAAGGAAGTTCAGGCCAGAATCCTCAACATAATTGCCGATGTCCTGGATAAGGAGGCGCTGCGAGAGAATGACCTGTAGTTGGAAGTTTTGAGGAAAAGTGTCCAGGAAAATATCTTCGACATCACTGGGCCCATCTTGAGGCAGGACTGGGCCAAATTGGCGAACTTCTTGAGCATCAAAGAGTCCTTTGAGAAGACTGAACCAGAGTGGGAGGAGACCTTCGCTAGATGCGCCGAGAGCATGGATGGGCTTGAATTCAGAATCGGCATGCTTCCGCAGGTTACCATGGACGAGGTTGCCTTGATCGTGTCCAGATTCGGCGAATACACGGCGCTCGAGAGGATCAGGATGTAGTCCCTTGAAAATAGCTCCTATGCCAACTCATTGCTGTTAACTGAAGTCATTTTGGGAAACCCTAATTAGGGTTTCGTTTGTTAAATCTTGACCGTCGGCTCATTTTTAATCTGAGCCATTTATTCAATTTGAGAACTCTATATAAACTCATTGACCCTCATTTGTAATTTGTGAAGTGAGTAATAAAAGATTGTTGCGACGAAACTATTTCCGTTTATAAAAGCTCTTGTGCATGATTTGCTAAGAACAACTTTTATTTTCAAGTAGTATGCAAGGTTTAATATTTCTCCTTCAACACTTAGATTAGAACTAGAATAGCATTTCATTTATGTTGGTTAGATGAATGATAGATTTGATCGCAGTGGCGGATAAAATTTTGCTCATACTTTTGTCGAGTGGATGATTTGCATTTGACGTGTAAAGTTAGTCTGAGCCATTAAATCGTGGATGCTTAACTTCTGTTTGTTTCAATTACCGATTCAAATATGAAAATTCTTATCACTTCCGTTGAAGATTGCACCTGCTTCGCGTAGTTGTCCGAAGGTGGCGAAACGAAGTGTGGTTACCCATTTTATCTAGTCGCTGCTGTCTCTTAAATTCTTAGGCATAGTTAAATCTCTAAACCCTTATCCTTTTTTATTTTTTTTGGAAAATCTGAAGATACCCACCGAAAGAGCCTTCAAGGATAAAACCGTCTAAGTCTCCAACCCGCAAAAGAATTTCATGTAAGTCCCCTTGTGATTACCAGCAATCACAACGCCCACTGGCCTTATCCACATGTCAAGACCTGACCAAAGAAACCTTGGAGTTATTGTATTGTCTACTAGATTTTTGCAAGCACTTTTCAAGAGAGGATAAGAGTGTCCTTTGGGCATTTTTATTCTGTGTTCGGTGGCGTACTCAAAACACGCACCAACAGGTCCCCCGCTCCAATCCACAAGAAATGTTTATTAGTAAAGAAATGGCATGATTTCTGGAAAAAAACACAGCATGATTTTTTAATTTTTCAAAATCCCGTTGCGATTTCTAGATAGAAGAATTTACAATTTTTCTGCTAATAAAAACATGATGATTTTGTGATAAAACATAATGTGATTTTTACTGATTACAAACCCACGATTTTCCTTGGTGCAATTTCACTTGTGGTGGCGGAAAATAGACCTGATTTTTGAAATAAAAAATTGCACGATTTTCATTAAAAAAACACGATTTAAAAAAGTAGGTTCGAATTATATCAGGAACAACTCACGATTTTCACCTTTTGCTGCAACTGGTAAATTCACGTGACCCCCTGCTCTAATACCATATTGTGAAAATTAATAGAACACAATATTTTAATATTCTATTAAATAACGAGATGTGATTACAAAGATGTTCATCTCCTTATAGAGAGAATGGAGAAGAAACCACCAAAACGGATAAACATTACAAAACTTACTAAAAACGAAAAGAAAACACTTCCACTAAAGTGGCTTTATTACAATTGTAAGCGTTATCTTTTAATAATTTAATATTATTCTAATAAAAGACACATTTGATTTGTCATTAGCATGTGCAAGGCCACACTATGCATGTAGCAGTGGTGTGCATTGTGGTGAGGAATATACACAAAGTTGTGTGAATAGTGTTGCACAGAAATGTGTCAGGATTGTGTTGTGTGTGTTGAGTGATGTGGAGTGCATTAATGAAGTGGGTGTGAGGCTTGTGCACAAATTGCTAGTTGTGCATGTCATATGTATACTTGAAGTGGAATTTTTCCATTTTCTTTTAGAAGTAATTTTGTTCTGCAGCCTTAATAATTTTATGCAACTTTGCTTCATTTCATGCAACTACGGTATATTTTTCTCTTATATAAATCAATTTTCATTTGTTCACTTTCTTGCATTTTTATTCTAACTCCACTTCTATGGCTGGCTCTAATTATGCCATTACCAGTCCATGTTTCGCAGTGCACCACTTGTGACTCCATCCTTGTTATAAGAGTATGGGCAGATATTGATTTTCCTTTATGCTTCTAATATGCCTTACCAAAGGTTGAATAAGAAAATACCAAACTAGGCACCCATGTTGATTTTCTATGACTTAGAGGATATGTCAAGACAGACTATTGTCCATTATGCAGAATCAAAGCACTTGAGCATATCAAATAGCAGTTGAGTTCAGTACCTAAAGCTACAATTCTGCATGCATCTAGATGTTTATGACACCCATAAACTGAAATATAAAACAGTCCATAGCATAGGGATGACTTTATGCATTGTTGAACATTGAAAATATGGTACCATCATCTCATCATTCCACAATTTCAGCTTACTTTTGAGATGAACAGCTTACTTTGTTGTCAGCTTTGATTTATTTTTATGTGAATATAACAAGAGATTTGCTTGACGCATACAGCAAGGCAATACTTGAGTCACTGAGGAGAAGAGCTCACATAATGACTGATGGATTCAATAATTGTCGGAATGTAGTTTGCAATTTCACAGAAGGTTAGTATGTATATTAATATTTTAGAAAATATTACCTTGATTTTTCCTTCATCCATTTTTAACTGGACATGACACACCAATTGTTTTATCTAGGGGCCATGTATTCATTCCCGCAAATAAAATTGCCACCCAAGGCTATAGCAGCTGCAAAGGAGGCTGGAAAGGCTCCAGATGTATTTTACTGTCTCAGATTGCTAGAGGCCACAGGAATATCTACTGTACCTGGTTCTGGATTTGGTCAAAAAGAAGGGTAATATTTCATAATTGCATCTCTGTTGTTGGAGCTTGCTGCAACTGTTCTGGCTTTTTCTTTTGTCTTGGAATTGCCATCATGAATTATTGCTTACTCCTAATATTATGTGGTTTACACAGGGTTTTTCACTTGAGAACAACAATATTACCAGTTGAAGAGGAAATGCCTGAGATAATGGCCAGTTTTAAGAAATTCAATGATGAGTTTATGCAAAAATATGAAGGTTACACTTGGTCTAGAATGTGATGAGATATTGTTTCTACTTCATACGGTTTGATTTGCCTGTCTAGTATTTATAGGAAGAATTGTTTTGATAACTAATTCTTTGTATAATGGAACATATTGTTAACCATCACTAAAATTTGTATTGCTTGCTTGACTCTGGCAGCTTATATGATCTTTCTATCTAAAGTGTTTTATATTTCATCTGGTTTTTCTGTTTGCCGACAGTAAACAACAAATTGTAAAAATGCATCATATGCAGTAAAATCTGACCAGACTTTTCTTACCTTTATGGAGAATTCAGTGACAATATTACTTACAAAAGAGAGAATGCCAGCACCTACTTTACTTTGTGATGAATAAAGCAGTTGTTGGATTTGTTCAGCTAGTGAGTTGACCTTATTAATGCATCTAAAATGTCGATAAAGTCTGATTGATGATGAGTTTGAAAGATAATTTTCTGAATGTCAGCAATTTATATAAAGATGAAACTTTTGTCTTGCAGTTTGTTTCCTTGTTCTATTGCATATGGTTGGATATAATAAGACCTGCTTGCAATTTATTTATGGCATATTTAGTTTTGTTGGTTAGTGCTTTCCAAATAAACTCTCAGCAACTTTAAAAGAAGTGTAGGCAGTATAATTTGATGGTAAGTAAACCGAAGAATGTTTTGTTAATACCTTTGTAGTGGATGGAAACTTCTGCTTCATATATTATACATGTCTGTCTATATCAAACTTCAAATAAACTTCACTAGTAAATGAAAGAGCCTATATGAGGTGTTGAAAGATACCCAAGAGAAGAGTCGAATTTTGTATTATAGAAATAGAATTGGACTGAACCGGATTATATGGTGAGAGGGTTTGCCTCTATTTATACACCATTCACAGATATGACATGAGGAGAGACCGACTTGATAATGAGAATGCCTACTATAATATTATGGTAGACCTTACACATCTATACCCTTAGATACAAGTAGGCTAACATATGTAGCTTAACAGTCAAGGTACATAGTATCAATACAAGGTGTAACCTGAAATTGAGCACATTGAAAAATAACTCAAGAAAATGTGTATATAGTGGGAAGAGTAAATTTAATCTTGTTGACAGATAGGAGAATGAGTATGAAGTAGGATTATAGAAGTATGAAACTTCTTGTGAAAGGTAAAATTTTTGTCTTAAAACAACCCAAGTTTGATAAGATCGCTAAAAGAGAAGGTGGATTATTTGACAAGTAGAATGATTAATATAGAACAAAGTTATAGAAGTATGATATAATTTGTGAAAAAGGATACGATAGTCTTTAACTAATAAGATTGGTAGAAGAGGAGATTTATGTTGTTAAAAACAGTACACTATGTATATGTTTGATAAAGACATGAAGAATGAAATAATTTAGAAAGATATAGGCCAAGCACATTTACTTCCTAAAGGAATGTCAGACTTAAAGAAAAACATAGTTATTGATGAAGAGGAAACATAGGTGGTGGAAGAAAATGAAAGAAAAGATATTGAAGTACTAGTAGATCCAAGTGGGTAGATGAATACATAGTTTGTAGAAAAGGAAGTTGATTGTGAGTTATAGAATCCAAGTATTGATACAAAATATTGTAATAACATGGTTGACTGATGATAAGATGAACGATTAGAAGATACTACATACAATTATAAAATGTAATTGAAGTAAAGAAAAGAGGTTTTGATTTGAATTAGATAGCACATGGTGAGCATATAATTATTGAAGAATGCTATAAGGAAGTGATGAATAATTACAAGTTGAGATTGGTGGTTGAAGATGACTGACTATATGGAGACTATGTAGAGGGAGATACAAAGGGAAATGAATATGGTAAGATTGCACATAATAGAAGCAAAGATGTTAATTAATGGATTTTAGTAAAATCAAGGGAGCATTTGTAGAAGATGAGGTATAGATTGTTTGGGAGAGAGTGAAAGTGATAGAGCGTATTGTAGTAACATAGTTAAGAGATATGAATGAAGATGAGGCATATTTTTTTGTGAAATTTATTTTCAATGTGGAATACATGAGTATATGGTACTAGTATAATACATAAAGACAATATTAGAGATATTGAAGGTGACATAGAAGCCATAGTTGGTAGTGAGGATTGGATGAATAACCATGAAGTGGTGTTATATAGAAAAAGAAGTTTGGAATAGAAGTAAAAAAGGTAATGGAAGTTGTTGTGAGGAGTTGTATTCAAAATGAGAATAAGGAAAATGTAGAGTTACATGCCACAAATAGTACAAAGGTTAGATAATAGGGATTTAATGAAGATATAGCAAAGGAAAAAGGACAAACGTTGGATATTAAGTATAGAGATGGTAGTTTCAATTTAAAATTATTAATGAAGGTAGATTCGAGTGTAATGTGTAAATGTAAATGGATTGAAGAGAAAATGCATGAAGACAACAAAAATGGAGATATAATAAATTAGAAGGAAATAAATTGAATTTGATAGTTATGCAAAACCAATTTAAGAGAATGAGGATTGAGTTGGTGGAAAACAACAAACTTTAGGTAATGAATAGGGAGTTAGAACATTTAAAAGAAAAAATGAATGCATAAGAAGAAGAGTGGATAAGGAGAGAAGGCATAAATTTTCTAGTGGCAATAATATTGAACAAAGCATGGAATGATGTTGTAACATAACACGTGAATAGAGGACATGTAAAGGATAATGGGGGAATAAATGCAAACAATCCAAGTGGATAAGTGGATAAGTGGATAAGTGGAAGCAATGATATAAGTCAAGATAGGAGTAGTTGAAAGGTGAAAATAGATAGTAGTTCATACTATAGCGATGAAGATAAGGAAAAAGGTAATGCAGGTTGTTTGTGAATTCTTAGGAATGTGATAATGAAAGGAGGGAGAATAAGGAAGAAGCTACACTAGGAAAAAACATGATTTATGTAGATCTAGAGAATGATGAAGAATGAAGTATGGGGTATGATACATTGTTATAAAAAGCAAGAGTAGGAGTTGAAACTAATATGTTGAATAATTTTTGGGATGAGAGTCTAGAAATTGTAAATAAATAGAAACTGCAAAAGTTACAAATGACAAGCAATATAAAATTGTTAAATATAGAATGGTGTAAGAGGTTGAAATTGTTGTGGCAGCTTATGATAGATAAAGGAAACTTAAGAAAATTAGTTTGTTGAAGACATGAGGTTGTAGAAGTGGATGATAGAAATTACATGTAATATATTAGTAGTATTTAAAGAAAAAAGATGCAAAACAAAGAAGATAATTTAGAGCAAAATAAAATAATATATGCTGAGTGAAGTTAGGATTGCAACTTGTAGAGGAATACATTCATATTGGTTGAAGAGGTTATACTAAAAGATGTGGTAGTGACAAATGTTCAAAATTAGACTATGAAAACAAAAGTAAGAGAGTAGATGACAATAATTAAAAAGTAAAATCAAAATAATGTTCAATATAGTATGGATGAAGACATAAAAGGGGATAGAAGTGATGGATTTTCAAAAGGAAAGTACACATAACATAATAGTAAGATTTAAAAAAAGATTTGCATGTTAGGACTTGCAAACATAACTATTTCTTCCGAAGTAATTACTTTTGTATTAAGCTTTATTAATAAAAGCATCAAACACATCTTTGTAACTCATCCCTTTTGCTAAATTGGTTTATCCCACATGCTTGGGAAGTGGTAGTTCCTTTGGGTAGAATTAGTTTAAATAAAAGGTTTGATAGTGGCATGGATCATCCATAAATTATACTTTATAAGCATTACTCCAGGGGGCTACCTCCTCAAAGAGGCTAATGATATATTATAATGTGAATTTGTCACTTCAATGCAATGTTATTCTTGTGTATCGTTCTATAGAAAATACTTTTTTGTATTTCTATTATTTGGCTAATCTCTTGCAAGAAGGATTATAATATTTGGTATAGGAGCTCTTTCTATGACCATTTTCTATTGGATAATATTGTATATAGGGCCTTATGATTGTCCACCATATGCTCTTACCTCAACCTCTTAGGATCTTGGTGATCAAAAAGTGGCTACAAAAGTAGTGGCACTATGCCCTTGTTCCAATATTTTTCTCTTGCTTGTAGTTTTTTTTTCATTTTTAGGGTAGAAACACTATATTTGAGGTTTTCAAATTATATCATGAAAGATTTTTTGTTTTGGGTTGAGTTGGATGAAGGATGGAGGGGTTTCCCTCCAAAATCACACAATCAAACAATCTTTATATATAGTCTTGTGCTTCCACATGCCCTCAAGTATATTGGAAGACCCCATAGATGTTTTTAAAGCCTAGCCCTAGGAAGCCATCATTTGTCTATAACCTATGATACATTGGTAAGTGGTTAGCATTGGCAATTTCCTTGCATCATTCTTGATTTATTTGGATTAGTGTATCTTTGGCCTAACAAGCTAGACACTTCCTCTAGGGATCTTACCTTTTTCCATTTTTTGTTCCCACCTTGACCTATTTGGAGTTGGAGAGCACCACCACGAGTGATAGTTGTACCCAACTTTGGTAACTTGTAATTTATAGCTATATTATGAATAGTGGGGCTTGTTTAGTTTCCAACCATATTGTGATTAGTGGGATTGTTTCTTTATATTATATTTGTATTGGGATAGTTTAGTTGAACACATAAGTTACAACATATAACTCTCCACTGAGCTTCAAATCATATAAATTGGCTAGATTTGTAGCCCAAAGTTTTGAAAACCCCTAGGTAAATAAAAAGTGGATATTTTGGAAATTATCATCTAGCCATTTGTTCTATTATGATCCTCTCTTCAAGTTGATCATTTTGGCATATAACTCTTAACACACTTTTTTCTACCACTTTGGGACCCCTCCTAATGGTGAACACCTTCTCTAAGGAAGTGGACACTACAGTAATTGCTAAATTTGAGACTCACATCTCCCCCCTTAGTGATTATCTCAATTTCCTAAATAGCTCGAATAATTCCATTATCTTTCTGATCATATCAACTCTAGTTGTCACTCCTATAAAACACCTCAAGAATTATAAATTGATTTTTCCAAATTTTATAGTGCAAACTCTTAGTTAGGTTTATTGTGCTAGACACTATTTTACTCTCCATAGTACTCCTTGGGGGAACATGGTCCCTACTACCTCATTTAATTCAAAAAATAATCAACCTATTGGAAAAAATGGTACAAGAATACCAATCATAAACCTAGATGAACTAAATTTATAATGCTTCTTTTGGTTTCCTTTGGCCCTAGTGCTTATGAATATTTTACAAGTGTTTTATCCAAACTTTGATAATTTGGTATATTTATTACCAAATTGAATTTGAGAAACTTGCCAACCAAAATAAAGGATTGTAATTGATTTCTTCACCATTTGTTTATAAGCGGCCTCAAGGAGGAAATCTAGGCTAAATCCAAAATGTTCAAACCTAAGGATATGATGGTAACCATAGGTGGTAAAACTTGTAAAAGAAAAGTTAACAACTCAATGCTGCTTCTCCAAATTTATCCCATTTAAGCCTAATATGGTGAATCATCCCATCTCCATTCCCAACTTGTGCTCTATGCTTGTCAAATATCTCATTGAATAATAAATGAAAGCTCATTGGGAAAAGGGTTGTGCTACAATTGTGATGACAAATTCCCCTGTAGCCATCATTGTCTCAAACAAAATTTGTATTTGCTTGATGTGGAATCTCCACCCAAGCTAGATGATTTGCAAGATGCCAAACAATCCTAGAAAGAGGAGAAACCATTGATTAAGGATTCAATTGCCAATGATCCTCTTGAAATCTTTGCATATGCATTGACTAGAAACTCTCTAGACTAGGAAGGTCAAAGGGTTTCTAAAGAAACATGCTAATGCAGGAGCATCCAGTGCATAAGGCAATCTTGCATCACCAAAAATATTGTTGTTTCTTTTCTTTTTTTTTCAATAAGGGCTAAGGTGTGTGGGAAATACATATTTTAATTTGGAACATTATAATTTTCCCTTGTGGTGATTTGAAAATGTAATTTTTGAAGGAATTATGCTTTGATAAATGTTTCTAAAGAATCTCCAAAGGGAATATGCTTCTTGGGCATTCATTTACAAGATGGGACCACTTTTCTTACATGTTCTTGTATGATCATTTGCATGCCTTGCATGCATTTGCATGTTGTTGCATGACTGGGTCATAACTGTGAGAGTCAATCTCGATAAATTGGGCATAACTTTTTCATTTCTCAACAAAATGGAAAAAAATCAAAATGTTCTGGAAAGCTAGAAAGGAGGCACACAAAACCCAAAAACAGTTTTAAAAAATTGGGATGAATGAGGGAGCAATGATAGGAAGAAAGTGACACATTTTCTTGGTAGTTTAATGGAGGTTGTTTTGAGAAACCAATAGTGGTTTCTTCTCACACCATTTCTATATATTGATGCTTGCCCATTTGGTTAATGGGGCTTTGGAGAGTTGGTGGTTGCATACCCAGATGCTACCGAAATGATGTTGGAATGTTGAGTTGCAAAGTTTTGTATGTGTGAAGCCCATGTTGTATGGGAGAAAATGAGCTCCATGTTTATGTAACTCATTTTCAAATTTTGAATAAAATACATATTACAAAATTATTTTCTATAGTATGTGTTTCATGTTAATTTGTTGCCTTCTTGCATAGTGTTGTATGTGTGTTTGGTTTCATATTTGAAGGGGAGAGTCTCCCTTTCCATCAGTGGTATCAAATTAGGAGTTCCTGAGCGTGCAAAAAAAAGTGTCGATGTGAGGTAGTTTGCACCAAAACCTGTGGTAGTGTGTGTATGATTTGTGTGTAGACAGATCATCGACCGTGAGGTAGTCTATACCTAAGAGGTTGAAGATTGAGAGTGTGTGGCAAGTGTTTGAAAAAATGCCAAAGAAGAAAGGCAAAACGTTTGTCATAGTTGTGTATGCAAGTGAAGAGGAAGGAGAAAATCTTGCAAAAGTATGCTTTGAGAGAGACATAAAGAAAGAGAGTGAGAAAGAAGAGAAAAGTGCAGTAAAGGTTGAGAGGCAAAAATAAGGTGCAACAATTGAGGAGAAAAATGATGTTGCTACAGTAGATGAGTGTCCTTTGGAGGACTTAAGAGTATTGAAAAATGATATTGCAGCTGAGTGAAGGTGAAGATGATATGGCAGCAGAAAGTGGCAAGGAAAAAGAGGTAATGCATAATATTTTTCATTTTTATGATGAAGATGAAAGTGGATTTTGTGTAGATGAAATTATTGCAGAAGTGGAAGAAGAGTGTGATGCATTGGTTATAGGACAAGAAAGTGATACAGTTGCATGTCTTATTAAAGGCATGAAAAAAATAAAAATTTAAGTTGCAATAGGTGATGAGAACGTAAAATATTTTCTTAATGAATTTAAGAAATCTGATTTTCATGTTGAGATGGATGGGTTAGTGAATTTAGATGAGATGGTTCAGTTAGAGTTTATTAGAGATGATTGGTATGCAAAGAAGGGTTTGTATAGTGGTGCAGAGTTAAGTGCAGGTGCAATTTGGTGGAGGTGGTCAGACTATGGTGGGTTGAATCCCACAAGATTGGACGAGAATGTGATACATTTGGAGGAGGTGGTGGGGTTGTGGTGGAGCTGATTCCACATCGAGGAAGATGAGTGAAGAGCATAGTTGTCAGAGGAGGAGGTTTCTTGTTGCAACTAAGTGTTGGAAGAGGAGAAAGAATAATTAATTGCAAGTACCAATTCCAGTAATGGAGTTTACTGAGGATTGCTTGCAATCCGAAAGGGTGGTACTACCTCTCAACTCCATTTTGAGAATTCATGTTCACAAAAAATTTCCTACCCCAGGTGTTTGATGCAGGAGCATCTAGGGTGTAAGGCAATCTTGCATCACAAAAAATATTGCTATTTATTTCTTTTCTTTTTTTCAATAAGGGATAAGGTGTGTGGGAAATAAATATTTTAATTTGCAACATTATAATTTTCCCTTGTGGTGATTTAAAAATGTAATTTTTAAAGGAATTGTGCTTTGATAAATGTTTCTAAATCATCTCCAAAGGGAATATGCTTCTTGGGCATTCATTTACAAGATGGGACCACTTTTCTTACATGTTCTTGCATGATCATTTGCATGCCTTGCATGTATTTGCATGTTTGTGCCACAAGCTTTGCATGTTGCATGACTGGGTCGTAATTGTGAGAGTCAGTCTCCATAAACTGGGAATAACTTTTTCATTTCTCAACGAAATGGAAAAATTCAAAATGTTCTACAAAGCTGGAAAGGAGGCACGCAAAACCTTGAAACGGTTTTAGAAAATTGGGACGAATAAGGGAGCAGTGATAGGAAGAAAGTGATGGGTTTTCTTGGCGGTTTAATGGAGGTTGTTTTGAGAAACCAATAGTGGTTTCTTCTCACACGATTTCTATATATTGATGCTTGCTCATTTGGTGAAGGGGGCTTTGGAGAGTTGGTGGTTGCATACCCAAATGTTGTCGAAATGATGTTGGAATGTTGAATTGATTTTTTTTGTATGTGTGAAGCCCATGTTGCATGGGAGCAAATGAGCTCCATGTTTATGTAAATCATTTTCAGATTTTGAATAAAATACATATAGCAGATTTCTCTTTTGTAGTATGTGTTTCATGTTAATTTGCTGCCTTCTTGCATAGTGTTGCATGTGTTTTTGGCTTCAGATTTAAAGGGGAGAGTCTCCCTTTCCATAATATGCTTTCACATATCTCATTGATTTAGGTAGCACTCAAAATTTTACTAATCCCAAATCAGCCAAACTAGTAGATTTTTTTATCCACCCTTATTCTAGCTATGAATTAATGAATGCCAATGGTGGAATATTACCTTGTAAGGGTGAGTGTCAAAATATTTGCATCTCCATGGGGGGATATAGTTTCAAATCTAATATGATTTCCCTTTCCCTTGGGGGTTGTAAGATTATTTTGGGAACTTAATGGCTCTAAATTCTTGGTCCTCTCTTGTGGGAATTTTTTGAACTATAGATATAGTTCACTAAAATGGCCAACAACATACCTTATGATGAATCACACCTCATTATGTTAAGTCTTATGATATCTCGTTGGATAGAAAAGTTACTCGAAAAGGGGTCTCATGGGATTGTTTCCCAACTTTTTACTATTAAAATTATGGAATCATGTATATCCCACGTACCCAAGGATCTATAAGAAATTTCATCTTGAATTGAAACCAATTGGATTACTACCATGGCACCTTAAATATCATGCAATTTAGTTTCTACTTGGGAGTACACCTACAAATATCTACTCATACCAATACCCATTTAGTAAAAGACTAAAATAAAGAAATCAACCCAAAAACTTTTGCACCAAGGAGTCATTTAGTCTAGCACGAGTCCTTACTCCACCATCCTCTTAGTGTACCATAAAAAGGTCTTTGCACCTTTACATTGATTTTTTAGAGATAAACAAAATCAATATCAATGATAAATTTCCCATTCCATTTGTTGGCGAGCTCTTGGATGAAATTAGTGGTGCTCATCTTTCTCCAAGCTAGGTTTATAGTCTAGTTATCAAATTCACATAAAAGAAAATGAAATTCCAAAAAATACCTTCCATGCTTATGAGATCATTATAATTTCTTGTCATCCTATTTGGTCTTATCAATGCACCATCCACACTTTAGAGTTTGATAAATTTTCATTCCTTTGGAAATTCATCCTAGTCTTCTTTGATGATATCCTTATTTATAGTCATGCATGGGAAGATAACTATTGCACCTAGACCAGACCATTCAAATCCTTGTTGCTAACTAATTATGTGCCAAACACTCTAAGTATTCTTTCAGTTAGATCAAGATCGAGTACTTTGGGCATATTATTGTTTAAGGAGTTAAAATGGATCTCATGAATGTTGAAACCATGTAGAAATGGCCAAAACCCACAACTCTAAGAGCCTCCACATATTTTGTGGCCTCATAGGGTATTACAATATTGTTTTAAGGAATATGGAATTTTTTTGCTTCCTTGGCAACCATGCTAAAGAAGGATTCATTCTAGTGTTTCCCAACTATTAGAGTGACTTTTGAGATACTCGAGCCAACTATGTGCACCACTATAGTTCTTTTTATTCTTGAATTCTCCAAAAAATTTGTGATTGAAAGTGATGCCTTAAGCTATGGATTGGGTGATATTTTAATGAAACAAGGGTGACCTCAATTTTACATGTAAGGTCCTAACTAGAAAAATATCGCTGGTTCCACTTATGAGAATAAGATACTTGTCATTCTTCATGTCATCCACAAATGAATTCCATACCTTGTTAGTAGAAAATTTTGCAATAAAATTAACCATCACAATTGACACGTTGTGCCACCTTTTTTCCACTATGATTGACACTAGAAAAATTCCTAGGGTTTTTATGCGTACCATGAAAGGCTAGTTCATTTAAGCTAAAAACCTAAAGCCTAAGTCCTAGTGAATGGTCTATTACTTTATCTTTGAATTTTTCGGTGACTTGTGCAGCCTGTTGTTATCACTTAAGTTATATTTCTATGTCTTTGACATTGTTTTTCAATTGACCCCTTTATTTTGCTAATGATCTAAGCCAATTTAGCTTCTACTTGGGAGTACACCTACAAATATCTACTCATACCAATACCCATTTAGAAAAAAGACTAAAATAAATAAATCAACTCAAGAAATTTTGCACCAAGTAGTCATTCGGTCTAGCACCTATCCTTACTCCACCATCCTCTTAGTGTACCATAAAAAGGTCTTGGCACCTTTACATTAATTTTTGAGAGAAACAAAATCAACACCAATGATAAATTTCGCATTTCATTTGTTGACGATCTCTTAGATGAAATTAGTGGTGCCCATTTTTCTCCAAGCTAGGTTTATAGTCTAGTTATCAAATTCACATAAAAGAAAATGAAATTCCAAAAAATACCTTCCACACTCATGAGATCATTATAAATTTCTTGTCATCCCATTTGGTCTTATCAATGCACCATCCACATTTTAGAGTTTGATAAATTTTATCATTCCTTTGGAAATTCATCCTAGTCTTCTTTGATAATATCCTTATTTATAGTCATGCATGGGAAGATAACTATTGCATCTAGACTGCACCCTTCAAATCCTTGTTGCTAACTAATTATGTTCCAAACACTCTAAATATTCTTTTAGCTAGACCAAGATTGAGTACCTTAGGCATATTATTGTTTAAGAAGATAGAGTGGATCTCACAAACATTGAGACCATGTAGAAATGGCCAAAACCCACACTCTAAGAGCCTTCATGTATTTCATGGCCTCATAGGATATTACTATATGTTTTTTAAGGAATATGGAAAAATTGTTGCTTCCTTGATAACCATGCTAAAGAAGGATTCATTCTAGTGTCTTCCAACTATTAAAGTGACCTTTGAGATACTCGAGCAAACTATGTGCCCTACTCTAGTTCTTTCTATTCTTGACTTCTCCAAAAAATTTGTGATTGAAAGTGATGCCTTAAGCTATGGATTGGATGATATTCTAATGAAACAAGAGTGACCTCAATTTTACGTGTAAGATCCTAAATAGAAAATATCATTGATTCTACCTATGAGAAGGAGATATTTTCCATTCATCATGTCATCCATGAATGAAATCCATACCTTGTTAGTAGAAACTTTTGCATTAAAATTAAGCATCACAATTGACACTTTGTGCCACCTTTTTTCCACTATGATTGACATTAAAAAATTTCCTAGGGTTTTAATGCATACCATGAAAGGCTAGTTCATTTAAGCTAAAAAGATAAAGCCTAAGTCCTAGTAAATGGTTTGTTACTTTATCTTTTAATTTGTGAGTGACTTGTCCAACCTGTTGTTATCACTTAAGTTATATTTCTATGTATTTGATATTGTTTTTCAATCAGCCCCTTTATTTTTCTAATTAGCTAAGCCAATTAATCACGTTCCTTTTAAAAACACTTAAGTATTCCTTCAATGTGCTTGCATGGTGGTCCCTACCATTATCTACTTGGCAGCCACATGGATGAATTTAATTTGAACGCTTGTTTCCTTTAAAGTGTGTCTTCAAAATCCGCCAACCCTTCAAAGTTGCGCTCATGCGCTATGCTACTTCTAGATCCCACAAATGGTAGTGGTCCCACTCACATTAGGCTAGTGGGTTCGATGTTGTGCTAATTTGTCAACACCTTAGTGATAGTGCACAATCTCCTTGCAATGCAAGTTCTAATTGTTCGAGCCCTTCAAAGTTGCACTCACATGCTATCGTGACACGTGGAATCCACTATCTCACCTTCGGTCTCTATAATATCATGCTTGTGGGTTTATTGCCATTTTGAAATTTCAAATTCTTATTAGAGCACATAGTTCCTTCATAGCACATAGTTCCTTCATAGTGGAGGATCATTTTTGAAGTAAAATTTAAAGTTGTGCTCCTATGCCTGGGTTCCACGTGTCCTCAAGTTTTCGATGTGCCTTCTCACTGGGCTGCCTCCTAGGTGGCAGTTTCTTATTGGTAGTGCATTCCTTTAGTTCAACACAATTTCTTGAGGATATCAAAAGATAAACATGCATTAATGCATTGTGATGACATGTGTCATCTACTTAGCGTGGGTCCGAGTAAAATTTGAAAGCATTATTGAATAACGATAAGATTGATGAAGTGCTAGGTGGCAATTTCTCATTAAGACACACTAATTATTCATAGCATAGGTTCTAAAAATTCAACTATCTCAAAGGCATGTTAATATGCTCTACTGTCAACTAGCAACCATGGCAACCAAAACTTCCCACATGGCTACATGTCTGATCACTTATATGGAGCTCACCACATGATTCAACACCATTTATCCAAGTGTTTTAATTTCATCAGAGCACACTATTTGTTCAAAGAGAAAGTTTACCCAAGCCTCTTAAGATATTCTTGCACTCATGCATGGGTCGTCAAATGAGGATCTATTAAAAATGGATCAATGGCCAACATTGAAACTCTTAGAAATGGCTAATAGAAGGTTCAAACTTTGTGCAAATGCCATTAGATTACAAGGATGAAAAATTGAATATTCAGTGACTCCCAACTACATTTCTGACCTCTAGAGCCATCTAAATACTTCCACATCCGATATGTGACACCCATGCCCCTTTCTTTCATTTGTGGTCCTATTTTGTTAGAGGACCATATTTGGCCGTGTATTGTAGCAGATTTCACAAGGGTTTCTCTTACACTTCTCCTCAAGGTCATCAATGTTGATACATTCTAGGTGTGTAGAGTGCTTTACCCAAGCCTTTAGATCAAACTGAGTTGGAATTTTTTTCTCTATGCATTGTTTGTGTAGGTGGCTAGGGTTTCTACGGTTTTAGTGTTTTGTGTTTGAATAAAATCCTAGTTGAGGCTCATTTGTAATCTCTACCCTTGATTTATGGAATATAGACTTGTTTCGTACATTTTTTGTAATTGTAATTTGGCCCAGTGCCTTTGATCAATAATAAATTTTTTATTTTATCTCTTCTCTCTCTCCTACATGATGTGTAATACTTCATTACCTCTATGTATGCAAATATTTTATTAGTTTCTATGTATGTGTGTTGTGTAATACAAATTTTTAGAGCTAATTGTGGATGTATTTTACCTCTTAGTACCCTAACAAATTGTAGCATGTATGCATACCTCTAGGAATGATACAATAAATATTTATGTGGATGTTCTTTGTGATTTCCTATTGATGCATTGTGAAACCCCTAGGTAGAAAGAAACACTCTAATCTTAGTGTATCACCTCTTTATATTTTTGCAATTTTCTCTTCCCCTTTTTCCTAGCAAGTTGTTAGAATCAGTTTAGTTGTAGGATTATTCAATATGGGTTGGACCAACACTTCGCATCTAGATTAGGTAGGGAACTAGTATTTTGTTTGGAGGATTAGCTTCATTTAGAAAGTTCCCACACCTTGAAGCCATTCCCATGTTTCACTAAGCGTGTTGTTTAGATTGACAACGGTTTTTGGCATGCTTTGTGGAGCCAAAGTGTGATGAGCTCTACTTCATTATGTTGAGATTTTGGTGCAATCTTAGAAGTTACAATTATTGAATATATATTCCAACACCTAATTTTTTTTCTCTTTTAAGCAACCCTTTCTCTTGGCCCAGATGATGTTGATCATTCATGCCAAGGATTCAAACTAGAGCTTCATCTAAAGTTAATTTTCAATTTTTTGAATTACTAATTTCTACAATTAGAAGAAGGAATCAAATTTGTGTCACCAATTAGAGGAAGAAATAGGGCTTATGTACCATAATCTCCTAGAACCCTGTCTACACCTCCTTTTGAGAGGTCTACTTACCCTAGAGTCCCTATTGTTCACTTGAATAGAAATTTATTTCATATCCCTATAATGGCAACCCCAAGAAATAGAAATTTTGTGACCTTTAATGGAGGTAGTCCTCTTTATCTCTAGTAATACAATGATATTTCAACATTAACACTAATAATTATTCCACTTTTTACTAGTGAGAATGATACTACACCCATTGAACACATCCAAGATATTGCAAATATATGCTTTGTCTACCATATTACACAAGAAAATGTAGCTATTAGGCTTCTTGCTTCTTCTTTGAAGGGAAAATATTTGTAATGGTATAGAGGGATACAACCCAATTCCATTCATTAATGGGATGAGTTTATTGACAAGATCAGTGAAAAATTTGAAGATAGAAGTGACCACCTTTCCATTATTGAGCAGCTAACAACAATCAAGAGGGAGCCTCATAAGTTTATGGTGGGTTTCAATTTAAGATTTTAGAAGACTTAAGATATAATCCCAACTTTGGTGAAGCCTTCCCCTAACATGGCCTTGTATTTTCAAAAGCCTTGAACAAGGAAATATCTATGATGATTTAGTCTATGGGAGGAAGTGTATTACCCATGGCTTATGATATTGCTATAAAGATTGAGAATTGTTTGATACAAGCTGGTAAGTTAGCTCTCATGCCCCTATGCCTCTATTTCTTCGGCTACCTACACCAAATCAACCTACCCTTGCTCCTCTACAAGAATTTAAGCCCCTTGCATCTACTTTTAATTCCAATAATTGAAACGATGATGAAGACCTCAATACGTTCATGAATAATTGTTTGTTTGGGAAAAGGGATCTAGGGTATAAACCACACTCTTTCCAATTTATCTTGATTTGAAGGATTAGAAATGATCTCAAATCCACTTGACTACAAAACCTAATAGGAAGAGTCAGAATGGTAGATCAAGGTTCTAATGCTTGTGAGAGAGTGTGTGTGTGTTTTGATGTGATGTGGTTGATTTGGATGATGCAATAAAGTAACTATGTAAACTATGAAAAGGCAGTGGTCCGTTATGATTTTTGACAAATTGAATGCAACAAGATAAAAATAGAATCCAAAAATGTAGAAGGCAGACACAAAGGAACCAGGGATATAAATTTGAGCTTGAATTAGCTGGTCTAGGGTATAATGCACCCTAGAAGTTGTCCTCCTTTTTTGCAAGATCTAAAAGTATAGGCCCGAGGTCACTAGTCTACAACTTTTGTTCTTTTGGGCTTACTATTAGAACTTCATCTGTTGATGAGAAAATCTAGTTTCCATGGCTTGACAACTTATAGGGTTTGAATGCATGAATGAGAAAATAGTCTTCTAATCTTCCTCCAATTCACTTCAAATTTGTAACTTGCACACATGAAAGAGGGGAAGGGTTGTTCTATATAGAGGCTTGCCTAAGTCAAACTCCATGTTGGTATTCCTACCTCCACAATGGAAAATTATGATATAAAGGAGAGCTTATACTTGGTTGGATAGAGGGTAATGATAAACAAGTAATGAACTGACAACTTGCTGCAACTCACCACTCATATATGATCTCCTTGATGGACTTAAGTCACACTCATTGCCTTCAAGGATCCATTGTTTCTTGACTTTATTGATTTGAATTCCTACAAGTGTTATTGCTCACAAACAAATACATGCAAAATATGAACAAAACTTACATAACACATGCCATGATGCTTGGATGATGAAATGCTGTAACAATCTTGATAATTCTGCTCTTGACTTCTCTTGAATGGATTTTTGAAGTATTTTTCTCAATAGATTTTCTCCTTATTTTCTCTTATATTAAAATTGTGAAAATACTATGTATTCATATGCAATTCTTCTAAATTTTTGAAAATCAAATATCGATAATCAACAATTGAAATTGAAAATTCAAATAATAAATTACCGACACTGACATATTCAAAATTGGAGCACAAAAGAGGCCGTCTAGGGCATATTGTGCCCTAGACTAGATCCAACCTTTTCAAGATCTAAAAGTGTCGAGGGAAAAATATTAAATGCATAATTTTATTTTCTCATGTTTTATTTTTTGAAGATGTTTATAAAATGGGTAATTAATGAATAATTAGGTCCAAACACATAGGGGGGAACAAAAACTAGTGAGAAATTGTCAAGGGTGACAATTTTTGATGCTACATTTATCCCTCACTTTAGTGAGAGTATGAACTTACACTCAGACTCACACTAAAGTAAGAATATGTCAAAAGGGGTTCAATTATCCAAATATTGAAGAGATAGGATGACATTGAATCTAGGAGATGCGCTAGCCTGTAGGATTCAAGATCCTATGACAAGAAAACATAAGGAAAAGGAACACACATGTATGAAATGTAAAGCAACATAACAAACATGAAGCATACATGATAAAAAAAACATAACACAAAAAAAATGCAAACCTGCGAAGGGAGTATGACAATCACAGACTAGCAAGCTCCAAAGAAAACTTACTAGGATCCATACCCAAGGAATTCATGAGTTACAAACAAACAAAGTCCAATATTAGTTAGTTGAACCATGAACCAAGGCATCATAGGTTAATGAAGTCTTATATTCACTAGGTGAGCATTGTAAAAGTAACAAATGAGAAACACACAAGGGCTAGTGAGGACCAATTTTCATTAGGTGTGTACCATGTCAACCATACCAAGAATTGTAGTCCCAATAATTCTAATAAGGCACTACAAAAATGATCAAAATACCAATCCAATGCATCACTAGTTCCAATGTGTGTGAAAAAAGTGAAGCACATAATAGAATGTATGCCCCCACCTTAAAGTAATTGCTAACACCAATTGTGAGCAATTGCCTTTAAGGTAGAGTAAGACAATAAATGCAACATGAAAAACAAAGGCCATGCGAGCTTATAAAAAAACCCTATACCAATAATATGTTCCCAATAGAGCTAACTCATGACAAAGGGTTTCCCCCAAGACAAAACCACAAGCAAGACAAATGATGCCACATAAGGGATCCACGTGTCTGTGATCAGTATGGACCTTTGATAATATGTAATATGATTATACTTGGAATTGACATCATTCCCCCAGATACTCATGGAACTATGAACACGATGGAAGAAAGATACATAAAGATGAAAAAACAAGCCTTTTGGGTGAACATGGAAGAGGCCTAAATGCCTCAATTCCTTGCATCATCCCTTAAAAGAAAACACAAGACAAAAATAAATGTTTATGACATAAAGAAGAATGGAGATACAAATAGATAGATGTTTACGAAAAATTCATTTTCTTTGTATCCTTGTGCCAACGAGAACAAGGGTCATTCAAAGAAAACTAACAAACATAAAGACACATCAAGCATCACATGGGAGATCACATCACGTGCAAGAAAACACACAAAAGTACAATACACAAAGGTACAAAACATGCAATTTGATTTAAAATAAATCGTTTGCATCTCAATCTTTCTCATCATAAATGGAAGGAAGACAATATGCTAAAGGGACTACAACAAGTGTGATACAAGGAGTATCACCAGGTTCAACACATGGTGAATCATTATCATTAGGAGGATCATCACAGTTGCCTCCATCTACATTCATGGATTTGGAAAACAAAAGAGATAATTCATTATGCACTTGTTCTTCTATCTTAGCTTCTTCATCTTCACTATCCAAATTTATCACAATAAGTGGCTTAAGGATAATATCAATCATATGTTCACTTTTCATTCTTTGTTTAGGTTGAGACATGTAAGGTTAAATTGCATGGTTTGGCAAGGTGGTGGAGTGGAATCAGGTGATGATGAGGATGGATGGGCGGAAGGCAATTCATTAGAGTTGGTTTGGATGGGTGGTTGATCATTTTTATTCTTTTTAGCCAATTGGTGAGCGATGACATGACATCTATGTTTACACTCCTTAGCACTTCTATTTCTTCTTTCATGGGTTTTAGCTTTCAAGGGATTGACCGAGGTATCTCCCAACATAGGTCTCTTTTCCTCCTTTGGAGGAGGAATTGAAGGGACCACTATGGGTTGGGAAACCACTGTATTCTTAGGTATATAAACTTGTTTGTCTTTTAGAGGCCAAAGTTAATTATACAATTATCTCTTGGTATTTTATAATATTATGGAGGTGGAACCACAATATACATGCCAGGTGTGTGTGGGAGTATATACTTAGTTCAAACATGGGTTCTTCCATGATTTATGGAATAGGAGGAACAACCATAGAAGTCACAGTAGACCAAGAAACTTCAGATTGGATATTACTAAGAGATAAATCAACTATGTGTTTAGCTCTAAATTTTTGATATGATATAAAAACACAATCTTCACATGGTTTAATAGATTCAATAGGTTGAGGTAAAAAATAATCTAATGAAAAATTTCCACAAGAAGACAAAGGTTTAAACCCACTATGATAAATTGTATGTATTTCATATTCAAATGGGAACTTTATGGATTTGTGTATATAACCAATGGGACTGCACTCATTGAGCGCACCCATGGATAGCCTAACTTCAAACAAAATTGGTTTGATGTTGAGATAATGGTGAATGAAACATTCTTGATTTTCATCCAACTTTAATTGGGAGAGTTATCAAACTGATCATAGGGCGAACAAAACCATCGTAAGTTTTTAGCCATGCTTTCAATTGTTCATAGTTGTTTGTAAAGTTCGTGCACAAATATAAATTATTTTGTTATCACGTTCTCTAGACACATGAGATCAATGAATATTCCCCTTGCGGGTTTGTCATTAATATGACTAATGATATAGAGAGGACCATCAAGTGTAGTTATGGATGCATTGATACGGGTAAAAGCAACGTCAGGCAAAAAAGTGGTTTGAACCTTATGAGGTTGAACTTCTATTGTGTTAACAAGGTTGGACAAATCATCATCTTCTTCATCATTATCACTACATTGCACAATGTTGGATGAATGACTTGGTAATGGATTTTTGAAGATTTGCAATTTTTAGTTAGGTGAGGATATTGACTTATTTCCTTTGTCATTAACTTTGACCAATTGGATCTGATTAAAATCGATGAGGTCTTGCACTTGGTGCTTAAGATGCATACATCACTTTGTATCATGTCCAAGTGTACGATAATACTAAAAAAATGATTTTGCATTGAAATTTGGCAATAAAGGTCTACTTGTGTCCACAATCCTAATTGTAGGGAGTTGAATTAGGTTCTTACTTAATAATTGCAGCATTATTGCATGAAGAGAATAGGGAAATTGTTTGATTTTTTTTCTCTTGGTTGAAATTGATAGGGAGTGTTACTCGCAGTGGTGACTTTTGTCTCAATGTTATTGGTAGTTTGAGGAGTGTTTATCTTAATGAAGTTTTTGTTTTGATTTTTGAATGATGAGTAATTATTTTGAGGTATGGATTTAGATTGACCAATAGCAGTCGATGAATGTGTCCCTTCATACTAACTAACCGATATCTGATAATCACGAAGAATTGTACACAAATTTTGAAAAGATGGATACTTCATCAACAATATCTTGTCTCAAATAGAGTTGTAAATTTCCTGTAAACACTCTTTGATTGTCAACATAGGATAATTGTGAGTAAAGTGATTGATATTGTCGTATAAATTCGGTTACCTTTCCCTTAGGTCCTTGTTTACAATGAAATAAGTTGGTTAACGCCACTTGTGGACCAATGTTTTCTTGAAAATGTTGGAGAAATACACTAACAATCTAGGTGAATGAGTTTATGGAGTTATTTGGTAATGAGAAAAACTATTCCAAGGCCATACCTTTCAATGATCTACAAAAACGTTTAGCTAGGAGCTTGTCTTAAAAAATGAAGTTGTTGCATAATGCGGTAAAAGCTGATACATGGTTGTTAGGATCTCCCTTACCATTGTATTTTTGAAATTGGGGTATTTCAATGTTTTGAGAATAATGATTGACAATGGGTTATGTGTGAGGTATTGCAAAATTTTACCATTTTGATTTTGATTGAATGTAGATATTTTTTGTTGAAGTGATGTCACATTTTGTAAAAATTGGTTGATGATTGGATCATTGTTTTACATGTTTTAAGAGTTTGTTGAGTATGATAAACTAGAGTGAGTGACCAATGGGTTACTATGTGGCATGTTTATGAAAGGTGATGAACATGGTGTTGTTATGGGTGATGTGACAAGACTATAGGGATTCACACTAGGAAACCCTAAGCTTGGATTGAGGCCATCAATATATTGTATAGTTGATGCTATTGTTGGAGGTGTGAATGTGTGAATAGAAGGCATGGTTATGGGAGAGGAAGCTTGTTTTCCTCCTTGGTTTTGAGCATTTGTGAATGTTTGAGCACAACTAGCTACCGTAGGGATGTTAGCATCTACTATGTGAGCTAGACTATGCAACACTTCTATTCCTTGAGAATCGTTGATCAACTTCCTAGGATTATCCACAACAGGCACCGTTTCTCCTACTAAAGATTCAGTACTTAAGTAAACTTGAATACCTTCTAAATCTTTGTCCGATTGTTTTAGTTTCTCCTCAAAAACATGGGAAATAGTGGCCTCTAAGTCCACATAAATGTTGGGTTGTGAGGAAATGATGGAATCCAAAATGGATTGGGTTGAAGCCATACCTTGTGTTAAAGAGTTGTAGGACTCAAGCTCTACAATGGATGTGGTTACAATGCGGGATGTCATAAGTCTGAAACTACATCTCATAGGGGTATTAGCAGTAGGACACCAAGTCATGATGCTCATATGGGTTTCAAAACAATTAGGTAAGCCTACTATGCAAGGAAAGGTACATGACATTCACAACAAACCAACAAAGTGTAGAATTAGAAAGCAAAACCACACATAAAACACAAAAACAAACCCGTGATCCAAATTTGGATGAAATTTAGTAGCTCTAGGGCATAATGCACCATGCATTGGCAAGGTATTTTTATTGTATTCAAAATTTTGATGTGGTCTACAGTGTTTAAGTATCCTATTTTGTGACTGTGCAGGTTTGACAGTGAATAAATTTTCATAAATTAACAAAATTATGATTTCGTAATATGAAGGATAATTATACAAGAAACTTTCAAAATTATCAACCAATGAATGCTATTGGAAAATCATTTTGCAAACTATAAAGTACGGAAATTGACTGATCCCAACTTGACAAATCTGAAAATTGAAATCTTTATATGTTTTTGTAACAATAACAATGCACTTTTTTACTTATTTTTCACTATATGCATATGTCTAAATGAATGACTTGAACACTTTCAAATTTGATTTTAGATTTGATATGAACTAATGCAGCTTTACCAATGCAAGCATGAATTAAGTCTACTTTGCAATGATTGAAATTAACCCTAGATATCTTTCGGATGTAAAATGCAATGCAAATTTTCACCTTTTCAATGCATTTCATGATGAATATGCAAGCCTAAATGATGAGTGTAAATGACTTAAGATCACACTCAGATTTTAAAATGATATATTTTAGATTTTAGAATGTTTAAAATGTAAGAAATAGTTAGGTTCACCAAAATGTTTGATTGGGAAAAGGGATCTAGGGTATTTACCACACTCTTCCCAATTTGTTTTGATTTGAAGGATTATAAATGATCTCAAATCCACTTGACTACAAAATCTAATAGGAAGAGTCGGAATGGTGGATCAAGGTTCCAATCATTGTGAGTGTGTGTGTGTGTTGATAAGATGTGGTTAATTTGGATGATTTGAATGATGCAATGAAATAACTATGTAAACTATGAAAAGGTAGTAGTCCGTTATGATTTCTAAAATATTGAATGCAACATGATAAAAATAGAATCCAAAAATGTAGAAGGTATACACACAAGAATTTGGGATATAAATTTTAGCTTGAATTAGCTAGTCTAGGGCATAGTGCACCTTGGACTGCCCTTTTTTACAAGATTTGAAAGCAAAGTTCTCAGGTCACTAGTATATAGCTTTTGTCCTTCCGAGCTCATAGTCGAAACTTCGTTTGTTGATGAGAAAATATAGTTTTCATGGCTTGAAAAATTATAGGGTTTAAATGCATGAATGAGCAAATAGTATTATAATCTTCCTTCAATTCACTTCAGATCTGTAACTTGCACACATGAAAGAGAGGAATGGTTGTGCCATATAGGGGATTGCCTAAGTCAAACCTCATGTTGGTACTCCTACCTCCACAATGGAAAATTATGATATAAAAGAGAGCTTATCCTTGGTCGGATAGAGGTAATTGATAAACAAGTAATGAATTGACAACTTGCTACAACTCACCACTCAAATTTGATCTCCTCGATGAACCGAAGTCACACTCATCACCTTCAAGGATCTGTTGTTGCTTGACTTGAATTGATTTGAATGCCTACAAGTGTTAGTGCTCACAAACAAAATACATGTAAAATATGAACAAAACTTACATAACACATGACATGAGGCTTGGATGATGAAATGCTGCAATAATCTTGATAATTCTTCTCTTGACTTCTCTTGAATGAATTTTTGAAGTATTTTTCTCAAGTTATTTTCTCTTATATTAAAATTATAAAACTATTATGTATTTATATGCAATCCTCTTAACTTATCAAAAATCAAATGCCGATAGCCAACAATTGAAATTGAAAATTCAAATAATAAATTACCGACACCGACATATTCAAAATTGGAGCCAAAAGAGGTGGTCTAAGGTGTAGTGCGCCTTAGACTAGATCCAACCTTTTCATGATCTAAAAGTGTCATGGATAAATATTGAATACATAATTTTATTTTCCCATATTTGATATTTGGAAGATGTTTATAAAACATGTAATTAATGCATAATTAGGTCCAAGCACATAGGGAAGAAAAAAGCCTAATGTAAAATTATCAAAGGTGACAATTTTTAACACTACAAAAAAATAACTAACAAATTGACTTCCTTATAGAGGCATGATAGGTTGGAGTGGTTACTGCTATGATAGCTCGTGTTTGAATATGAGTAGATTATGTTCCTGCTCTCCTTTCTTGATCCACAATCAGCTGAAACTTTGGGGATTACCAAAGCCCCATAAGTGAGCATCATAGGTTGAAGTGGTTAATGATATTACAGCTCGTATTTGAATATCAATTCCCTGCTCTCCTTTGCTGGTCCACAATCAGCTGAAACTTTGGGGATTATCAAAGCCCCATAAGTGAGCATCATAGGTTGGAGTGGTTACTGCTATGATAGCTCATTTGAATATCAGCGGATTAATGCTCCTAAGAATAATATGTCAATACAGTGTTGCTTGTACAATAGGAATTCGGAATTCAGAACCCTTTCTAGCCTATTTTAAGAGAGGATTATATGGCTCACTTATACGGCGCATGCTTTACAAATTTTGACCTTGCATATTTACCATCCAGTCATGGGGTTATAGAGGGATTCGTAAGCTGTAGCCTTGAGAACAGGAGGTCCCAGGTACATGTCGCGAGCATGTTCTGGTTATGCTCACCCAGACTTCATAGCCCAAATTTAATTGAAAAAAATAAATTCAATGCCTTGCTTCAGATGGGTATCAAGGAAAACCAGCATCAAACAACATCATGCATAATTTTGACAGCAAGGTAGGTTAAGCTACACGATGGTGGGGCGTTGTACTTCAATTATTCATTAGAAAAAACAAACTTGAGCAATAGGGAATATTAATGAACAGAAAATCTTGGAATCTAAGAAATATATTTTGCAGAAAACATATAACTTAACTTTCATGAGTTGTTAAGTTTTGTAATCTTTATTTGAATTTGAAAGAGTGGAGGGTGTAACGAAAACATACAGTTGCAAGAAAACTGTATAGAAGTTCTGCGATCTTCCCTTGTTTGGTGTGTTTTCAGATGTGTATCTGATTGCAATGGAAGAAACTTGGCATCACACTTTCGTAGCATATCTGAAACAATTGTTGTTTCCAGCTTTCCAGCCCATATAATTTGTTATTCACGTTTTGAATAATGATCCAGCGGCTCTTCACAATTTCTATTTTTGGAAAAGAGGTTTTTGTTTCTTTTCTTTTTCTTGTAAGAGCTTTGCTAAGAATATTTTGTAATTTAAGATTTGGACAAAATATAGAGATTGGATAAGATATCAATGCAACTATTTTTTGGAAACCTTTTAACATATTAGGGACAAGGAACTAACAACCATTTCAGAGTGAGAGTTATTATTATTATTAAATAATGAAATAGGTATTGCATTAATTTGAAAAGTTTAAAAATATATAGTATATTATAAAAAAAGTTGGGTGGAGTTAGTCATATATAAAGTTTGAGTAAGGTGGGATTTTATATATATTCAAAGAGAAAAATAAAGTTGTTAAGCATCAAGAATTATGGAATATGTAGAAAGAGGTTGGTCATAGTCATTTGATTTCCACACGTCCAAACCTTCCTAGCCATCAAGAATAGGCTCGTAGTTAACAAGAGCACCATCAAGATTATCTTCATTAGTTTGCACTTTATAGGGAAGTTGAGAAGCGGCCTTGGTAGGAGAAATGCTTAGGTTGAGCCAAGAGAAATTTTCATTGTTTGGCCATCCTAGAGCTCCTCCAGAATGTCATTGAGGAGAAGGTGAATGTTGGCAAGAAGACTGGGACCAACCATGACCACTATGAGAATAAGATTTGTGCTAAGAAGAGTTATAATTATCAAGCCCACAAATATTCTAACATCTAACATGTCAATGCCTTCAAATAGGGAATTGGACCCTATTAGAAGGATAGGATGTTGGTGGCACTTTGGAAACCATACAACTTGAGCACTACCTCAATGTTAAAGAAGAACTTGTAAGTAGGCCGCTCAAATGCAACTTTATTAGCTTGTATTTGTATCTGTATTAACACATTGGAATATATCATAAATATAGAATACAATGTGAAATGTATGTCAATAGTACAACTAGCAAAACAAGTAGAGTTTATATCTTCCCAAATACTAAATAAGATTTTCACTCTAAAGGCATGTCAAATCTAAGTATTTTTAGCATGAATTTTAGGACAATCTCTTAGAAGTATCATATTTCAAGAAAAAGGCTCAAGCTTAAAGAGCTTAAAAATCATGAATACAATGCCAAGTATTTTGAGCTTTAAGATAAAACTCAAATATGGTTTGAGAGTTTCTAGATGTCCATCGAAAGGGGAACAAGGATTGGAAACACCCAAATGAATAAACATGGAGACAATAGGAAGGTCTTATTAAAGAATGCACTAGATAAAGTGAACAAGCTTTGGCTCAACAATAGTTTACCAAATTGTGTAAAATCTACATTGCCAAGTACTAGTTGAGGACTAGAGAGCTCATCTGTCACTAAGGTTTTATGTACCATATATATATCTAGTGAAATCCAAGAATAACCTTTATGAGGTTGGTAATTATGAAATAGTGCATTAGGATACTTTTTCTAGTCCCTACTCTATAGTTTGAAGCTTCTAATCCCTTAATGGTGCAATATTTCCACATGAATGAAATTGATTTTTATGGAATGATTCAAAATCCTAATTGGTGAGTTTATACTTCACTTTAGCTTCAGGTCAAGAATAAAAATTTATGGTGGTTCTTGAAAAATATTTGGGAGTATCTTAATACCTCTATTAAAAAAAATCAAAGAATGGACCCAAGGAATGTTAAAGTAAGAGGTTTATCTTAGCAAGTGATTACAATAGATCACCAAAGAGATTGTTGATTAATAAACAAAATAGTCCCAAATCTATTTCCATTCCAAAAAAACTAGGGCTTAATAACTTCTCAAGCTTTCTAAATACTTTTGATAATAAAAGTGCCCTAGATCTAAACAAGATTTTGCATTATGAGAATTAGAGTGAAGACTAAGATTTCTCTAGCCTTTATGTCTATTTGAAACTCTTGTGGAAATATAGTAACAAAGAAGTAATTTCCAAACTTCATCTCCCTCAAGGAATTTGACGATCTATTTAGCACATAATGTCATGCTTTGACATCATATATCAATAAGACCAAGCCTTCTATAATTATGTAGGAGGCAACAAATTTTATGTGCAACTCTATGAAAGCCTTTACCTTGATCTAAAGAGGCCCTTAAGAAGTCTCTAAGAATTTCCTCTAGCTTTTGGTAAGAAGCTTTGGAGGCAATTGTAAGCCTATTTTTTACCTACAAGAGATAGTGACTTAGTAATCCATTAGGTCAACTTTTTCCTCCTAATTAATAACAAGGTACCATAGAGTAGTAGAAGAATATTGGAATGCAAAGGAAATGACTAAGAATCTAAAGACCTCTCTAGGATCTACCCACTTCCAACCAAAGGAGTTGAACCTTATCAACTTAAAAAAAAAATCCTAGATAATTTGGTCTTTTTCTATTGAATGCTTGAACCAAATGCTAAAGAGAAGGTATCTAGGTATTGAAGCACTTGTTTGACATTGTTCTCATCCTCAAGGAGGGAGAAAAGGATCATCAATAAAATGGTCATTGAGAAGCTATTGAGGATAATTGGTGTAGTGTTGTAAAATTCACACTTGCACATTTAGCCCGTTGCATTTATGGCATCTTGTCGCATTAATGATAAAACCTTAAGAGTTGAAATTTCATGACTTTAACTTCATAAGAGACAACAATGAAGCATTAGAAATTCAATACCTTATTTCTTGTAAAATTTTGAGTAGGACACGCGAAGCACCAGTGTCCTCAAACTTTCTGAGTTTTAAATGAGGGAATCTCATGTCATTTACCTATGACACACATCACTGCAGTAGAATCGCAAGTGTAATGGCTCTTCCCACCCATGCAACCTCAAAAAAATCCTCTTTTAACTCATTCTTTCATTCATTCTCACTTCGTCTCATTTTTTCTTGCTCTATTATCTTATACATCTCTTCTTTCTTGCTCTCCACAGTGAAGCTTTGCTGAATTCTTGTCTCATCAACAACTAAGGCTCTCTTGAAAGAAAACACGTATTGTCTATCAAGCCAAGAGGGAGCCACCGATTATTCGTAACACTCTCTTGTCTACTTTTTCTCGTCTATTTACAACTATCTACTCATCTTGTCCATTTTATTCATGATAGGGGTTGTCCTCCACAGTGGGGTTTGTTTTTATCACACATCTCGTCTATTAAATTTTATGTCAGTTTGTCTACTTATATCTATATGTTTGTTCATGGAGGTGGAAACACCAAAATGGGGGTTTGACTGAGGAAATCCTCGAAACTACCCCAACATTTTTCCTTGCCCTTTCCATGTGTGCAGGTTTTTAGATTTGAAGAAATGGGTGTTTGCAGATTTCAGGTTTTTATTTCCTGATTTGATAGGGATGAGAGCGTAAGGCACATACATCTGTATAATGTGTTGTTGTTTGTTGACCACAAATTTATCCTTTTGGGGGAAAAATCTGTTAAGTCCTAAGCTTTTTGCTTATGTAATTATATCTTATAATTCTATATCAATTTATGTTAAAGAGAAGTTTTATCATTCTTGCTCTTAATAGTTTAACATTCTATTTAATCAAATCATTGTAATATTCTTCTTGTCACATTTTTTCACTTGAACTTATACTTTGAGGTAATCGAGGGATATTTTCTCCCTATAGACTCTTCTTTGTCCTAAAGAATTGGGAATAGCGAATCCCCTCCTTTGCATTTTTGGTGAACCCAAAATGAACTAAATCATGTCGGATATTTTTCTTCAAAACTTCAATGCTTTTAATAATGCATTCTCTAAAGAATATTTTGATATGTTGTATGATGCCGTAGATAATTTCTTAGAGGCATCTCCTTCTATCTACAAATTTATTGAACAAACTTCTTCATCACAATTGTCTTCTTCTTCACAAATTGAAGAGTCTGTGAATGTAGTTGTAGTCTTTGTTGCCCCTCAAAGGTCTAAGAGACCCATAATTTGCGTGAATCTGACTAATCCATCTCCTAAAAGAATTCATTCTATTCATGGGGTTCCTGTCACAAATGACACATTGAACCTTTACATGAGATTCATGCAATCTAAGCCTTTGTTCGGCTATAGAGCGGTATACCATACTTACAATACTAGAAGGAATCAACAAAATTTAAATCAACCTACTTCTTTACCACCTTCTCAATGTTCCTCCAACACCTAAACCTATAGCTAAAGCATTTGGTGAGTATGATCTTATTGAGCAACTTCACATTACTCTTGTGAAGATCTCACTATGACTACTCTAGTTTATGAAGGTATGCTTCTTGAAAAAGATCCTCTTTCCTTCTTTCGCTAGGTCAATGGATTTGAATGCATTGATAGCTCATATTCTTGTGGATTAACTAAATATTACATTCTATCCACATGAACTCCTGCCTCCAAAAGTATAGAAGCAAGTGGATCCTCTAATGATAATAGTCAACATTAATAACATTGGTATTAGGTGTTCTCTTGTTGATACCGGTTCAATTCTCAATGTATGTAGCATTGAATTGTTACCTAAAATTAAAATTGATTCATCTTCTCTTGTTGCTTCTTCTTTGTATATTCATGTATTTGATAATGCCAGACAACAAACCTCAGGCATGATAATCTTGCTTTTGAGGTTGGGACCCGTTACCATACCCATCCTGGTTTATGTTATACCAGGTCCTTTACCTTACAACATTCTCTTGGGAAGACCTTGGATTCATGCTTTGCAAGCAGTCACTTCTAATTTGCATTGTTCTATAAAATGTTTTTCTAATGAAGTAGTTACAATCAAGGCCAACCTTGATGCTATACACCTTTGTGAAATGGCAGTTTTTGGTTGAACCTTGGTTGCTTCTACTCTTAATAATTTTATTCCTTTGTTATCTTCTAATGTGTTGACATTTTCTCTGACAGTGCCTATTTCAAAAGATGCTCAAGTGAGACAGATGTCCCTAAGGAAGATTTTCTTGAACCAGGGAATCCTAAATCCACCCCTTCTACTCCTTTTGAATCGAGTGCATGCCTTGGTGAAAATTGGGGGTCCTTGGAATTTACCAAATATTTTATCAATGAGTAAAAAGTAGATCCTCTCCACCTAGACATTATGATGATCTCATACATCTTTGTCAAGAAATTTGATTGTCCTCTCGTTGAGGGAGGTGATCATGCTCCTACTAAGGAGGATTATTGTACCCTTGATGTGGAAGATGGTCATGCTTCTATTAAGGAGGCTAGTGTTTGTATTTCTATTAAGAAGGATGGTTGTGATCCTGTAAAGGAGTATGATACCCATAGTTGCAATGATGCTCATTACATTGATCCTCCTCCTTCCCAGGAATTGCAAACACATTACGACCCTGGTTTTAACCTTCTTTCTAAATATGGTTATGGACGTAAAGGTTATGGACGTAAAGGTTATGGGTGTAACGAGCAAGATATTCAAGTCTACATAGAGCTTGATCTTCATAAATGTAACATGATACTTGGATACTATCACACAAAATCTAAGAGGAAACCATGGTTGAATGTCAACATGATCTTTTTCAAACCTCCTTCTCTTGAATTAGTTCATCCTAAATTTATTAAAAACAAGGTAGACACTAATGAATTTCCTCTAGATGTTTTCTCTTTGGAGGAAGCATTGGAAGAATTCTTAGGTTCCTACTTACCTTCTTGTTATCATAAACAATGATTCTTGTATGGCTTGAATAAACATGCATACTTTAGAGAATCTATTATGAGCTTTGATGAGAAGGCCCCTTTATCTAATCTAGATGATAATGTTCCTATATCTCATCCTGAAGATCGTAGTACCCTCCTTAAAGGAGATACTTTTGATGTTTTCATGGATCCTAAGTCTTATGAAAAATAATTAAGATTGAAAAATGTCTTTCCTCGAAAGAATCTAAACAACATTCTGATTTGTTACATTCTCATCTTGATATTTTTGCTTGGTCATATGAGGAAATCCCTGGTATTGATGAGTCCATGGTGGTCTGCAATATCATTCTATGTCCTGATACTAAGCTCGTTAAACAAAAGATCTATAAGATGAATCCCAAGGTTGCCTTATTATTCAAGAATGAGATAGAAAAGCTCTTGAAAGATGGTTTTATCCGTCCTATTGACTATTCTTGGTGGATATCGAATATAGTTGTCATTAGCAAGCTTGATGGTCATATTCGTATTTGTATTGATTTTTTGTGATCTCAACAAGGCTTCTCTTAATGATAATTTTTCGTTACCTAATATCGATATGATTGTGGACTCGACTATAGGCCATGCCTTATTATCTTTCATGGATGGCTTCTCGAGCTATAATCAGATTCATATTAACTTGGAAGATTAGTATAAGACAACCCTCACTACCTATTGGGGTACCTTCTATTATGTAATGCCATTTGGATTAAATAATTACAAAGCAACTTACCAATGGGTGATGACTTATCTTTCATGATTTCATTCACAAAATTCTAGAATATTAAGTCGATGACATCTTGGCTAAGCCTATAACTTGTCAAGATCACATTGGAAATCTTCATCTTATCTTTGAAATACTTTGATTCTATAAAATGAGACTAAATCTTCTTAAGTGCATCTTTGGCGTAGATGCTAACAAGCTTTTAGGATTTATTGTCTCTCACTATGGAATCAAAGTCAACACAAATAAAATTGATGCAATAGTTAACATGCCTCCTTCGAAAAACATCTCTCAACTATGTTGTTTGCAAGGGAAGATTTACGTAATTCATAGATTTGTATCTCATTTGGATGATCGTACACTTCCATTCACACATTTGTTGAAGAAAAATGTCTGCTTTTGATGGGATGATGAGTGTGAAAAATCTTTAGTCAATCAAAAGTTTTTTGTCCAATCCTCCTATCTTGATGTCGGTTATGTAGGATAGACCCTTTTTACTTTATATCTTTGCATCACCTCATGCCTTAGCAACTTTAAGAGCTCAAAATGATGATGATGGTAAATAAAGAACAGTCTACTACATTAGTCATATTCTAGTTGATTATGAAAATCAATATTCTACCATGGAGAAACAATGCCTTTCTCCCATTTTTGAAATGTAGAGGTTACAACATTATCTTCATGTTGAAACCCATGTAATTGTGAAATGTGATCTTCTTAAGAATTTTTTTACTAGAACCAATCTTTCTGGAAGGTTGGTGAAATGGGTAATGTTCCTCTCTGAGTTTGACATCATGTTTGTAACTTAGAAAGAAATTAAAGGTCTTTTTTTGTCAATTAGTTGGAAGAAGCTCCCTCATATAATTCCTTCCCTAATATGGATTTATTTCTCCATGAAAATATCTTTGCAGTAGACCAAGAACCTGTATGGGAGATGTACTTTGATGGATCGAGATGTCAAATTGGATCTGGGGCAAGTGTATTTTTAATCTCACTTGAAATTAAGGTAGTTCCTCTATCCTTTCGATTGGAATTTCATTGTACTAACAACATTGTTGAGTACAAATCCCTTATTTTTGTCTTGCGTTTCGCAATGACACTAAACATTAAACATCTTCACATTTATGGTGATTCCAAACTTGTTGTAAATAAAATCATGGGAACATATTAGGCTAAGAAGAGTAAGCTATCTTAGTATCAGGATTTGGATTTATCCTTTCTTGATCGTTTCTCTTCTTTCATGATAGGTTGTGTCCCTCAGAGAGAAAATTGACGCACTAATGCAATGGCAAGTGCAACCTCCCTTGTATCTTCAGATGATGGCGTAGAAGAGTAACACTTTGTGGTTCATATTCTCCACTCTCCTACTATCTCAGATCAACTTGAACCCAAAGGTCTAGTGTGTGCTTACATAGACTCGAGGGAATGGTATTCTCATATTTATAATTATTTGAGGACTAAATTTTTTCCTAACGACGCAACTAAAAATGCATGCACTCGGATACGAAAACTTTTAGTCCAATACATTATATTTTCTAATGGTCTTTATCGAAACTCTTATAATGGTCTTCTTCTCCAGTGCATCACTAAGGTTGAATTACCCCTTGCCATTTAAGAAGCCCATTTGAGCTCTAGGGGTGGAAATTTTGGTGGTAAATCCTTAATGCATAAACTGATTCACATGGGATACTTTTGGAAAAAAATGAAGTAGGATTCCTTTTCCTTTGTCAAGAAGTGTTCTTAATAATAACAACACATTAATCTCATTCAGGCTCGTGCACAAGAGCTTCAAAATCAAACCTCTCCTTAGCCATTTGTAAAATGGGATTGGATATTATTAGAAAAATATCACCCCCTTCTTCTAAAGGGAATACCTTCATCATTAATGCTACTAATTAATTTATGAAGTGGGTCAAAGTTTCTCCACTTTGTGATCCACTAATGTTGAAGCGATCTGCATCTTTCTTCTAAAAAATATCATTGCTCGTTTCAAATTATCTTCTACCCTTATTTCTGACAATGGTACTTCATTTAAGAACAAAGAGGTGAAGCAATTCTTGGAAAATTTTCATATTCAACATAGATTTTATACACCATACTATAGTCATTCTAATGGCCAAGCTGAAGCATCTAATAAAACTCTTGATCCGATTCTCTGAAAAGAAATAAACATGGTAAAGATTGGCATACTCAATTGGCGTACACCTTGTGGGCCTATCGCACGAGTGTTCATATGGATATGGTACAACCTCATGTATGGTGTTGAGGCTATTATGCCTTTAGAGTTAGAAATTTCATCTTTGTGGGTTTCCCTTAAAGGGTTAATTGATGATGACACTTACCGTGTTGAACGTTTAAACTAGCTTGAGTTGTTCGATGAGAATCGATTACAGGCCCTCGAACATCTTGTTGGGTGAAAATAATGTAATCAACTTTTCAATAGATTACGCTATCTAGATTTCAGCCACAACTATGTGAGATATAATCTCTCCGCTCAGAAAGGGGAGGCACCCTTCTTAATGCTAATAGAAGCTATAGTAAAACTTACGAAATAATTACAAAATGTACACTATACCTATGAAATTGGGGGGGGGGGTGTGTTACATTCATACTTCTCTCTTTTTTCAGAGAGGATGTTTACAATGCTTCACAATTGGAAAGTCCTAGATTTGATAAATGAAACTTAACAAATAACAGTAATGCCGATATCTCTATCTTTTCAAAGCAAAGCGTAGAAACACCAGATATGATTTATAATAGCAAAAGAATAGAAAAAGGGAAAGCTCATGAAGGCACAAAGTTGTTCCTTAGCTTTTTCAATGTTGGATCTGTAGAAGTATCGTTTGTCGCATTAGAAGCACAAAGTCTTCTTAGATGTAACAATTCCTCGAACCGCATGAACGATTACAAGCACAAAGTCTTGTAGACATTTCAACCAAAACATTCACACATAAAAGAAAATCCAAATAATAGATGTAACACAAAGTTTACATAAACTACTTGAAGCCCTTCAGATCTCATACACTAGTCACCGTCGATATAATCAAATCATAAGATAATCGATCCCAACACAAAGTTTGGTATGCAATCCTCTTCTTTATTGATTAGATCTAGATTCACAAAATTGAATACAAAGCTTCAATATTTGTTTCAAAGGAGCAACACTTCATTGCAAAATATCTAAAGGTAACTATTACAATAGAGATCTCTCATATATATAGAAAAGAGAGATGAGTAAATTTAGGAAATTAGGTGAGCAAAAATAGGAAACCCTAACCTCACTAAGAGTAATTTTTCTCCAAGAAGTTACATCTCATATTTTTGGTGCAATTACACTTTACAAAAAGACATTTAAGATGTCGCAAATTATTTACAAAATGCATCAAAACTTTCAACACTGGGAGATTAGGAATCCTCATGGTTCGTTGCTTGGGCATGGAAGTCTTCATATTTCTTTCCGATCTCCTGCATGAATTTATCACGCAGACCAACGGTATAATCCACAATGGTGTGAATCCTTGTGACTGATCTCTTAGCGGATGAAAGAACCTTCTTGCTCCTGTAAAGATGTGTTTTAAGGTTATCAAGGGTGAGCCTGATATCACATAGGTCATCTATGGAGGCATCCAAAAAGTCTGCACTCTCTATCTGACTCATGACAGATTCTTTGAAGATCTGTGATAGTTTTGCAACTTGAAGGAAGATACGGTCTTCTTCGAGAAGCTTGCCTGACAACTCTTTAACCCTTATTTCAAGAATAATCTGATATTCTTCCACATTTTCCTGAACCTAGTGGAGATCTTCTATAAGGGATTTGATCGTTTGAATACAATGCCTCAAAGATTCCCTTACTTCAACATATTTTTCTTTATCAGGAATAACTCGGCTTCCACCAGTTGACTGAGCTTTACCTATTTTATTTGTGACCAAAATGACAGGCATTTTTCCATCTCTTTGAGCTCTTGAGAGAGAACAACTTTTTCTTTATCCAGCTCTAATTTGAGTTGAGCTACTTGGGTAGCTTTCTCATCAGTGACAATTATAATTTGAGAACCGTGTTCTAAAACTTTGTTGATGAAGTCATACAATGCTTTTCCTTTGGAGAGAAATCTTTCAAGCTTTTTGATAGCTGGGTCGTCAGGACATACCATTGCCAATGGTTGTGCATTACTTGTAGATCCTACAATCTTTTTAACAATAGCGGCATAATGCTCTGCCCTTTGTTTGTATAAGTCACGTGCTTGCTCCATTTTGTCCAGTCTATTCACCAATATATTCAAAGTTACTTGCGCATCTACCTTGGCACTTTCATTAGTAACCTTGCCAAGCTGGACTCTAGTTACTATATAATCCTCCATATTAGCATCTCCTTCCTCCTGAGGTGGAATACCAATCTCTGCATATTTCTAACTTGTTTTGTCAACCTGAAGCCGTGAGTATACTTTTTCTTCTTACCCTTGGCCTTTGGTGGAGGTATCTCTTCAAGATCAAGCTCTTCAGGAGAAATCGTCTGCATCTTTCATTTTGATACTTGGGATACCAACCACGGGGGAAGAGAGGAGACAAATGATTCCTGGTTGACCGTCAATTCTTTTGTTACCGCCACTTTTAATGGAAGAACAGGTATGGAAACAATCGGTGAGGTATGTGTCATCACTGTTCGAGAAACCTACACATTGAATTGATTCTACTGAGAGTCACTCATGAATCTATTAAATTCTGCCTCAGAATTGAGATCATATGATGGTGAAGATAAGCTTGGAATGGATGATGGAGAACCTGAAGGAACATCAACTGTTTGAACGCTTGTCACTGAAGGAGCATCTAGTGTTATTGATGTTATGGGGGGTAGTGAAATGTCCATTGTGGGTATGGTAGATGTAGGAATAGGAAATGTGGAAAGAGGTGGTGGAGGATTGTTAACAATAGGAAATGTACGAGGAACGCTTGAGATTACAGGTGATGATGATTGGGGAAAATCTTCAACTATGTGCTCGGGTGGACACATAGCTTGTTCTTCATCAGGCCTGAGTTCCTGTATATCATTTTCTTGATCCTCTTTATCTTGCTCACTTTCTTGATCACTTTCAGACTCGTGTTCATCTTTTGAATGTTCTTCTTCATTAGATTTTGTTTCCTCTTAATCTTCTTCTTCAACAAATTGATCACTTGTACTTTCTTCATTATCAGAATCTATCTCTTCGAAAATTGGCTTCTTTCCTTTTGAGCGAGATGGTTCAGATTCTGTAGTCCCTTCCTCATGGATGGCTCGAAAATCCTTCTTGCCAATAGTGAATTTGATTCTAGGAACTTTTCTGGAGGAAGTAGGAATAATCACAGATTTGTCTTTGATGCGAGGTTCTTGTTGTAAATTGACCTATGTTCCAGACTCTTCTCCTTTTTAATCTATTCTGAAATCCTTCATCTGAAAACCATGCTTATGTAACCATTCAACAATGTTAGCCAAAGTTGGAGCTAACCTTTCTCTGATGGAAATGCTCTCCTTCTTTGACCATTGAATTGCAAGCAAATGTTTCTTGAAGATCTGTTGTTCATCATAGACATCATTTAGGATGTTGGCAGGATCTATAAAACCCTCTGGTAGGTCAGCAACACCAAGATCTCTGATATGTTAAACAATCAACCTACACCATTCCATCTTGAGAATAGCCTCTTCGTCTCTACAATCAGCCCAAATTTCTTCAAAGTGATTCCCATGTTTGTGCCCCTTTTTCAGCTTCTTTTTGACATCTCAGTAATCAAAATCAAGTCTATATTTATAGTTCATGATCGTCATGATCTGCATCTCAACATAGACTGATTTTTCCTTTTGCACACTCTTGATGGTATATCTACCGATTGTCATTGGGAACTTAAAACCGGGTTTATGAATCCTTCGACGTTCTTTGTGAACTGAGATCAGTTGTCTGCATAACTCCATGAAAATCCACTTATCTGAAGGATATCTGGGCAACATGTAAGAACAACCAGTATAGCATCCTACCCTTATTTAAGTAAGAGTTAGGAATGGAAGATATATGCAGCCGACCTTACTTACCACTCTGTAAGCCTCATCTGATACTCTCTTTCTCTAGAGAGTTGGATCAAACTAAAAAGAAGCGGTGCAAAGAAAGTGTTAGTGACTCTCCTAAAATGATGATGGCTCTCCTTTAATTCCAGCTGGTAGAAGTAATCATAGACTGGTGTAGAAAGTCGATTCCCTTTTGTGGTTAGGCCTGGGAACTGTCTCATCACAGCTGCAGCATACACCAAGTATGAAGTCATGTAGAACTTCAAGGTAGTCGGTACATTAATCAACTGCTCATGAATTGCATCACTGATTTGTTTACCCTAGTCAATGTGAGATTTTTGTCTTGTTATAATTCAAATGTATTCATACATCCAATCACAAAAATGGGAAGTTTTTGGCAATTCTTTCACCTTGCTCAAAAGTATGATCATGTCTCTAATGTCCTCTTTGAAGTTAGCTCAAGGAAGTCCTTTCGGCCATCTGGAAATAGTATGTCGAGGTTCCTTCAACCATTGACTGTTTATTAGATACTTGGGCTTATTTGGATCTAAGTCATAGACCTCCTGTGTTGATTGTACCAAGATGTCAATATACTTCTCCATTTGTGGGATTTTGACAACTATATCAAAGAAGTCTGGATCTAGTATCAAAACCTTAGGTCCAGAAGAATTAATGATACTTCTGCTCTCCTGAATATAGTGAGATGCAACTTGGAGAACAAAATTTGTGTGATGTGCAGCAGTTGGAAATGTTGAAACCAGATGAAGATTATTATGCATGATAACTCTTAGAGAGTCTTCGAGAGGCTTTTGTTCGGTTCTTTTCATGAAGTTAAGGAGATCTTGATGGTCAAATTTCGCGTCTCTGATCTCTTCAACCTTCAAAACCACTACTGTTGGTGGGTAAACACTTTGGTACTTGTATTTCATCTTGCCTTCAACTTTTGAATACAAAGGAGGTTTCTTAGCTATCATCTTAGTTTACTTCAGCTCTATTTAGGAAAAGATCCTCTGACGAGATCAATCACTACTCTGCAAATAAGAGTCAACAACTCGTTAGTCAAAAAGGAAACATTGGGATGCGTGAAGTGAGGAGGGATGTTGAGAAAGAATGGTGTAAGTGACAAAGCACATAAAATGATGCTAGGAATGGTTGAGAAGAGGTTCAGAGCGAAATTGGATAGTTTAGAAGTGGTTTTGGTCAAGTGCAGGAAAAAGTGCAATGGCTCCAAAAAAGTGCACTTTTCCCTTAATCATTTTTTTGGTTTTTTAGGGAAAAGTGTAAGGGTGCTGAAAATCAACGCCCTTGACTTGGGGAAAATTTGGCTTTGGTGCAATGGTGCTTAAAAAGTGCGCCATTGCACTTGGAACTTAGAAAATTTATTGTGGAAGTGTAGGGGCGCGTTTTTTCTAGGTTTCAACATTTTGCAAAAAATGGAAAGGATGTGATGGCGTACTATTTTCATGCCTTGGCCTCAATAGATTGATATTTTTGCTGAGAGGGAGTGCAAGAGGCACGAAGAAGAGAAGGCATGGATTCTTCATGCTTTATCAATAACCTTTGTCAAAAAGAAAAAGAAAATGTATAAGAGAAAAACACAAATAATGGAGAGGAAGAAAACGTGGATGCTTGAGAAGAAAACGCGAGTGGAGGAGAAGAAAATGCGAGTGGTTTGGGGAGAAAACGTGATCAAGAACATAAACCATGAACTGGAAAAGGATGAAAAACCTATGCAATAAGGGAAAAAGAATAAAAGACAAGACACAAACAAAGAACATACCTAGGAAAAGGAACGACAACAAGGTGGGAAAGAGAACGATAGGATCTGAAGAAACGTGTTTTGCAGAGGCCAACCTCTTAGCCCACGATAGAAGAGGAGAGGAAGGAAGTAATAATGAAAAAAGTGAAGACCAAAAACACTTTTAAGTGACTTGCAAATGAGAAAAAAGAACTGAAAGTTGACCACCAATTAAGGCACATGAAATGGCATTAAACTGGGAAAAATGCAATTGAATAAAAAAAGTGTGCTTTTCACTTAAAATGGCTAAGTATAGACTTTAGGTGTAAGGGCGCTGAAATTCAGTGCCTTTACACCAAAATTCATTTTCTCTTAAGTGCAAGGGCACTGAAAAAGTGCGCTCTTGCACTTTATACACCTAGTCAAATTTTATAAAAAGAATTAGAGCGCTCTTTTTTCAGAGCTTTTCACTTTTGGCAATTTTCACTTTAAACACGCAATGAACGGTCGCGAAGATACTCGTTTCAAATGTCTTGGCGGGGTGAACGTGGAGGGATGCTTAGATTGACTATTTGAGACATTGGAACACATTTCAGGGTGGATTTAAAACCACCTCGTTTTGCATGCTTGAACATCACGAACCTAGGAAATAGACAAGTTTCGTAGGGGGTTATTCGTGGAACGAGCGCTGCTAGTTTCTGCAATAACAACTGGATCCTGTTGGGGATCTTTCTTCAATCGTTCTCTCAAACGAGTGAAGGGAGAAGAACTTTAGAATTCAAGTGCCTTTATCCATCCATTGGGCTTGGAGTTAGGTGACGATGACAAAAAACAAATATAAAAAGACACAAAGGACTAAAAATAAAACTAAAAATATTTACATCTGGAATGCTCATCACTTTACTATGTAAAATGTTTGAGGTGTTGTCCACTGTGAGGAAGAGCGAACGACGTTCCATCTCCTTATGCTAACAAGAAACTATTCTCACCGTACAATTAGTGAACTTGGAAAGGTCCTATCCACACTAAGTCAAATTTCCCATGCATACCTTTTGGCTCTCTCCGTTTGTCCCATAGGAGAACGAGGTCACCAATTTGAAAGTCCTGGGACTTATCCTTTTTATCAAAAGGCTTCTTTACTTGTTGCTGGTGTTCTGCAATGCGATCAACAACCTGGACACGCTTCTCCTCCAATTCAGAGAGATAAATTATGTGCTTGTCAACTGAATTATCAAATGTCTCATCTTCAATACCCTTTGCCAGCTTGAGGGTTGGAAATTCTAGGGTTATGGGAATTTCGACATTCAACACGTACAAGAGTTGAAAGGGGGACATACCGATTGCCCGCTTTGGAGTGATCCTATCTGCCCACAAGGCATCATACAAAGCCTTGTGCCAAAGACGTTGATTTTCCTCTACCATCTTCTGGATGATAGTCACCAAATTCTTGTTGCTTGATTCAGCTTGACCATTACCCTGTGGGTAATAATCAGACGAATGCGACAAGGTTATGCCATGTTTGAAACAGAACTCAGTGATCTCATTCGATGAAAAGGTAGAAGCGTTGTCAGCAACGATTTTGTTTGGCATGCCAAACCTGGAAATAATATTCTCTTTCAAGAATTTGCACACTACTTCAAAAGTTATGCACTTAGTAGGAATCACCTCTACCCACTTGGTGAAATAGTCGGTAGTGGTTAGGACGTAAACATGTCCAACACTTGAAGATGGATTGATTGCACCTATGAAGTTGATTCCCCACTATTGGAAAGGTTCTTTAATTACCACAGGCTTTAATGGTAAAGCCACCAACTTAGGCTTGCCAAAAAATTGTTGACATAGCTCACACTTGCGTACCTAGGAGTGCGCATCTTGGAAGAGCGTGGGCCAATAGTATTTTTCTCTCAAAATTTTGTGAGCAGTGACGGGTGCCGAAACTTTCCCTCCACACACCAAGTCATGGTATGACTTCAACAGGTTTTCTTGTTGTTCCTTATCTACACACCGTAGAAAGGTACCATCGACTACACGCTTATACAAGCCATTGTCCCACAAGACAAAATTGGTTGATTTTACTTGACAGTCCTTTTCTCTTTTGATGTCAAGTTACTTGGGCATTCACCATAAGTGAGAAAATGAGCGATGTTAGAGTACCACTCATCGGTGGTGCTGACAAAAAACACAAGGGGTAGTTCGCTTGAATTTTCTACATCGTCTGAAGCTTCTTCATCTTTTGAAACTTCTTCATCGGGGTTGTTCTCTGCAATGAGTTGACACAACCCACATCCCCGTATTAGTTTGGTGGGTTTAATCTCTAGATCATACTCCTGAATCTTGGCAACCTAGCTGCCTCTTTTTGTCCCGAATTCCTGCTGTGTTAGAATTGATTTAACAGTTGTATCTAGAACCAAGACCTTGACATGACTATTTAGGATGTAAATTCAAAAATGTTTAATAGCCTTGACCATGAAAAAGGCATGTTTCTCCATTTGATAATACTTCAACTCATAGTTCTTCAGGGGGCAGCTTATGAATGCAATGGGTGATTCAAAACCTTCATGATTTTCCTATACAAAAATGGTTGAAAGTGTATGCCCGGAAGCATAACTGTACATTATAAAGTCTTTGGTAAAATCAGGACAAACCAATATAGGGGCATGAGTGATTTCCTCCTTGATGTTATCAAATGCAGCTTTTCCTTCCGCAGTCCAATGGAAGGTGGTATTATCTTTCATCATATTTATGATATGGCGAGTTTTTTCCGCAAAGTCCAAGAGAAACCTTCACAGGAAATTTACCTTGCCGAAGAGGGACTGAACAACCTTCTTACTTGATGGCAGGGAGAGGGATTTGATGCCATTGACACTTTCTGAGTCGATCTTAATTCCTTCGGTGAACACGACATGGCCAAGGAGTTTTCCCTCTATAACCCAAAAACCTAACTTTTTAGGGTTGAGGGAAATTCCATGCTGACGACATCTCTCCAATATTTGTCATAGGTGATTGCAATGTTCGTGACACCTTTTGGAGAATACTATGAGGTCATCAAGATACACCATGATGAATTTTCCCATCTCATTACAGAAAGCCAGGTCCATAGCACATTGGAAAGTAGCGCCAACATTTATCAGGCCAAAAGGAATTTGGCTGTTTGCAAAGGTACCCCATGGCGTTGTGAAAACAGTCTTGTGTTGATATTTGAGGTGACCTCAATTTGATTGTAACTAGAGAAACCGTCTAGCATGGAGAGCATCTCGGATCCGGTCACATTCTGCAAGACTTGATCCATGACAGGGAGAGGGTAGTTGTCTTTAAGTGACAACTGGTTGAGATTTCTAAAATCAACACAGATGCAGATCTCACCATTCTTCTTGCACACTGGGACGATATTTGCTATCCATGTTGAATGGTGGATTGGGAAGATTATCCATGCATTCAACATCTTCTAGACTTCTGCAAGGATGGTTCCAGAGATCTTTGGATTGTATTGTCTTTTCTTTTTCTTGAAAGGCAAAGCTCCAACCTTTAGTGGAATATCATGATGCACATCCTTTGGTCAAAAATATTTGAGATCTTTGGTCAGAAATATTTGAGATCTTCGTATGAATATTCCAGAACATCCACATATTCCTGTAATAGCCTGGTGAACTGTCTTATTTCTTTGGCGCTGCAACATTTGCCAATTTTTACCATCTTTGGATCAGCTTCAGTTCCCCGATTGTATTGCTCAACCTCATTAGATGAGTCAGAGTCGGTGAGCTACTGTTTGACGTAACGATCATGTTTGTCAAAGAACCTCTCTAAAGATACCAACCCCTTAGGGATTTTGCTCGCTTTAAGTTGTAGGAATTCTTCGCTGGAAATCTGATCTATACCAGACACAAATTCTCGCAGAGGAGAATCACTTCCTTTGAAATACAGTTCATTGAAATTCTCTACCTTTTCTAAGAAGGCGACTATCTGATGATCGTTGATGAAAATCTGCCAGTTCTCCGAATTATCGGGGACACTTGGATGAAAGACCAACTCTATAGTGTAGGTGGAACCTTGAAAATCCTTGTGCGGGATAAGCAGTGTGGCTGATACTGCTAAAGAATCCGCTCTACCATTTATTCCCTTGGTACCACAGAAATATCAAAAGCATCAAACTCTTCAATGAAATCCCAAACGAGATTGCGGTAATGCCTAAGCCTATCATTTTTTGTTTGATATAGGTTTCTCACCTGACATACTATCAACTCAACTTCACCTTGTGCATGAAGGTTTTTAGTACCTTTCTTACATGCCACTTGCATTCCCAACAACAAAGCTTCATATTCCGCGGTGTTGTTGGTGTTATCAAACTGGAGCTTGAAAGAGAAAGTGAAGAAATTTTCGTTGGGAGAAATGAAAACCATTCCAGCTTCGAAGCTGGTTGAAGAACAACTACCGTCGAATTCCAGCAACCAAACACCATTTGGATCGTCGAGGCTAACGGTGTCAAAATTTGGAAACTCATCCTCTAGTAGAGTTTCAAGATTTGATGTTGACGAATCATCTGGTGATGATTCATTTGTCAAATAAAGAGATTCAACACTCTCCAACTCATATGTTAATGAAGATTCACCAACCTCTTGCATTTGAAGATAATAATTCCCCATTCCTAAAGATTCAAGCAGGATTTGGGCTCTTGGATCATTTGATTGGGTCACTGATAATTTTGCTTCCTTCTGAAGAATAAGCTTTTTCATTACACCTTTTACCGATATTCTAGCTTCATACATATCCATACTTAATTCTCCCCCAACATCTTTGCAAAAATTATGCCCAAGGAGAATTCCATATGATGTTGGTACATCAGCCACTAGGACTGTCATTTTGATCTTTTTAGTAGGATATGCGGCAAATGCATATTGTGCATCTTTGATCTGATCGATCAAGGGCACTTGTTTATTTTCCATAGAGAAGCAATGACTAAAATTATTGGTCATTTCCAAGCCCAAGGTGGCGGCTACTTTGGTGGGCATCACATTATCAGAGGCACCAAAGTCTATGACACAATTACTTAGCTTGAAACCATTTACCAGCAAGGAGATAAAAAATGGGTCGATGCACACAGATGTAGTTGGGGGATTGTATACCAAATTATTCTATGGCGCTTTAGGTTTAGGAGTAACTACGACTTTAGGGGGTGAATCTTGAGTTGGATTAATTCCTTGATCCTTAACGAATTAGACGATTCTATCAAATCGGTCAGGGTTAGCTTTGAGTTATTCAGCCTTGGACATTTGGACCTTGGGATTTTTTGTATGATCAATAATGTCAAAGGCTTGGAAAGATTTTTGTAGACTGGATGTAGTGACTTCACTAATTGGTTTAATGAAAGGCATATTGGTCTTCAAAACTAGGTGATTGGCTTTGGGGACAACGAGAGTCGATGTTGAGAGACGTGGTACACTTGCTTGTGGATTTACTATTTTTTTAGGTTTCCAAGGGAGAGATCCTTTTTTGGCAATCGTGACGGGCGAATTTTATTTTTCAAGTGGATCAACAACTTGAGCTTTGTCATGTTGGCTTTGTTGATGTCGCATAAAAATAGTGTAAGTGTCTGTCACCAAATCTTCTTCCTCTCCTTTGTCCGCTATTTGCAAATAGCCAATCTTGGAGTCGCTGGATGATTCTGTCTCTTCCTCTTGGAAAAGATCGATGTTATGTTCTTCAGGATAATTTGGTTGCGCATAATCCTCTTGTTCAGCTTCGCAATACCCTGCAACAACATTGGTAGGTGGAGGTTTAAGAGCGAGCATACCTTGTGGTGCGGAAAGATGGTTTTGCGTTTTGTTTCCAGCATAGTTAGGGAAAGTCCTTCTTGGGACGTCCTTGTAATTGGTATTGTTGTTGGAAACTTTCTTTTTCAAAGCGAGGAGCTCATTTTCGATCTATTGCACCATAGAATCTGTAAAGTTGGAATTGGTGCTAGGGGTGATGACATTGGATGCTGAAGATCTTGACGTCTGCATCCTTTTATTGGTGTTGGAGTTTCTGTTAGTCCTGATCTCTTCGGCTAGGATCATGTCATCTTCAAGGCTTGTAGCTAATTGTTGTGTTGCTTCAACATTGGCAAGAGTTTCCCTACATAAGAAGAAACTTACCTTGGGTAATTGAGTATTGATGAAAAAGCACTTCAATTTGTGATCCATTGGTTTAGCATCTTCTAGGATCCATGTCACCAAATTGTTGAATTTAGCCAGAAATTCTCTCATAGGTTCATGAGCCTCTTTCCACATGGTTGTCAGTTGTGCTAACAAAGCATGCGCATCTTCGACGGGCTTGAATCTCTCCTCAAACTTGGTTCGAAGAGTGGCCCAGCTAGTGATCAAAGCATTGGGAAGAGTGTAGAACCATTCTGCAGCAACCCCTTGGAGGGATTCGATGAATAGCCTCACAAAAACATCTTCGTGTTCAATGGCTAATATGCCACAAACAATGTAGAAGGAAACAATGTGTTCATCAAGGTGTTGCTTTCCGTCACTGGTGAATTTCGGAAGGTGTTTCCTAGAAACATGTGGGAGATCGTGCAACAATGCAACCAAATGAAGGGGGCCAAAAGAATTTCCCCATGGTCCGGTAGGTGGTGCGACCATTACTTGGTTGTACGATAGATTCTTGCGTTGGATGTATGCTGTAGATAGACCAGACATGTGGGAAAGCAGATCTTTCTTTTTGCGGAGGAAAACTCGTAGCACGTTGCAACAATGACTTTGTTCACAAAGGAGTGAAAGGAAAATTACGTTGCAGTAACTCCCTAAACAACGAATCTATAACTCCTTGAGCCCTCAAACCTCGTGTATAGCTTCGGTCCACCAGAATGCAGATCTGAAAAGGATGGAGATTTACAGAGAAAAATATACAAGATACAATAAGAAACTGGAAAGCACATTCACTTCAATCAAAAGCGTGAGGCTTGGATTGTGTGATTCATTCCCTAGCGGAGTCGCCAAAAAACTGTTGGGTTAAAATAATGTAATCAACTTTTCAATAGATTACGCTATCTAGATTTCAGTCATAGCTATGTGAGATATAATCTCTCCTCTCAGAAAGGGGAGGTTCCCTTCTTACTGCTAATAGAAGCTATAGTAAAACTTACAAAATACTTACAAAATGTACACTATACCTATGAAATGGGGGGGGGGGTGTGTTACATTCATACTTCTCTCTTTTTTTAGAGAAGATGTTTACAATGCTTCATAATTGGAAAGTCCTAGATCTGATAATTGAAACTTAACAAACAACAGTAATGCCGATATCTCTATCTTGTCAAAGAATAGCGTAGAAACATCAGATATGATTTATAATGACAAAAGAAAAGGAAAAGGGAAAGCTCACGAAGGCACAAAGTCGTTCCGTAGCTTTTTTAATGTCGGATCTGTAGAAGTATCATTTGTTGCATTAGAAGCACAAAGTCTTCTTAGATGCAACAATTCCTCGAACCGCATGAATGATTACAAGCACAAAGTCTTGTAGATCTTTCAACCAAACATTCACACATAAAAGAAAATCCAAATAATAGATGTAACATAAAGTTTACATAAACTACTTGAAGCCCTTCAGATCTCATACACTAGTCACCATAGATATAATCAAATCATAATATAATCGATCCCAACACAAAGTCTGGTAGGCAATCCTCTTCTTTATTGATTCGATCTAGATTCGCAAAATTGAATACAAAGATTCAATGTTTGTTTCAAAGGAGCAAAACTTCATTGCAAAATCTCAAAAAGTAAAGATTATAATACGAATCTCTCTTATTTATAGAAAAGAGAGATGAGTAAGTTTAGGAAATTAGGTGAGAAAAAATAGGAAACCCTAACCTAACTAAGTGTAATTTTTCTCTGAGAAGTTACATCTCATATTTTTGGTGCAATTACACTTTACAAAAATACATTTAAGATGTCACAAATTATTTACAAAATGCATATAGGAATGCATCAAAACTTTCAACATTGGGAGATTAGGAATCCTCATGGTTCATTGCTTGGGCATGGAAATCTTCATATTTCTTCTTGGTATCCTGCATGAATTTATCATCTGGACCAACAGTATAATCCACAATGGTGTGAATCCTCGTGACTGATCTTTTGGAGGATGAAAGAACCTTCTTGCACCTGTCAAGATGTGTTTTAAGGTTATCAAGGGTGAGCTTGATATCACATAGGTCATCTATGGAGGCATCTAAAAAGTACACACTCTCTATTTGACCCATGATGGCTTATTTGAAGATTTGTGATAGTTTTGCGGTTGGAAGGAAGATACGGTCTTCTTCGAGAAGCTTGCTTGGCAACTCTATAACCCTTCTTTCAAGAATAATCCGATGTTCTTCCACATCTTCTTGAACCTGGTGGAGATCTTTTGTAAGGGATTTGATCGTTTGAATATGATGCCTCAAAGATTCCCTTACTTCAACATATTTTTCTTTGTCGGGAATAACATTGGCTTCCACCAGTTTACTGAGCTTTACCTATTTCATTTGTGACCAAAATGATAGGAATTTTTCCATCTCTTTGAGCTCTTGAGAGAACAATTTTTTCTTTATCCAGCTCTAATTTAAGCTGAGCTACTTGGGTAGCTTTCTCATCAATGAAAATTGTAATTTGAGAATCGTGTTCTACAACTTTGTTGATGAAGTCATACAACGTTTTTCCTTTGGAGAGAAATATTTCAGCCTTTTTGATAGCGGGGTCCTCAGGACATACCATTGCCAATGGTTGTGCATTACTTGTAGATCCTACAATCTTTTTAACAATAGCAGCATAATGCTCTGCCCTTTGTTTGTATAAGTCATGTGCTTGCTCCATTTTGTCCAGTCTATCTGCCAATATATTCAAAGTTACTTGCGCATCTGCCTTGGCGCTTTCATTAGTAACCTTGCCAAGCTGGACTCTAGTTACTGTATAATCCTCCATATTAACATCTCCTTCCTCCTAAGGTGGAATACCAATCTCTGCATATTTCTAACCTGTTTTGTTAACCTGAAGCCATGAGTATACTTTTTCTTTCTTCTTACCCTTGGCCTTTGGTGGAGGTATCTCTTCAAGATCAAGCTCTTCAGGAGAAATCATCTGCTTCTTTCATTTTGATACTTGGGATACAAACCACGGGGGAAAAGAGGAGACAAATGATTCTTGGTTTACTGTCAATTCTTTTGTTACCGCCACTTCTGATGGAAGAGCGGGTATGGAAACAATCGGCGAGGTATTTGTCATCACTGTTCGAGACACTTGCACATTGACTTGATTTTGCTGAGAGTCACTCATGAATATGTTAAATTATACCTCAGAATTGAGATCATAAGATGGTGAAGACAAGCTTAGAATGGATGATGGAGAACCTGAAGGAACATCAACCGTTTGAATTCTTGTCACTAAAGGAGCATCTAGTGTGATTGATGCTACGAGGGGTAGTGAAATGTCCACTGTGGGTATGGCAGATGTAGGAATAGGAAATGTGGAAAGAGGTGGTGGAGGTGTAATACCCCTCCGTTTTGTTTCTTGTTCAGGTTGCTTTATGCTATGTTTGGTTGCAATTACTTTGATACTGGATACATTTTGTTATGATGTTTTGATCGTTACTATCGAGTGACAAATATTATTGTGGGATGTAGTTATCCAATTTTGTTTCATATGCATTATGGATTAATGATGTTGTAGAGTTAACATGAGATGTTATTATGAGATTATAGGAATTATGATGGAAGTGTCAGTTTCGATGAGTGTATTGGTGAAGAGGACGAGTTCGCATCATTTGCTTGCAAGCGCCCTGCAAATCCGTAATTCCTTCTTCACGGTGTGTATTATATGCTAGATATATTGTACGATGTTGTTTACTTGGTTGCAGGATTGCAGGTACATGACATCGACTCCACCTGGTTTCACAGGTTTGAACGTGTCGATCCAACAATTAAGTTGAACGGGAGATAGTAGCTAGGTAACATGTGTCAAGTCTATACCCTAGCCTTAGTGTGTCATCAGTTGTGTGTGTTGAGTCATTGTCTGTCTTGTTTTGATGTTATTTAATTCTGAAGCATTCTTGATTTGGAAATAGATATTTAGAATAATTGCATTTAAATCATGTTGATGGTTATTTAATTTAAATAATGCAATGTGGATAAAAGTTTATATTTAAATTAATTAATTATATTTAAATTATTTAATTAATTAAATTTAATCCAAGGGGTTGAGTTTAGTTATTAAATAATTAAATTAATTAATTAAACGTGATGCAAGAGAATAAAAGGAAATAAAAGAATTAGAATTAATTTTGGAATTTAATTCCAACGTGTGGGAATTAAATTAGAAATTGTAATTAAATGTTTATTTGGGAAATTGGTTGCAACTTTGGAAATTAATTTATTATTTGAAATTGCATTTTAAATTGAAAGTGGGTTTTTGAAAAGTGAAATTGAAATTAAAATTGAAATTGAAATTGAAATTGAAAATTGAAATTGAAATATTTAATTTGCATGTAATGTGAATTAGGGTTGTAAATATTGAAATTGAAATTGAAATTGAAATATCTAATTTGCATGTAATGTGAATTAGGGTTGAATTAGGTATTTTTGATTTATAAGAATATATGTTTTAATTTTAGGGCAACAAAAAATACATTTTTACAGCAGGGAAGAAATTTTGGAAAATTTGCACAAGGGTTTGAAGAAAGTTTGATTGTAGAATTGATTGAAGGAAAGAGTGTTTGCATTTGTTGGATTTTGGATTGGATTCATTGGAGGATTGAAGAAAATTCAGGAAATCTTTGGAGGAGGCTTGCATCAGAAATTCATCTCTTCCTGTAGCTTCTTGTACCAGGTTTTCCTCTTTGTGTTTTATTGTTCTTGATTGTTTTTCTTTAAAATAGTAATGATTAAAGGTTTGTTTGATAAATCTGTTTTGGAAAATAAATTTGATGTTGGAAGAAAAGAATTAAACAAATTTACAGCCTTTGCTTGTGAAAATTCTTGAGTGAAAATTGTGAAAACCTTAGTTGAATTTAAATTATTTGGGGAAATCAATTTTTTTGTTATTGAAATCAAAACATAGAGATTGATCAATGCATTTAGAATGTTTTAAAAAAATGAAACTTTCTGTTTATTATAAAAAAAAATGGATTTTAAAATCTGCAGTATAGTTATATTTTCATGGTAAAATGGTCTGATTGCGTCACCTATAACTTTACTTTCACAAACTGGGTTTTCAGGAAATTTAAAAGGTTTTTGCATTTTGAAATTTTTTTACTCCTGTCCAAAAATCGTAAATACCCAGATCGTATTTTTTGAGCTATGCTTAAAACAGGAGACTGCTGTTAAGTTATTTTTCCCATGGCTGTTTTGAAAATAAAATAATAATAAATTGATATTTATAAATATTAATATTTTATGTATTGTTATTATAATATTAAAATATTATTTAATAATATTTTATATTATAATTTATAATACTAAAGTATTATATTTATTTATATTATTTTAAATAAAATTTGTATATTAGATTAGTGGAATTAAAATTATAAGCATATGGGGAAATTATTGTTTATTTTAAAATGGGCATGTTAAAGTTTAATTGAAGGAGTTAAATATTTGATTTAAAGAATGCATAATTTAAAATTGAATTGTGAAATTTAAACCCATATGTAAAAGGTCCAATTATTAATTTGATTTAATTGGAAAAATATATTTATATTTTGAAATATTGATGATAAAGGATATTTTATTTTGAATTAATCAATTTGATATTCTGCAAAGGATATAAGATATGTTAATGATTAAATATATTAATTTATATTTAGTATATATATAGTGAAGGTATATATCCATTTGAGAGAATAAATAATATTTTATCTTATTTTATTCTGTTGTTTGCAAATTGGGTATTATTAGTGTTTTAAAAGAGATAATTAGTATGTGTAGAAAATGTATAGAGAAAGATATTTTTTTTAATAGAAATAATTACTTGATTTAAAAAAGAAATGGTTATTTTGTTAATATGATTGAAGAAAATATATTGAGATATATATATATATATATATTCATGAGTATTTTCAATCAGTATTTACCTTGTTTTATTTAAGTGCGTGTGATTTAGTTTTGCATGAAGAATTTAAAAGATAAGTTTTGAATGCGTAGTCAAAGAGACAAGCCAAAAGATATTTTTATACATTGATGAAATTGCATGTTTTAAATGGATAGTTGAAGAAATATAGACTCTAGATAGAAAATTGAAAAAAGATTGTTTGCAATAGTGTTAAGTTGCATTAGAAGTAAATTTAGGAACTAACTATATTGAAAAAGACAAATAGTTATTATGTTTTATTTAGTTCCATAGAGTAATCTAGTCACTGTGAATGAAATACTAATGGTGTCTATATAATATGGAGCATATATATATATATATTCAGTGTAAAATTCATTATCGTATTTCGTTTTTATAAGATGTATGCAATGTATTATTGAATAAAGATTTGAAAATGGATTGATTAGTGTATATGGAAAATAGATAGAGAAACAATATGTTATTATATTAAAGTTATTGAATATTTTAAATAGAAAATTGAATGAGATGTAAGATTTGTTTAAGAAATGGAAAGAGTTACTTGCATGGATTTGTGTTGATTCAAAGGTAAATTAAGAAGTGTTATTGATGAGACAATCAATTATGTTATTTATTAATTTCTATTTAGATTAATTGAATCATTGTGATTGGATTATGAAAGAGGTATGGATTTAGTATATCCAAAAGTAGTATCTTTCTCATGATTATCTTAAAGGATTTAATTCTTTGTATTCAGTAAAGGGAAGTACGTTTAATTGTTTTAGATTTCCAATAATGAAAAGGGAAATAGGGGTTATGATTATTTTAGATGATCTACTTATCATGTCTTTGACTTTTTCAACACTACCTATTGAATGAGTATGGATTTAGGAAATCCAAATATTAGATTTGATTGATGACTTGAATGCTTTTGTTGCTATGTCGTCAAGTTGCATTGTTGGTTTTGGGATTTAGTGTTAGTCCTAAATTATAAGTCTTCCAGAAGAACTTAGAGGATAAGGGTTGTTGAATCTTTATGCCATCCAGTTGTTTTCCCTTGGGTAGTGCATGTTCAGTTTTACCCGATTTTCATGAACGGGGATGTTTGCACCTCCTTGGTTTAGGAGCGGATTATGGGATCCGTGTCTCCTTGTATGGAGTGACCTTGTTATGTGGTTTCATCTTGTTTCCTCCTATGAAAGGAGTGGACTATGTGTTGTTGCCTCCAAGATGTTTGGAGTGGGATATTTTGTACCTCCTGTGAAAGGAGTGGACTATGTGATTGTTGCCTCCAAGATGTAGGGAGTGAGTTCTATTATTTGTATCCTCCTTATGTTGGAGTGGATTATGATGCCTAGTTGATATGCACTTGTGGTTCCCTTGGTGGATTGTTTGGGTGTGTGTTGTCGAATAGAAGAGTGGCTTCTGTTAGGCGCCAGAGCCCAAAGAGGTAAACTGGATAACCTTCAGGAGTGATTTAAACAAGTGATAATTAAAATAATGTACTTAGAAGATTAGGACTAACTTCTCACTAATCAAGATAATTTAATCCTCACTCATAGACGCAAGGGCTTGTTTAGACTTGGGATGAGTGAGGAGGTCTGGAATGGCAAGATCAACTATTTAGTTCTTGTGAGAGGTAGTTGATTTCGCATGAGTGAGTATGAGTGCTGGGATTTGGTTGAGGCCACCAGGATTACTTGTGTCGGAGCCTATGAAGAATGCCCAGAGGAGATCTCATGACAAACCTTGTGATGACACTCTATCTATGACAATTGTTGTTAATTATTTTATGTGTATGGTTATTTGAACATATTTGATCTACTTTATGTCTGGAAGCAATGTGACCTATGTCAGTGATGTTGGAGTTGTACTTGTATTGTACTTGATTTGTACATGCATTGTATTTGATTCGTACTTGTATGGTGAATGAGTTGTACTTGATTCGTACTTGTATGGTGAATGAGTTGTACTTGTTAATTCATTTGGTTGGTTATAACAGTACGAGATAGTTTGAGTCTGCCTTTGGTTAGTGGTTGTAGATCTTAGTCCATGTTACTTTGTTACTACCTCCTAGCATGGGGGGTGGGCCTTCGGGTACCACATTGGTTGGGTGGAACATGCACCAAAACCGTTGGGTCCCCATCTATCTTCAGTACTTGGTGGCGAGACATCCAGATGGACAGCTCGTGGTTTTTGTTGTGTTATCTTGCATTGTAATATTTTAACTTGTATAAGTTATTTTATCCCTCTTATGTTTATGAGGTGGAATTTTATAATTGTAATTCTTTGTACTATTGCCTCATTCTGGGAATGAGTGATGTAACTATTGGATCAAGATAATGTTTATGAGATTGTATCTTGGTTGATTATCTTATTATGTTATGTGGTATTCTTATGATGTATGATGTTTATTTCATAAAGTTCATAAGGCTATGGTTATATGTATATGTATGTGTGGGTTTAAGTAATTCTAACCTTGTAGTCTTAGAGGTTGTTGTTAATTAGTAAGTGAATGTGTATGTTAAATGCATTTTATAAAAAAAATAAAAAATTAGTTCACTTAAAATGTTAATTGCAACTTCCTTTAAGGTTATTTGGCGGGGCATTACAGGAAGATTGTTAACAATAGGAAATGTACGAGGAACGCTTGAGATTACAAGCGATGATGATTGGGGAAAATATTCAACTACGTGCTCGAGTGGAGACATAGCTTGTTCTGCATCGGGCCTAAGTTCCTGTTGATAATTTTCCTAATCCTCTTTCTCTTTCTCACTTTCTTAATAACTTTCAGACTCGTGTTCATCTTCTGAATGTTCTTCTTCATTAGATTATATTTCCTCTGAATCTTCTTCTTCAACAGATTGATCACTTGTACTTTCTTCATTATCAGAATCTATCTCTTCGAAAATAGGCTTCTTTCCTTTTGAGTGAGATGGTTCAGATTCTGTAGTCACTTCCTCATGGATGGCTCAAACATCCTTCTTGCCAATAGTGAATTTGATTCTAGGACCTTTTTTGGAGGAAGTAGGAATAACCATAGATTTGTCTTTGATGCAGGGTTCTTGTTGTAAATTGACCTGTGTTTCAGACTCTTCTCCTTCTGACTCTATTATGAAATCATTCATTTGAAAACCATGCTTATGTAACCATTCAACAGTGTTAGCCAAAATTGGAGCTAACCTTTCTTTGATGGAAATGCTCTCCTTGTTTGACCATTGAATTGCAGGAAAAGGTTTCTTGAAGATCTACTGTTCATCATAGGGAGCGTTTATGATGTCGACAGGATCTATGAAACCCTCTAGTAGGTCAGCAACACCAAGATCTTTGATCTGTTGAAAATTCAACCTACACCAGTCCATCTTGCGAATAGCCTCTTTGTCTCTACAATCAAACCAAACGTCTTCAAAGTGATTCCCATGTTTGTGCCCCTTTTTGAACTTCTATCTGACATCTCGGTAATCAAAATCAAGTCTATATTTGTAGTTCCTGATCGTCATGATCTGCATCTCAGCATAGACTAATTTTTCCTTTTGCACACTCTTGATGGTATATCTACCGATTGTCATTGAGAACTTAAAACCGAGTTTATGAATCCTTTGACGTTCTTTGTGAACTGAGGTCAGCTTTCTGCATAACTCCATCAAAATCCACTTATCTGAAGGATATTTGGGCAACATGTAAGGACAACCAGTATAACATCCTACCCTTATGTAAGTAAAAGTCAAGAATTGAAGATATATGCATCCGACCTTACTAACCACTTTGTAAGCCTCATCTGATACTTTGTTTCTCTCGAGAGTTGGATCAAAACTGAAAAGTAGCGGTGCAAAGAAAGCCTCAGTGACTCTCCTGAAATGATGATGGCTCTCCTTCAATTCCAACTGGTAGAAGTAATCATAGACTAGTGTAGAAAGTCGGTTCCCTTTTGTGGATAGGCCTAGGAACAGTCTCATCACAACTGCAACATACATCAAGTATGAAGTCATGTAGAACTTCAAGGTAGTCGGTACATTAATCAACTGCTCATGAATCACATCATTGATCTGTTTACCCTAGTCAATGTGAGATTTTTGTCTTCTTACAAGTCAAATGTATTCATACATCCAATCACAAAAATGGGAAGTTTCTGGAAATCCTTTCACCCTGCTCAAAAGTATGACCATGTCTCTGATGTCCTCTTTGAAGTCAGCTCGAGGATGTTCTTTCGGCCATCTGGAAATAGTATGTCGAGGTTCCTTCAACCATTGACTATTTATCAGATACTTGGCCTTATTTGGATCTAAGTCATAGACCTCCTATGCCGATTGTACCGAGATGTCAATATACTACTCCATTTGCAAGATTTTGAAAACTATATCGAGGAAGTTTGGATCTAGTCTCAAAACCTCATGTTCGGAAGAATTAATGACACTTCTGCTCTCCCAAATATAGTGAGATGCAACTTGGAGAAAAAACTCTATGTGATGTGCAGGAGTTGGAAATGCTGAAACCAGATGAAGATTACTGTGCACGATAGCTCTCAGAGAGTCTTCGAGAGGCTTTTGTTCGGTTCTTTTGACAAAGTCAAGGAGATCTTGATGGCTAACTTTTGTGTCTGATCTCTTCAACCTTCGAAACCACTACCATTGGTGGGTAAAACACCTTGGTACTTATATTTCATCTTGCCTTCAGCTTTTGAAAATGAAGGAGGTTTCTTAGTTGTCATCTAAGTTTACTTTAGCTCTTTTTAGGAAAAGATCTTCTGACGAGATCAATCACTGCTTTCCAAATAAGAGTCAACAACTCGTTAGTCAAAAATGAAACATTGGGATGTGTGAAGCAAGGAGGGATGTCAAGAAAGCGTGATGGAAGTGACGAAGCACACAAAATGATGCTAGGAATGGTCGAGAAGAGGTTCAGAGCGAAATTGGATAGTTTGGAAGTGATTTTGGTCAAGTGCAGGAAAAAGTGCAATGGCTCCAAAAAAGTGCGCTTTTCCCTTAGTCAATTTTTTGGTTTTTTAGGGAAAAGTGTAAGGGCGCTGAAAATCAGCACCCTTGCACTTGGGGGAAATTTGGCTTTGGTGTAATGGGGTTGAAAAAGTGTGCCATTGCACTTGGGACTTAGAAAATTTATTGTGGAAGTGCAGGGGCGCATTTTTTCTGGGTTTCAACATTTTGCAAAAAATTGAAAGGATGTGATGGCGTACTATTTTCATGCCTTGGCCTCAATAGATTGATATTTTTGCTGAGAGGGAGTGCAAGAGGCATGAAGAAGAGAAGGCATGGATTCTTCATGCTTTATCAATAACCTTTGTCAAAATGAAAAACAAAACGTATAAGAGAAAAACGCGAGTAATGGAGAGGAAGAACGTGTTTTCCTTGAGAAGAAAACATGGATGCTTGAGAAGAAAATGAGAGTGGAGGAGAAGAAAAAACGAGTGGTTTGGGGAGAAAACGTGATCAAGAACACGAACCATGAACTAGAAAAGGATGAAAAACCTATGCAATAAGGGAGAAAGAATAAAAGACAAGACGCAAACAAAGAACATACCTAGGAAAAGCAATGATGCCAAGGTGGGAAAGAGAACGATCGGATCTGAAGAAACGTGTTTTGCAGAGGCCAACCTCTTAGCCCATGGTAGAAGAGGAGAGGAAGGAAGTAATAATGAACAAAGGGAATACCAAAAACAATTTTAAGTGACTTACAAATGAGCAAAAAGAATTGAAAGTCGACCACCAATTAAGGCACATGAAATGGCATTAAATTGGGAAAAATGCAATTGAAGCAAAAAAGTGCGCTTTTCACTTAAAATGGCTAAGTATAGACTTTAGCTGTAAGGGCACTGAAAATCAGAGCCTTTACACCAAAAGTCATTTTCTCTTAAGTGCAAGGGCGCTGAAAAAGTGTGCCTGTGCACTTTGTACACTTAGTCAAATTTTATAAAAAGAATTAGAGCACTCTTTTTTCAAAGCTTTGCACTTTTGGCAATTTTCACTTAAAACACGCAATGAACGCTTGCGAAGATACACACTTCGAAGGTCTTGGCGAGGCGAACATGGATGGATGATCAGATTGACTATCTAAGATGTTGGAACATATTTTGAGGTGGATTAAAAATTGCCTCATTTTGCGTGCTTAAATATCACGAACCTAGGAAACATACAAGTTTCGTAGGGGGGTTATTCGTAAAACGAGCGCTGCTAGTTTTCACGATAACACATCTCCAAGCTTATCGACGATCTATTTATAAGAATTACAATCAAGGTGTTCTTTCTCAAACTTTCAAGGTAGGTGATCTCATCCTCTATGAGAATCAAAGGAGTATAAATGTGCTACTTGATCAAAAGGGGAAATTCAACCCTAATTGGTTAGGTTTTTACATAATCACCTTCGTGTACGGTTTTGGTGCCTATGAACTATCATCTATGGATGGAATGCCTCTAAAAGAGTTGTTCAATGCAATGCATCTTCATCGATACTATGCATAGGGTCTATTTGGCATGTGCATGAGACTCATCCCTCAAGGATCATAGTTCGTTATGTTATGATATTTCTTCATTGACACATTATCTTTTGTGTTATGGTGTGAACATGTGTATGTAATTAATTTCTTTAATTGAGAATTATAAATGTATACATACATTTGTTTTATAATGCTATGTATCTGTGTATTGCATTTGATTAACATATTTTGGTCAAACAATTAGATCATCATTGAATTTAATTAAGCATACATCCAATGTGTGTTTATTACATCATGATAACATCTAATCTAAATATACATCCATAAACATAAATCCATCACATAGACATACATGAAATAAAAGTACACATAAGAACACCATGATGTCGGTCAAAATCTCATATATATATATATATATGTGTGTGTGTGTGTGTGTGTGTGTGTGTTTCAAAAATGTCATGCACATGTATCACACCACTATATCAAAATGTGGTGACTGAATATCTATATATGAATCTGTACATAAACAATTTTATACATCTAAAAATGATATGGTATACAAAAATCTGGCATATGCAAAATCAGGCCTCTATACCCCAAGTGTGTGGCTCCTTGAGCCCTCTAAAGCTAACAGTGGTGGAGGAGGGTTTTGGATCGACGTAATGGAGTGTGATCGATGCAACCATGACACGAATGAAGTTCGCTCTCACAATCCTCACACCTTGCCTCGTAGCTCGACTACCTATTCATAAAGCTTTGAAACTCTCTCTTGTAGTGAAGCCTCCCACTCATGGGCTTGCCATAGCTCCTCTTGGAGCTACTGCACTTGGTGATCAATAAACACTATCTTCGCCACCTCTACCAGCCTACCAAGGTCATCGACATGGCTCTATAGGGTTTCACGTGCCACTACGACACTCTTAACCCATGTCACAACCTGGTCTCACTCGATTAGTGTGGTGAGGAGCTTTGCTACTCACTAATCCTATTTCCTAGTCATGGTGGTCAGCTTTGCAGTCCTTTGGATGACATCCACTCGCATCTCCTCATACATCATCCTTAGGCATGCTACAAGATCAAACAAATGGGAATTCCGCCTTGCTGATGGGGGATTATACACATCAAGGATGATCCCCTAGATTTGGATGGTTGGGCCCACCTTTGATATGTATTACCTAATGAAGGTGATCCACTCCTGTGCGTCCAATGCAACCATAGAGAATGTAGATGCTATTTGTACCATATCATATAATTTTTTATATATCAATGAGAAAATTAAAATGAAAATATTGAAATGAAATAACATATATCGTGCACTTGTACTTGGGTCCCCAACGTTCCAGTGTGGATCAGGGGGCGCTACGCTCGACCCTGCTACTGTCGTCAAGGGGGGTGCGACCTCCTAGCTTGTAGGTGGAGCCAATGAGATGGGGACTTTTGGTGGGGCTGATGACACCCATCACCACCACCTCAGCCTCTCCAAAGCTCTACTTGCCTCTGCCTCGCCCTCCTCACTGTCACCGTCACTGCCACCACTGATATCCTCACCTTTTGGCCCTCGTGCACCATCATCACCTATGCATAATCCCACAATACTGAGTCCCAATTTTTGGCCAAGATGGACATTTATATCAACATTTTTAACCGAATCTTCACCTTCTGAGACCTATAGTAGCTAAACCGTTAAGAATATTTCAACATCTCTTTTAATAACTAGTTTTAAATAGTAAATTTTGTTTTAGAAAGTAACGTTTATGTTGTCCAACATAACTTTTTTCTAGAAAGGATAAATTCTAATTTTTAAAATATGGATTCTTAACATCAATATCTAGGGCATGCATATTTTTTCATAATTTTTTGTTACATATTTTTTAAATTAATTTATGAAGTCACTGTAACTATAATTTGGACATTAGTGTGTGTTGTCCAACATAACTTCTTGTGTATATATTAAAATTCAATTTTTTTTTTTTTGGTGAAACAAGGACATCAATACCTAACGCAAAGGAATTTTTTGATTTTTTTTATAATGCTTTACTATTTTTCCACCTATGTAGAATGAAGAACTTGATGTTCACTGAAAAACCTATGTTCAGTAAAAATTAAAAATTGAATACATGATAAAATAAAAACATATCAAAACTATACTTGTTGGAAAGCTCGTTTTGAGGACTACGATCTTGCAAAATATCTTGCCAAGTTAAGTACATCTAAAGGTCCAACCTGGGGTTTGAAACTAGATTTTCTAAGGAAAATCTAAAGCAAAAACCAAAAGTGCCATACTTAACCCTTTCGTTCGAAGGTTAAACCTTTGCTTGAAGACCCCTTTAAGCGAAAATGATTGTGTAAGAAAATATTTTATGATGTATACCTTCACTCGAAGGTGCTTTCTTGCACACCTTCACTCGAAGGTGCTTTGTAAAAACGTCCCTCCTCCCCTAAAAACTTCATTATCCCAAAAGTGAGGCTTAGTATTGTGAGATTACCCCTATTGGGGGAACTGCTAGGAAAATCAATACCGGTGCTATCGTCACCCACCCTGCTACAAAATTGTGGACGATGCTAATATCATCGATTGGAAGGTGTAACATACTAACCCTTCTATGATGTAAAAATTTCTAATTTTTCACCATACATGAGTAAATAAACAAAGTACAAGCCATTGCAATAATTTCCTTTCTTTTCTTTATTGATAATTTCCACTCAAGATGCATAACATATTACAACATGATTTCCTTTTCATTTCATATAATACATCAAATGCAAGAAAGCATACATTTACATACATAGCTCAAAGAGCTTTAGAACAAATAGTTGTAAGACAATCTAGGATCCTTCCTTTCAAATCTTGGTTCTTTTGTCACCTGTTGTGGAGGAGAAGCATCACCCATGTTATTTTCTTCCAACCATAGACTCATAATGTAGTCCCACACATATCTATCATTCGATAGATGGCCCTTCCCTTCGAAGGAGAGATTGGTAGAGTAACCGATAACGACAACCAACTGAGCATAGTGTTGTGTCCTACATAACTAAAACTTGTAATCCCACAATCTTTGTCTAGCGTGTAATACTGGATCACGGTAAACTGGTAGTGGAGCCAAAGTTCATCACACTACTTTGGCCAAAGTGTTTCATTCAACATGTTCTACTAAGGTTCATCTATCACATACACTACTCAGGGCCGATTTGACTTAAGGCTATCTTAAACTACACATAGGTATTCCTTCAATGGATAGTCCATCATCCTAGATAAGCTACAACCATATTAATCTACATGGAATAAACCTACTTAACTAGTAAGTACACCAGCTAGGTATTTCCTTCAATGGATAGTCCTTCATTCCAAAGATAACCTATATACTTGGATAACCCTACTTACTCATAAGTATTTAAAACTCCCTCCCATACTGGATTATCTCTCCTAGGAGTAAACACAAGCTTTCCTAGTTAAATCAATAACTTAGCTAAATACACCATATGTGCTTTTCATGTTCAATCATACCTAGTATATAATACCTATGATAAACACCCATCTCTTATTATGGAGTACTTAAAAACATAATATGAAAACAACATAATAGCTTCAACTTCCTTTTCAAAATAATCCACATTCTCTAATGCATATATTGGAAAAGAAATCTCAACCATGCATGTAAGACACATCATTCAAAGTAAAATAACAAAGAAGAAGAGATCCTCATTCATGTTATCACTTGTCCAATTAAAGACAACAATGCAACCCTCTCCAACAACAATTAGCTTGATAATTAGCTTCCCAAGAATGTCACAAATATCTCTCTCACTTGTTGATAGCTTAATTCTCTCAAAATATAGCCTCCTCACAAACTATATGAAATCACTTCCTTTCTCTTTAAATGCAAAGCAAAGTATGGCTGGGAAAATATAGAATTATGAATTGCAAAAGATGTATTATCTTATGGAAGAATGCGTCCCTCACAAATGAAATAGTTTAGCTATTTATGGAGCAACCAAGCAACCTCAAAGCCTACAGTTTAGGCATGTGAATTGACAAGCTTCATGCAAAAAAACACATGAAACATATCAGAAAGGTGGAAAATTCTCAAGCTAATACTCAACTTAATCACCTACAAGTCAACCTGTTTTGTGACAACAATCTATAGACTTATTCAATCAACATATGCATAATTCGAATTGTCATACAAGAAAATACTTCTACAAAAATTCAAACTCAAAGGTGGTGCCTCCTATTCCAATTCCTTCATGTTTAGCGTGGTTGAACTCAGTCAATTCCCATTTTATGACAACAAGTTTCCATCGATCCCTTTGGTGGATGAATTGACTTGAGCAGTTTAATACGTTAGACAAAGTCAAGCTTGGTCTCACTAATTGCGTCGACCAAGTCAAGCATTTAATAGACAACAATATCAAATATAATGCAACAAATTATATCGCATGTCATCCAACATGATAATTGGTTTACACTTAATAGTCGTAAGCTATTAAATCGGCTTCATTTGACATAGCCAATAGTGACTACTATCGACCTCCATTTACATAGTCTCTATCAACTATAATAGCCTTTAATATATTGGCTTTTGTTGAATAAGAGATATTTAAATTCTAATAACATATATATTATGTTAAATATATAATATTATATATATATATATATATTAAATACTACCATGTATTTATGTATATATATTTATATATATAACCATTGATATATATTTACATATATATATATATAATGTAGCCAATAATGTAAGCATACATTCGATATATATATATCCATGAGTACAGGCAAGATAGTATATAATAGACACATTATATTGAATGTATGCATATATATATATGTATGTATAAATGTATACACCTCTATGTATACGTATGTGTAGGTATATCTATATCGATGCATCCATATGAGTGTGTCCATTCACCAACGTACACATGTATTGATATACATATACACATAGATATGTGTATATACTACACACACACATATTCTCACATTCATTTCACATATAGCCATTCATGATTACCATCATATTGATAAGTGTTTATGTGTGGTACATATATACATATGCATATATGTGTCGGTAGATCTCATTGACATGCATGTGCATATATGAACATACTTCCACGTACATCTCATTTTTCAATATAATCGTAATAGCACAAGAAAGATCTCAAAAGTTCAAATAGATAAACATCACCCAATAATGCATGCAATAGTAAAAAATACTCTCAAATGCAGACATACAGCTAGGGATGACTTACCTATTACCCACAAGATGACTCAACTCAATCATTCTAATGTGGTGTGTGTATATGCTCAGATAGTTTACTTTTACCAATTACCCAGCCAAGATCTTCTCTCGAGTGATAATTCCCCTCCACCTGGAGGAATGGAACACATACCTGCATCCACTAACACATGTTGTTCATAACATATGCAGTATACATTAACATCTCTAAAATTAGAATAATAATAATTCAATAACCTTCCATTCACATGTATGCAGTATTTCACCATGAATAACATCAACTGAGGTAATATCAAATGAGACAACATCAAATGAGATAAAATTCATATTGATAACAAGGTACAAGTATAATTTATTCATCTCCAGAATTCACATTACATTCATATTTACCCTATGTAGTAATAGTAAATAGTAACTACAAAACTGGGGTGTAACATACTCCCCCCCTTATGAATCATCATCCTCAATGACCTAAGGTATTATTAAAACATAACAACTAACAACAAATTTCTCAAACATTCTTAAAAGCTTTAAGAATATGAGGAATTTTTTGTTGAATTTTCGCATAGTCCTCCCAATTAGTCGTGACTTCTGCGTACTGGTCCCACTAGAATTTTCACTGCAAGACCTCTCTGTTACATAAGTGTAGCTTACGTGTTCCTAGCACCTTGACGGGCTCAAGAGTTACTACTTCAGGATCCTGTGCTTGTAAAGCAATTCAATAAATTACATGATTATCCCCCGGTATATAATTTTTAAGGTAGGACACATGGAAGACATTATGCATTCTAGCAAGAGCTGGTGGTAGTGAGATCCGATAGGCTACTGGATTCACTTCCTCTAGAACCTCAAAAGGTCCAACATAATGTGGGGCTAACTTAGAAGACTTTCCAAATTTAATGGAGCTCTTGTGAGGTTTCACTCTCAACAATACTTTGTCACCTAAGGAAAAATTATGAGGCACTCTTTTAGCATCACCATAGATTTTTTGTCTATCGTTAGCTTCAACTAACCTTTTCTTAACAACCTTAACTTGTTCATCTAGGGTAAAAGCACAAAGTTGTGTCACACTTTCAACCAACTTATCAACACAATTGAATTTAAGTATTTCTAATTAAAAATAAATTTTGGTCAAACATACGATCTAGTAAGATTCATTCTAGCTAAGTTAGATACTTCCACAACTTTTTCAGCTAAAATTGTTGGCTAAAAATATATGGAGCACCACTTTGAGCCCAATTTACCAAAAAACCAAAATTATTTGAAAATTTGGAAGTTTCAATAACTCCTACTAATGTAATTAACATTTTAAAAAAATATAAAATACCCTTTCGTAGATCCATAAGTGTAGTTTTCAAAAATATATTTATTTTAATAGTTTAATTATTATTTATATTTTACTTTTACGTTGAGAGGTGTATTCAATTGTAGAGGGAAGAATGTTTCTTTGCAAACATTAACATGTTTAAAAAAAATTTGATACTCTTTTGCTTGTTACGTCGAGAGGCGTATTTAGGTGTAGAGGGAAGAATGTTTCTCCATAAACATTAACATACTTTTTAAAAAATAAGCTTGTCATGATGGTAGTGGTGGTTACATAACTGAAAAAAGTGTAAGAGATTGGATTGGTGATGGTTGCAGAGCATGAGAAGGTAAAATGACTATAACGCATGATAGTGGAAGAGTGTTGACTCATCGCCAAAGACCTTTCAACCCTCAAATAGAAATGCAGACATTAAATGATAAATAAGTAGGTTGCCTTGCCATAGGCATTAAATTCTCTCTTTATTTTCCTCCTCTTTTGATGGAAATTTGGCAGATTTAGTAGGCCCTACAATGCCATTAAAAGCAACATTATCAACATCGCTTAAATTGACTTGAAGGCTTGATTCATCTTGAAATTTTTCCCTACCAAAATTTGCAAGATTCCCTGCTAAATCCTCCAGGGCATGATTTGGCTAGCGATAACCATAATTTTTGTATCTAATATCGTCGTCATAAGATTTTTGTCTCCATATAGTTAAAAACCACATCCAGAGAAGAAGAATCTTCCATGATGTTTGAAATTTATTCTATTTTTGTTTGTATGGGGTGATTGGTTATAGCACTTCTGGTGGTAATCTTGGCATCCACCCACCGCTTGCATCAAGTGGTTAAATCCCACACAACCAGTCATTTTGTAAAATTTATTGTCATTGAGAAATTTGACACCTTGTGCCACTCTGTTGTTCATGGAAAATTGTTTTGATTATAGTCTAAGTTTGTCTCTACATATTTGTAAATTATTAGTGTATTTGATTAGATCTGGATAAAACTGTGTTTTTCTTTTTCAATGTTAGTGAATATTATAGTAGCGCTTTGATAAAAAAATTGTGTTTTCCTTTCATGCTCATCATCTTGTTTTCATATTCATTGCAAACTGGAAAGAGAATGTATTTCATAGTAAATGGTTGACCAAGATTAGAGATGGGGCTCGACTCAAATTCCTCTCCAATAACTCTCGACAATCTATGGATTCTTTTCATTCTCACTGCATCGATCTATGCCATTGCAGTATTGGTTGATATTACCCAAAAGCTATATAAGATGGGCTAAGATTGGAGGTCATCCCAATTTACTGCCTATGATGAAATATTCACAAAGCTTGAGGGAATGACATCTAGAGAAATTCAAGCTGAAACCCTCATATTTTAGATAATATAGGATTTTCATGGTGCACAACTTTCTTGTATTCTTAGATTTTGAAATTCTATTGTTTTCTTAAATATATTTAACCCCATAGGCCAATATACTTGCCAAAAATAAGGTGACACAAATTTAGTTTTTAAATCTGGGTTTAAAAAATTGTTACTGTTAATTTTTTATGCAGAGAGGCGTTCATCTATTAGGGTCACAGAGGTAGTGGCAGATCAAATTCGTGACATTTAATTAGTAGAGGAACATATCTTTCTAGGTTTGTGTTTTGAAGATGGTAGTGCATGCACAATATTTTCATCTTTAGATATGTAGAACTACATTGTTAATTCGTCTCTAGATAATTAATCTAGTATAGTACTTTCCATGCATTATGCCTCATGTGTCGATTCAGTTAGTAATAGAAACTTCCTCTCACTAAAGTTGAAGTTTTTTATTGCATTTCTCCTTTGTATTATGCATTTTCCTTAATATAAAAAAATGCAAATTCCTTAGTATAATTATATTTTAGACAACAATTTGAATAGGTGAATGATATTCTACAAAAAAAAATTTGCATTTTTTGGAATTTATTTTATAACCTCAGTTTTGAGGAAATAAGTAAACACTGACATTTAAATTGGTACAGGTACGAAGTCAAAACCCCTCATATCGAATTGCAAAGAAAAGTTATATAGTCTTAATTGAAATTTTTTAGTATTGGATTATCTAATGTCAATTGCATGAGATACTCGTGTTTTGGTAAAAATAAACTCACAAAATTGCAAGGAATGGCTAATTTGTCAAAACCAACAAATAATGTTAAGGTCATGCAATTGTGGTGGAATTTGACCCGTCTTAGATTTAAGAAATTAAACTTGTGGAATGCTTAAAATTCCACTAGAGATTATTGTAACTCGAAGATAATTGATTGACTACATATTGTCAAAATCTTGAAAAAAATATAGTATACAATTTTTCAAGAACAATATTTACAGTTAATTTTACATAAATAATTGAATATAATAACAAGAAAAAATTAGCGAAATGGTTCATCCTTATGTTTCAAATGAATGCTATCATAGAGGCCAATCATTATTTCTACAGTTTAGTAAAATTATGATAAGCCACTCCAAAGCATCAGATTTTATATTTTGCAGTATCTCCAAAAGGAAGCAAACCTTATTTTGCACAACATGACCATATTCGATTATTGCCTTGAAATTTTTAATGATCTTCCAACAAACACACATAGAGCAAGAAGAATTTGTATTGTAAGAAAAAATTCTTAAGCAATGCACACCTCTACAAACTTCAGTTTGTAATCGAGACTCCCAAATCGTTGTTGTAATTCATATTCATCTCGAAGATAAATATTCAAAGTCTCTACCTTTTCAACAATACATCTGCTACTGAAATTGTATAACATGTTTTGTGGATTTGTTCCTTCATTGTTGTACTTTCAAAGGTGGGATTGAAATGTGTGGAGAGGTGGACAAAATAAGGAGGGATTTATTTGAATTTAGTTCTAACGTAGATGAAAAGTAATATTGGGATTCAGGCCATATGAATTTGTGTCTTGTGTTCTGCTATGCTTAACTCAGCTCCTACAACCACAACCTTTGGATTTGCAGTTTTAGTGATGAGAATGTCAATATGCTAGTCTTTATGGAAACATCTTTATCTTCCAAATGTTCATTTGGTTCTGGACTGTGTAAAGTGTTTTGAGTTTTCTTCACTACTATCCATATGATCTTCTTATTTTATGCTCTTCTTCTTCCTCCTCTGTATTTTTTCCTACTCTTATCTAGATTATTGATCTTGTAGCTCACATTAGACATTAGTTGTTCTCTCTGGCTGAACAACACCTTTAAAAAGACACCTCTTACTTTGCCATATCTAATGAACAAATTTTATATTATTCTCATTTTTTCTTATCAAGTTCTGAGTCGAATTTAGAATCTTTAATGAACTCTTTAATGAAATATTTAATGAACTATGTATGTGACATACAATGTTATAATCTTAATTTTAAGTTATTACCAACATAAACATTTAAACTATTTTTTTCTGATTTTTCAAATATAGATTTAATTGTTAACAACAATTGGACTAAAATGAATTCATCAAGTTTATAATCTTTGATTACAATGATATAATTGAAATTTTCAATGGAAAATATTTAAATATAGTAGATAAAAGAACATCAAGTTTGAGGACCATCCAAAGTATATTGTTAGTCATTTTTTTTTGTCTCCCATGTGTTTTTCTTTTGAAAATTATATTGATAAGATAGAATCTACATCCATTTACAACATAAAGACTTCAAGATAGCCACAATTATCAATAAAATCTCTTATGTTTTTGGTAAAGTAAGAAACATTTTCAGGGTGTTGTACCCTTTACACTGAAATCCCAAAGGGCCCAAAAAGAAGCTAGTTCAAACCAAGAATGAACTAGGAAAAGAGGACAGACCACACATAGAAATAGTTGACAGACAGTTGTCGAACCACATACGAGGACTAGACAACCCCAGAATCTGAGGGGACTAATCTGACTCCCTTGACCCTAGGCCATGAAGAAGCGACAGATCGAGGGAGTCCCTTCTTCTTTCTCGGCACAACAGACCAGGAAGAATCGAAATCCAAGTCCACCGAGTGAGGCAAGAGCAACGAATCCACAAAAGCCACCAAGGGAAAAGAGCCACCACTCAGCAAGGGAGTCAGTAGCCCAGGGGAGGACACAGGGTTGATTGAAAAACCAACAAAGGCATTCAACGATGTTCAAGTAGGCTCAAACAGAACAACGTTAGTAGATCGAGCCATCCATGGCTCCATAGAAGGGATAGCTGGAAGAGGAGCAGACACAGGGTCTTGAGAAGGCTCAATAGGGTTGTTCTCCGTAAAAGAAACTTGCGAAGGAGGAGAACCCACCGCGAGATGATCAGAGAGAGCATCCTTCCACCAAGTAGCAACACCCTTGCGGTGGGCATGAGGGCAAGCAGAGGCCAAATGACCTAGAGAGAAGCATCTCCTACACTAAAAGGGGAGACCCTCGTAGTCCAAGAGCTACTTCCAAGGTCTGTCCTCCACCAATAGGACTACATCACCATGTAGAGGTTTGGAGATTTCCAAATCAACTAATAAATGAGCTACCATAGTATGCCCAAGCTCCCTAGTTATAATACTCTCTTATGTTATTAACATTTTCTTTAATTAATATTTAGTTATAGTACTTACTTTTAATCAAATTTTAGAAGTGATATTTGGGTAAAAAAATTGATGTATAAATTATAATAAAGATAAAGTATAAAACAAAAATGTTAAAAAATGATAAAGTATAAAGTAAAATATGTTAAATTATTAGACATAAAAATAAGTTTCTAAAAATTTTAAAATTAAATATAAAAGAAATATTATAAATTTACTATTTCTTATAAAAGTGTTTTTCTAGATTAATATACTTAAAATTAAAAAATAATCTTTATAGATTAAATTGTATTCTAATAAAAATGGGTTTTTAGATTTTTTATATAGATTTATTTAAGTAGTCTCTTAAAACTTTCTATTTGATAATAAGCTTAAACATTAGAAAAATATTAAAAAAGATAAAGTATAAAACAAATATTTAAATTACTATATATAAAAGAAGTTCCTAAAATTAAAAAAAAGAAATATAAAAGAAATATTCTAAATTTATTATTTCATATAAAAATAAGTTTCTAAATTATATACTTAAAATTAAGAAATATTCAAAATCTTTGGAAAGAAGATATCTCTTGAGATTTTTTATATAAATTTATTTAAGTAATCTTTTAAAACTTTCTATTTGATAATAAGCTTTAATATTAGAAAAATATTAAAAAAGATAAAGTATAAAACAAATATTTAAACTATTAGATAAAAAAAGAAGTTTCTAATATTAAAAAATATATATATAAAAGAAATATTCTAAATTTATTAGTTCATATAAAAATAAGTTTCTAAATTATATACTTAAAATTAAGAAATATTCAAAGTCTTTGTCAAAAAAGATATCTCTTGAGATTTTTTATACAGATTTATTTAAGTGACATTTTAAAACTTTCTAAAATTTAGAAAACTAAGTATGATTTTTTTTTCTTAAATTTACTATTGCATATAAAAGTAAGTTTCTAAATTAATATATTTAAAATTAAAAAATAATAAAAATCTTTAAGTTTCTAAAATAATATATTTAAAATTTTCAAATATTAAATAAAATAAGAATGAAAAATATTTTTTTATCTCATTGTAAAATGGTTTTTTAAATAATAAAATAGAAATTAAATTAAATTTGGAACGAAAAAATTTATAAAGCATTATTATTATTTATAATTGGGTTATGATTATGATTAGGACTTAGTTAGGATTGGGGTTCAATTAGAATTTTAAGATAAAGCTTGGAGTAAGGGTTAGTATGGTTGGGGTTGTATCAAGGTTACAATTAGGGTTAGGGTTCAATTAGGATTAGAATTCAATTAGGGTTAGGGTTCAAAAGGGTTCTATTAGAGTTCAATTAAGATTTAGGTTAGGTTAGGATTAAGGTTAAGGTTAGGATTATAGGATAAAGCTTTGGGTAAAGGTTAGGATTAGGTTTGGGGTTAGGATTAGGACTCAACTAGGGTTAGGGTTAGGTTTCAATTAGGGTTAGGATAAGATAGATTTAAGGTTAGGATTAGAATCAATTAGGGTTAGGGTTCAATTAGGATTCTACAATAAATCTTGGTGTTAGCATTAGGGTGAAGGTTGGGGTTAGGGTTAGGGTTTACAAATAAATATTTGGGTCAACATTAGGGTTAGGGTTCAATTAGGGTTTGGGTTAGGAGTTACAAGTTGATATTAGAGTTAGAGTTGGAGTAAGGGTCAGGTTTAGTGTTGGGGATTAATTAGTCTTAGGGTTAGGGTTTAAGTACGGTTAAGATTCAATTATGGTTAAGGTCAAGATTCAATTGTTGTTCAATTAAGGTTAGGGTTCTAAGATAAAGATTGGGATTAGGGTTAGGATTAGGATTAGGGTTACGATTAGGGTTACAATTTAATCATGGTTAGCATTAAGATTGTGTTCAATTAGGATTAGGGTTGGGGTTAGGGTTACTATTCAATTAAGATTCTACAATAAATCTTGGTGTTAGAATTATGGTGAAGGTTGGTGTTAGGGTTAGGGTTTACAAATAAATCTATGGGTCAAAATTATGGTTAGGGTTCAGTTAGGGTTTGGGTTAGGAGTTACAAGTTAATATTAGGGTTAGAATTGGAGTGTGGGTTAGGGTTAGTGTTGGGGATAAATTAGTCTTAGGGTTAAGGTTTAAGTACAATTAATATTCAATTATGGTCAGGGTCAAGATTCAATTGGTGGTCAATTAAGGTTAGGGTTCTAGGATAAAGATTGTGATTACGGTTAGGGTTGGGATTAGAATTCAACTAGGATTGGGGTTAGGGTTACAATAGTGGTAAGGGTTAAAATTCAATTAGGATTTAATTAGCACCATGATTAGGATTTACATTCAATTAGGGTTAAATTTCAAATAGGGTTAGGATTAGGATCCAATTCCAATTATGGTTAGGGTTCAATTAGTATTATAGTTAGAAAGGGTTTCCATTAGAATTAGGGTTATTATTAAAATTATTATTATGAATAGAGTTAGAAGTATGATTAGGGTTAGAAGTAGAATTACAGTTGCGATCAGGTTTAAGGTTAGGGTTAGGGTTCAATTAGGGTTTGAGTTATGGTTGGGTTTAATTAGGGTTACAATTCAATTATGTTTAGGGATAGGATTGTGCTTATTTTTCTCAGTGCAATAGGTGCCTCGATAATGATAACTCTCGGTGTATTTTATATATATTAATATTTAATATATGTATGCTAGTTTATTTTTACTAAAAATAGGTTATCAACACAAAATATTAGGTTGATTACCATGCCAAGGAAAAATACTAAAACTTATTAAAATATATATATAAAAATATGATGCACTAGATAAAAGAGTTTATTTCAAGATGGTATAATTTTTTTTCCATTTTAGATAAATATTTAATATGAAAGTTGACGTATGATGGAAACAATTGTTTTTGATTCACGCACATTTTAATATTTATTTAAAAATATATATTTATCAAAATTGGAAAAAAAAAATATCCAAGCAATAAAGTTTCAAGTTATAAATACAAACACAAATTTTGAAAGAAAAAAAAAATTGCTATAAAATGTTTGACGTCTCACGCAACTTCATTTCTGAGCATTTTATTAGCAACTAAATTATAGTGTTAATTTATTAAAATCTTTTTTTTTTTTTTTTAAAATAATACAAACATATAATATACTAAAAAATACATATTTTACTAGTTTATGTATCATTCCAAAATTCAAAACATATATGCCACATTTTAGTGATTCAAGTTTAAAAGTTGGATCAGTGTTGGTCATTTCCTTTATAAAGTGTGACAGAGATTTATGCTTTTACCCTCCATTTCAGCCAACATTTTTGGCCCAAGATTCACTCGGTCTTCAAGTTTATCCCAACTTATAGGAGTTTGACACTTTCGACCATACAAAGCTTCAAAAGGAGCCATCTTTATTGTTGAGTGATAAGAGTTACTATAAGAAAATTCAACTAAAGGTAAGTAATTCTCCCACTTGTACAGTCGATCCATGGAGTACACCTTAAGTAGGTCTTCCAATACTTGGTTTACCCTTTCAGTTTTCCCTTATGTTTCCAGATGATATGTTGAGCTAATATTCAATTGAGTCCCTAGTGCAGAAAACAAGGTTTGCCAAAACCTAGAAGTGACTCGTGTATCCTTATTTGAAATAATCTTTTCAGGAATCCCATGCAATCTAAACACTTCCTGCACAAATTTTCTTGCTATGACAAGTGCTCCATCATTTAAATTCCTTGGTATAAAATGTGCTACCTTTGTAAGCTTATCTACTACCACAAGAATGACATTATGCTTATTCCTTGACATAGGAAATCCTTGCACAAAGTCCATACCAGGGAAAACTTTAGTGGCGAATCTTCACCAACTGGTGAATAATTGAAATCGGGACCTTGAGAAATGGCGAATAGTACAAGCTAAAAAGGAGACTGAATCGCTAGGTTTTTACAAAAAAATATTTTTGTCTCGATTAATTCGCCTATGCATTATTTTTTAAACTAATAAATTGAATTTGATTTGCCATGTAAACAATGCATCATTGGAACTAATTCGCCAGTAGTTTATACTGTAATTACGACTATTAATTATATTCACCAGTAATATTATATTCCTACCACTAATTTTGGGGCAATATCTCCACTAATAATAAATACCATTTAATTTTAGGGTTATTTTAGCCTTGAATAAGGATTTTATTTATTGCCATTGATTAGCTTTTTAATCGGATGGTTGTAGGTTGATTGAACACGACTTATATACACGTGCCTTTTAAAAGGCTTGTTGAGGCCCAAAATTTATTTTGGGCCACACAATTAGACTTAATCATGTGGCCCAAAATTCAATAAGCCTTTTAAAAGGCATGTGCATATAGGTCATGAAATCAACCTGCAATTAAAAGGCATGTGCATATAGGTCACAAAATCAACCTGCAACCATCCGATTAAAAAACTAATCAATGATAACAATTTCACTTTTCATTTAGTATTTTTTTTAAAGTGAGATTTTAAAAAAAAAACGTAATCCATGTGTGCTTCAATGCATTTTCGATAGTGAATTTATGCTTTGTGGTGAGGGGCTCTGCCCCTCGACCCCACCTGTATTGCGACAAGAGTGTGTCGGGGATGTTGTCCCCTTGAACCCCGCAAGGGGGCGCTACCCCTTGACCTCACTGGTGGCTACGGCCCCCAGGCCCCTACTTCAATATTACAAAAAACAAAAATAATATGGGGGAACTGCGTCGACCAACTATGAATTTTTTTTTAAAGGCGAGATTCGCCATTGTAATTAATCTTTTTAGTGATTATTCTCTAGGATTCACCATTGTGATTATTATTTTTTACCAATTATTCATTAAGTTCGCCAGGATTTTACAATTTTTAAATAATGTGTATAGATTCGCCAGCAAAGTTAATAATTTTTTCAAAAAAAAGAAAAGATTCACCAAGAAAATTATAGAACTTAGCCAAGATTCACTAGGATTTTACATCTTCATCGAGGGGGGGTTTCTTAAAGTTATCCCTAGTCCATACTTATTACTTGCCACTTCCTCTTTGGTACATTGTGTGGGTATAACAAGCCCGCAAGATGATGATGCTCAACTTTCACCCTTTGACACTCAAGAAACCTAGCCACAAGACTAGCAACATGTCCTTTCATTCCCTTCCAAAATATAATGGTTTTACATCAACCATCATTTTTGTCACTCCAAGATGTCCAGAGTACGATGCTTCATGTATTTCCTTCTATACCAGATTTCTTAATTCCTTTACATCAGGTACATACATTCTACCCTTATATCTAAGTAATCCATTACGTTCAAATTGAAAACCTTCACACCTAGAATCTTGTGGATTATCAGTGAGTTCTTGCTTAACATGAAAGTAAGACTCATCTTCCTTGCACTTTTGGAGTACTTTCCCCTTAAAATCAGTTTGAATTGTTACTATAGAAGCAATGTGTCATCTTCGACTTAATGCGTCGGCAACCCAATTTTATTTTCCCTTAATATAACTAGTATTAAAATCATAGTCAGATATTAACTCTAACCATCTTCTTTGCCCGATATTCAAATTAGGTTGAGTAAAAAGGTACTTTAACCCATTATGGTAAGTTCTCATCTCAAAGAGTTTTCCTAGCAAATAGTGCCTCCACATTTGTAATGCATGAACCACATCTGCTAATTCTAAATCATGTGATACATCATTCATCTCATAAGGTTTTAGCTTCCTAGATTCATAAGCAATTACTTTCTCATCTTGCATCAACATACCTCCTAACCCTTCTTCGCATGCATCCATGATAACCGTAAAGTTACCTTCCGAATTTGGTACTTTCAAGATCGGTGCGATGGCTAATTTCTCCTTAAGTAGGTCAAAAGCCTCTTGACACTTCTCAACCCATTTAGATATCTTTCCTTTCTTTTATAAAGAAGTAATTGGAAAAGCGATCTTAGAAAAGTTTGCAACAAACTTCCTATAATACCCTGCCAAACCCATGAAACTTCTTACCTCTGACAGGCTCTTAGGTATAGGCCACTCAATTAATGCTTTGATCTTAGCTGGATCTACAACAGTTCCATCTGTCAAAATCACAAGACCTAAATAATTTACCCTCTTTTGGAAGAATGTACACTTGGAAAGTTTACCATACAACCTATGTTTTCTCAAATGTTGTAGGACCATTTCTAAATGCTTGCAATGTTCTTCCTCATTTTTAGAATAAATCAATATATCATCTAGAAAAACTAGTACAAATTTGTCAAGGTAATCCCTAAACACACTATTCATCAAGTTCATGAATGTTGCAGGTGCATTTGTTAAACTGAAAGGTAAAAAAGTGAATTCATAGTGTTCATATCTGGTTTTGAATGCAGTTTTAAAGATATCTTCATCCTTAACCCTCAAATGGTGATATCCAAATCTCAGATCTATTTTAGAGAATACGATGAGAACCCTCATTTGATCAAAAAGGTCGTTAATGTGTGGCAATAGATACTTGTTCTTAACCATAGCTTTGTTGAGCATACAATAGTCGATGCACAAACACAATGTACCATCCTTCTTCTTAACAAATATGATTGGAACTCGCCAAGGTGATACACTTAGCCTTATCAGTCCTTTCGACAACAATTCGTCCAATTGTGTCTTAATTTCCACAAGTTTAGTGGTTGTCATCCTACAGGGTACCTTAGAAATAGGTTCTAACCTTGGAATTATATCTATAGAGAAGTCAAAATTATTTTTGAGGGAAACCTTGGTAACTCCTTTGGAAACACATCTAAAAATTTCCTTAATATTGGATACTTCTCCATATCCGATTTTTCAGTTTCATCCATTTCACCATCTTCTAGTTCCTATAAACTTTGGAACTTTGAATCATCACTATCCTTCCCAAGTTCTTCAATCTTTACGGCGAAGAGTTTACACCCTTTCTTTTTAGCTCTTATAAGTTGTATTTTCGTAATTTTTCGAACCCTAACCTCTCTAGGTATCCCTTGTAATTTAACTTGATTCCCAAAATCATCTAGGCATTATACTGTCTTAGCATTGCAGTCTACCTTAGCCCTATGTTTCCACAACCAATTCATACCTAGGATAACATCATATGATCCTAGAAGTGCGACATAAAGGTTAAATTTTGTAGAAAAACTAGGTAGTTCTATCCTAGCCTTGAATAGACATTGATCAACCTTTGTTCTTGTTTGGTTTGCATACTCTACATTCTAAGACATTACCATGTGTCTCGCCTTTCTAGATAATTTTTTAGCTATTCTAGGTGAAATAAAATTCTCAATTGCACTAGCATCAATAAGAATAGAAATAGGTAAGCCAAATAAAATACCTGGTGTTTCAATTGGAATCACTTGGTACTTTTCCTGATGATCGTCCACTGGTGCATGTATCTTATTCTGAAACATTGCTTGTTGAGTGGGTAATAGATTACCATATGGTCATGATCCAAAAGTTTTATTGGGAAACTCATTAGCATAGTGATCCCTTTTGCATATAAATCATCTTGTATGCGGCCCTCTTTTCCCTATGGTTTCTCTAGACTTGTTGGTATTTTCACTAGGCTTATTGGTATTACCCATGCTAGAATCATTCCTTTTCTGCTCTCTCCTAATCTCTTTTCCATTATTGTGGAATATTTTCCCCTTTTTCCTTTGATAATTTTGCACAGGTTCCTCCTTAGGAACTATCTTGTTAGGAACTTCCACATCTTTCTTTTGCTCTCTTCTTTCTTGATGAGTGGAATTAGACCTAAGCTTTTGCTCCAGCTTAATTGCTTTCTCATATACAAGATCCATTGTTGTTGGACCATGCATATCCACTTCCCCTCCAATATGACTATTGAGTCCTATTATGAATTTCTTAATATGGAAGCGCTCATCCTTATGATATATGGGAACATAGCACAAAAGTCGGGTGAACTTCTCCCAGTATTCATTGACCAACATGTTACCTTGTTTCAACCCTTGGAAATCCGAAAGTTTTTTAGTCATAGTAAAGTTGTGGTAAACATCTTTTTTGGAAAATCTCCACAAATTCTCCCCATGTCAGCTTCCATGAGTTGATATTAAGTTCCAACTTCTTGTTCATCCACCTGTTAGAGGCTTCCCTTGCTATGATACGCACCTCATACGACTTTAGTAGCCTCATCATAGTTTCATATTTCAAAATACTTTTCCATTTGAACAAGCCACACCTTAGCCTCATCACCTCTAGCACTACCTTCAAACTTAGGTGGAATAACCTTTTTCATGTCTCTAGAAAGTTCAGAAGCTATGAGCTTCTTATTCCTTTCCATAGATGGCATAGGTGATTTTTCCTTCTCATGATTATGGGTTTCATTATTCCCATGGGAATAATTTTCTCCCTCATGATCATTAACGGGTACTTCCTTTTCTACCCTATCCTTAACCCTTTCTTGTTCAAAGTTAGCCAACCTTGCCAAGATTTGGTAAAGCACAGCCTCTATTCCAGTGGTTCCTTGTCCAACCTCTTGAATTCCACCGGGATTAGTTTGTGACCCTACCATGCTTATGTGATTAGTTCATGTCCTCACCAGAGGCCAACCCATCGCAACAAGTCCTGGTCATCAAGGTTCATCTCATTGTTTTGGCCACACAACAATGATAGTATTGCTCCACTAGCATGCTCACAAATCTCTGAACACTCCTACAAAAAAATAAAATCTCACATGAGAAAATTCTACATCATGAAAAAATCTCTAACTATACATCACAAAATTCTTATGTCAGCCTTTGAGACTAAAGTGTGTCACGTAGACGTTTGTGTGGATGCACAATAGTGTGCGAGATTTATGCTAGTGTAGCCAAAGGAAAGTGAAGCACTATCAGGATGACAACACGACATCCAGACAACTCTATGCCAGCCACATGCCTTCACGAGCTAGCTAGATGCATGTGTTGCTTAGGGAAAATGAAAATCTAAAAAAATGGACAAAAATGACAAGTTGGGTAGAAATTTTTCATACCTCATCTAGCTTATCGCTCCTCACTATTGCTGCTCAAAGTTGGTTGATATTAGGAGCTATGTAATCACATATAAGAGGAGTTTTTCTGAATTCTCTCTCACAAAATTCAACAAATTCCTCGTCATGAATAGTGAAAATGACCCTTACATGGGCCCACTCAGACATATATAGGTCTTTTTTTCCCACTTTTCACGTCAAAAATGTTCCTTTCATCCTTCCTATTTTCACCCCATCTAGCTGGTGGAAAACAATAAGGGGCATACATTCAACTCTTCATAATATTTTCCTTTTGAACCATTGAGTTTTTCTTAAGCATTCTTCTCGTCGTGGTAGCTTCTTCTGATTTTCAAAATTGACTTGAATTTGAGTTTTGCAAAATGAAACTCCATTTCAAGCGCTATAGTTTTAATTTGAGCTCGAGCGCTAGGGGCATCATCAGTATTTTCCTACTTGACCTTTGTGGCCTCTATAATGTCCTTTTTGGAAAATCTGTAAAAAATTTAAAATTTTAATTTCGCACTTATGTTTTCTTAACTACTATAGTGTAGCTGACTTCAAAAAATTAGCTCACTAAAGTGGGGGAAAAATGTAGTTTTGTAAAATTGTACCTTGTGGCAATTTCACACTTGTGCTTTTAGCTCACTGTATTTATGGCACCTTGCTGCATTAATGATAAACCCTTATGAGTTGGAATTTCATTATTTCAACTTTATAAGAGACAACGATGAAGCTTTAGTAGTTTGATACCTCATTTCTTGTAAATTTTTGAGTAGGATGTTTGCACGGTGGGAGAACATCCATGTGGTGTGCTAGCGTCCCCAAAATTTCCGAGTTTTAAATGAGGTAATCTCATGTCCTTTTCCTATGAAATATGTCATTGTAATAGAATTGTGAGTGTAATAGCTCTTCCCGCCCATGCAACTTCATAAAAATCCTTTTTCACTCATTCTTTTATTCATTCTCACTCTCTTTCATTCAATCTTGCTCTCTTACTCTATTCTCTTCTACATCTCTTTTTTCTTGCTCTCCAAAGTGAAGCTCAACCAGATTCATATCTTGTCAATAACCAAGGCTGTCTTGCAAGCAAGCACGTCTCGTCTATCAAGCCAAGAGGGAGCCACAAACTGTTGGAAACACTCTCTTGTCTAGAACTTTATCTCATCTATTTACAACTATTTGCTTGTCTTCTCTATTTTATTCATGATAGAGGCTCTCCTCCATAATGGGGTTTGTTTCTATCACATGTCTCGTCTATTACATTTTATGTCAATTTATCTACTCTCTATTTGGCTATTCGTGAGGGTGAAAACACCAACAAGAAGGGTTTGACTAAGGAAAGCCCCAAAATAGCCCCTACATTTTTCCTTGTCCTTTATGTATGCAAGTTTTCAGATTTGAAGAACTTGGTGTTTGTAAATTTTAGGTTTTTATTTCCTAATTTGATAGGGATGGCAGTGTAGGGCATAAACATCCCCACATCGCACTGTCATCTATTGACCATGACTTTGTCCTTTTGGGGGCATAATCTATAAGTCTTAATGTTTCTATTCTTGTAATTCTATATCAATTTTTGTTAAATAGTAGTTTTATCATTCTTTCTCTTAATAATTAACGTTTTATTTAATCAAATCATTGTGATATTCTTCCTTTCACACTTTGTCACTTGAGCTTGTACTTTGAGGTAATCGAGGGCTATTCGCTCCCTATAGACTCTTCTTTGTCCTAGAGAATTTGGAGTAGCGAATACCCTCCTTTATAATCAGAAAGAGCACTACCCTTGAATAGAATAGATGGAACAACATGAGCTAGAATATATTTTAATCCTTTTAGCATCCAAAACATAAGGTAGGAGCAATGAGGTATCCTTGTTGAATGAAATAGAAAATACAAAAACTAGAAGATTGATGATCACTACTACTGCTACAAACAAAAGCATCGGCAATTTTTTTTTTGTTATACCTCATGAATTTGGGACCAAAGTATAAAGAATGAATCATAACAAAATGAAGGGTGTAGACACTTGAATCTACCCATTCCTAACCACACTTGAATTTACCCTATCCTTGTATAAGAGGAATAATGGAAAGTGATAAAAGATTGCAATTAAAGAAATTAGGGTTAGAAAACATCAAGAACTGACAAAAGAAAGATCAATTAAACCCATTAACCAATGAAGTTGAATACAATGAATCCATGAATAAAACAAAAATCAATCTAATGTAATTCTAATTTTAAGATCTAAATACTGAATGACACATGCAAACCTTGTACTCCATTGTTTGGAATTATGCCAATTTGATATGTGGATTGCTCAATTGTACATAACCCATTTTGTAAAAGCTTGGTTGATGATGATCTTGATTCACAAATTTTTTGATTATAAGGAAAAACAAGTTTTGAATGGACCCAAAACCCTTTACAACTTTAGGTACAAAATGTTGCTCAAAAGATACAACAATAGACAGCCAACAACATTCAAACACCCAAAAACCACAAAAGATACAAACAACTACTCCAAATATAAACAAAGAAGAAGAACAACCAAATAACATCAAGCAACAATGGGAAAATCAGAGCTAAACCACACGTGCAGCCTTCCGACGACCATGAAAAAAATTTACAAGGGGCTGAGAGGAGTGATTATGCTTAGGGAGACCTCTCTTTCTTATTTGCATAACCATCCAAGAAAGATCATCCTATGAAGGAATGGAGCAAGGGGAAATTAGAGGACAAGCCACCAAAGACAAAAAAGGAAAAAGAACCAGAAGTGTCACTCCCACAACCAACAACAACAACAGGAGTTGCAGATAAACTAGAAAACACAACAACAACAACAAAATCATCAGTAGTAACAACAACAACCTCACCAGGCACAACAAAAACTGTAGACAAACCAACCACATTAGTAACAACTGAAGCCAAACCAACAATTGCAGAAGAACCACTAATACCAACAATAACAACAAAACTAGAAGCCCCAAAAACAACTGTAGAAGATTTAGGAGAAACAACAACAACAATGGATGGCAACTGAGAACCATCAACAGAAGAATCCATGACTTTCGGGGCCAATTCATCATCCCCAGAATCATCATAAGATTCACCCATAGTAAGATGCTCATGAAGAGCATCTTTCCACCAAGTAGCGTAGCTTCGACGAGATTTATGTCAGTTCGCAGCCAAATGACCTATAGAAAAACATCTCCTACAACAGAAAGGAAGACCTTCATAATTAAGAATCTAAGACCATGGTCTAGTCCCCACCATCAAAATGACCTCCTCAGGTAAATATTTTGAGGTATCAACGTCCACAAGAATGCGGGAAAAAGTAAGATGATCATAGATAAGAAGACAAATCAGCCATTACAAACCTACCAATAGCATTTCCAATAGACTCACAGCAAGAAGGAGTCCAAAATTGAAGGGCAGATTAGACAGTCTAACCCAAGTAGGAACAACACTAATAGATTCAACAAGAGGGTTGAAAGAAGGGAACCAAGGCCGAAGAGAAAGCGAGTTCTTTCCCCACAACCAAACACCCCCTTCCAACACCCGAGCCCTATCCTTCTCAGATTGAAAAGCAACCACAAAAAACCCCTAGCTGAAGGATAGAGTTCAATCCTATCCTCAACAATAGGCCTCCAAGACTCCAAAACCCATTTGTGCAAATTTGGAAGGGAGGGCCATAAACCATTAAAACTACAAATAAGAGTAGAACGAGAGAAATAATCTTCTTTATCCAACACCTCCTACCCACAAATAACAATAGGGGAAGGAGAAGAACACCACAAGGGTTTACCCTTAAAAGAGGAAGGGATTTTACCATTAGAACGAACCATCTTAGCAAAGGACTGAGAAGTAGGGCACGAAAGAGGGAAATCCACGTGCAACAACCTAGACCCTTAAGGAGGAAAATCAGAAGCAACAAACCCACCTAGCATAGGTTGTGAACCATCAAGAGACACATTTGAAGACACCGACGACCCACCAACAAGAAGTGAACCATCTGCAGACACTCACAAGCCAACAACACATGAACCAGTAGCATAAAAAAATGACCCAACAGAAGCCAACAACACACCAGAAGCCAATGACACACTAGAAGCCAATAACGTACTAGAGGCCAACGATGTACCATCCATAGAAAGCAAGAGTGTTTCAGTAGTGAGTGGGATAATTGTTCCGGTAGAGAGCAGGATAGCCATTTCAAAAATTGGTATCTTCACAAATGTTGCTCAAATGCTCAAAACATAATAAAGAAATTCTTTCAAAAGAATATCAAATTCTCATGATAATTGTGAATGAATTTTATGAAGAGGATGGCTTGTTTTATAGAGTTTTAAGAGATTTGATCAATAATGGAGATCAGAGGATGAAGATCAATGGATGAGATTAGATAAAGAGATCAATGGTGGATGATTAATGAGAGCTTCAATTAACTAAAAATATCTCCTCATTTCAAGGAAATTAGTTTGAGATATTTTGGAGGGAATATATTTTGAAAAAAGAATATCCCTTTTTGAAAATAGAATATGTCATGTGCAAGTCGAAGGAAAAATCAGTAATTAAATAATTATTTAATTGTGAGGTGAGAGGAAATCTAGGTTTTAATTAAATAATTCAAATTATTTGATCATGTGTATGAGAGGGAAAACTAATATTAATTAAATAAATTTATTTAAGGTGGGGAGATAGAAATTTGAGTTCAATTAAATAATTGAAATTTATTTAATCAAAGTGAAAATAAGGAAATTGATAAATTTTAGTGAAATAATCAAATAATATAAATTATTCAAATAATAGAGGAAAATAATGAATTTAATCAAATAATTAAAAATTATTTAATTAAAATTGATGAATTAGGAGATGATGAGGAAAATAATTAAAATAGTGAATCATGAGTGTGTGATGCATTCAAACAATTTTAGGTGTCCACACTAGCCATTAATTAAATAAATATTTATTATTTATTTAATTAATTTATCCTTCACCTTTATCCCCCACTTCAATTAAATAATATTTAATTAATTAATTCATTACCCTTATCCCCAAATCCTCCAATAAAATAATTAATTAATAATTTATTCAATCAATCAATCAATTAATTAATTTATTCAATACATTAATCAATTAATTATTCAATCAATCAATTGGGGTGGTGGGCCTAGCTCAGTTGGCTAAACCATCCTGTTGCAGGAAAGAGGTCACGAGGTCTAGTCTCCCCACCGTCCCCATGGTACCGAAGGGCGTGTCATGCCACTAATTAATTAATTAATTACTAATCAATCAATCAATTAATTACTAAGGGGCGGGGGGCCTAGCTCAGTTGGCTAAACCTTTCCTGTTGTAGGAGTTTGGTCACGAGGTCTAGTCTCCCCCACCCTCGTGGTACTAGAGGGCGTGTCACGCTAGTGTCGCCGATCACGTTTAAAAGTTTACCAAGCGCACTACAGTTTAAAAGGGGTCGTGCTACTCGATTCCTACAGTCTAAATTTTTTTTACTAATTAATTAATTTATTAGTTAATTAATAATTAACTAACTAATTAATTAATTTATTAGTTAATTAATAATTAATTAATAATGGGGTAGGGGGCCTAGCTCAATTGGCTAAAGCATCCTATTGTAGCCAAGAGGTCACGAGGTCTAGTCTCCCCCCAAACCTGTGGTACCAGAGGGCGTGTTGTACTAGTGCCACCAATCACGTAAAAAAGTTTACCAGTCGCATTGTTGTTTATAGGGGGACATATACTCGACCGATTCTTGCAGTCTAAAAAAATTAATTAATAATTAGTTGATTAGTTAGTTAATCAATTACTTATTAATTAGTTAGTTAATCAATTATTTATTAATTAGTTAGTTAATCAATTATTTATTAATTAGTTAGTTAATCAATTACTAATTAATTAGTTAGTTAACCAATTATTTCTTAGTTAGTTAGTTAATCAATTATTAATTAATTAGTTAGTTAATCAGTTATTTATTAATTAGTTAGTTAGTTAATCAATCAATTAATTAGTTAATTAATTATTAATTAATTAATTTAGGCTATTTAACCCCCACCACCTTTTCCTCCAATATTTAATTCCATTTTATCCCTCAATCCTTGTCCATTTAGTCCTAGCCATTAGATTCATTCACATGAATCCCAATCCAAACTTGCCATCATGTGACAAGTGCCTCTCTCACATGATTATCTAAGACCTTTTCTAGATTAATTGAAACTAAACACTTACCAAAAAGTCAAACTAACTTTTCATCGCATCCATCTATTTCATACTACATCTCCAAATCCAAGTCATTCACATAAGGATATTTTCCTAATCAATTCCTAAACCTTGAATCCTCATTCAACTTTTGATTCAAGCCCTAACCCTCATTCGATCCCAACCATCCATCAACCAATCTATTTTGACCCTTGATTTTACCTTATGGGAATTCTATAAATGCGAGGCCTCTCACCCCATTTGGGCATCTAGTCTTATCATATTACCCTTATGATGTTGAATTTTATATCTACTTCTTCCATAGCCTACCTAATCTTCCATTATATTAGTCTCATGTTATCCATTTGATCTGTCATCCTACCATCATGTTACTAGTTTTATAAGCAACCACATCCCATCAATACATCAGAGGAGAGCATCAAGAGAGTGTTGGGTACAAATCTTCTTCAAGCTAAATCTAAGGAGAAAGAAGTGAACACGATAAAAGATTTGATTATTGCATATGAATCTTTGTGTCATTTCCTTTGTTCATTTTTCTTGTCTTTATTTTGGCATGCCTGATGGGATTCCCACACCTATTTAATTCTTGTTTTAAGTTTTTTTTAACTCCATCTTGTTGGTTCTTAGTTCTTTAATGTAGAAAAAAATCTAGAGCCATCTTTTGCAGGTTGAAGGCAAAACCTTAGTTTTTAAATATTTCACCATATGTTTCAAATGAATACAATTTTTTCTACAATTTGTTGATTGAAGGTTATGGATGATCTTAGGATGTTACAGTAAAAAAATATGTTTATATCATTAATAGTCGATGATTTTTAATCATTTTATCATTTTTCACTAGAGAAAAAAGATTAAGAATGAACCTTCTCATGAAATTAATTCTTCTGATGAAACTTTGCAATCCTTTCTTATGGTTGGGGAGTGGAAAGGAAAATATGGACTACTCTTTTTAGATCAATGACCAGACCTTCTTTAAAAATAATATGTCCAAGTAATTTTTCTTGGTTAGTGGCAAAGACACACTTGTCTAGATTCAGGGAAATACCATACTCCATGCAATTCTTGAAGACCTGCTCAAGGTGCCTGAAGTGATCACCTGCACATTTTGAATTTTTTTATGTCATCCAAGTAGACCAACACAAATGATCTTAGTCCACCCTAAAATTCCATATCCATATCCCTTTGAAAGGTAGCATCAACATTGGTTAACCCAAAAGGAATCTTTCAATAAGCATAGGCACCCCATTTGGTGGGTAAATGCTGTTTTATATTGATTAGATTCTTGGACTAAAATTTGGTTATAGCCTAAGTATCCATACAAGAAGGAAAAAATTTCTAAGCCACTTACCTTTTGCAAGATTTTCTCTATAGAGGGGAGGGGGTAATGGTCTTTGAGGGATGACTTCATAGATCCATTCCCAAGGTCAAAATAGAGATCTCATGATGCCTCCTAATCAAGGAATATATGTGACCACATTCTCATTCCCTTTACTGTAATGAACTCCAAAGTCATCCTCATAGAGAACCTCCATCTAACGATGTTGACCATGGACACAAAATTCATACTCACAAAGAAATAAAGGCTTGAAGCATAAGAAGGTGCATATGAAGGAGAAACCTTAGAATAGTCATCATTAATAACCCATGAATATAACATTTTAAGTTGTGGAAGTAGGAAAACTATCTAAAGATGATTTTCTATAATTAAAAAAATATTTTCATAATAGAAGAGAAGAGAAAAATCACATGTACCTTTGTTACCAATTGTTACACAACTTGAGATGTGTTCTTCAGGCACCGACAATAGATATATTTGTTGCAAAAACTGACTTTGATTTATGATAATATAGTTTCCACCTCAATATATGAGGAAAACCTTGAAGAAAGAGGGACCACCAAGTCTAAAAGAATTATAGTTCTTCTTCCACCACAAATTATTCAATGAAATTCAACCCTTTAATGTATCCCCATCAATAGTTTTATTTATCAGTATAAATTGATTAACTACCACCTACAAGCAACAAACACACAACTACAAAATATTCTTTCAATTTTATTAGGTTTGTAATATAACCGAGACCAAACTATCATTGATAATGACACAAAATTTTGTCTCTCAAACATGTATCTTCATAGTTTTTAAACTCTTGCACCAAAATATAAGCCCAAGGAGTGTCAACAAAGGTGATGGGCAAGACTTATCCTCTGAAAATGACATGAATGAACCAATTCCTAGGAGTGAGTAAACTTATCTTCACCTTTGGCCTCAACAAGACTTGAGAGGGTGTTCCTAGAGGTACCATCAATAAGACATCTATAAAATGAAATATGGATAAAATTAAACTAGCAACAAGTATACTCAATGTATGCTCAACCCCAATATTTTTCACTAGGCCAAAGACCAACTAACTATATATATAACATATTATTAATGTGATAAATACAACCTTGCATATGCACACAAAAGTAACAACATTACAACATCCCTGCAATTGAATCCACTTAACATTTCATACACAAGTGTAAGGTGTAGTCCAATGCATGCCATGGTTCAAGATAACAATCTTAATAGTTTGAGCTCACTTAGAATAGGCCCTACTTTATATCATTGGATCATGAAAGTATGTGGAACCCTAATCCAATCCCAAACAAGCAAGGATAGAGATGTTTAAATTGAAATGTTTTTGGCCAGGTAGATCTCCTAGACTAGTACCTACTCCAATAGGAAAGAGAGTCACAATCTATAAGGAAGAAGAGTATACACCTATAGAACATAAATGGAATTGAATGTGTACATAAATACAAATAATAAATAACACTTCATGTAACAGGACATACTTAATCATCCATCTTAGTGATACACGAACCCAAATAAAATAAAATAAAGAGCATTACAAAAGAGTCTACAATTCATTATAATCTAGTACACTTTCATCTAACCCTTGTTACATTCATTCTAGCAAATGTAGAAATACAAGAACCACAACTAAGTTCAATCACCCCCTTGAATAATCATAAACTACCTTGGAGACATCCATTTACATGCATTTTTTTGATTGAATGCCCTTCCTATGATTAAAAAATATTATGTCTTCTTCTATACCAAGCTTGCATTAGTTGATGACCTAAACAAATTTAGACACAATTTGCATGAAGGAAATTGGCTCAACAACCAACCTTTATTACATATTTTAATTCTTGTATATATGTAGCACTAATTTACAATGCACTTTACTTGTCTCATCGAGTTCCAAGGGTCACATTCTAGTCAAATAATTTAATGTTCCAACACATCTATCTACATTGAAATATTCCTAAGATCTATAATTGAATTTCCTAGGCCAACAAAACATTCTTTCTATAGTCAAAAGTGTAGCTAGTACTTATTTATCAACATGTGACAACTAGGGTTTCATTTAGGCATTAATAATTCACACACTCCTCATCAAATTCACATGGCCTTGTGTGTGGATATGTCTATTTAAGCGGATCAAAGGTGTTTTGACATGATTTGAGTGATTGGATATATCCATTGTAGTCAATTTTTTCAAGCATTAATGGTGTCTTGAAAAGTGTAGGGGAGTAGGTGAGACTTGGCACTTGAATGGTGGGGTCTAGAGTTTTCAATGCCTAAATGGTGCACAAATAATAATATTGAAATTCTAACATCTTGGGTTTCAAGGATTTTCATACCAAAGGATACTTGAGATGAATGAGGCACGAGTAAATTGGTGTTTAAGATTTCATTCATACGACTTTCAATAGGTATGCTAGCATTACTATTTTTGAAGGTCCTAAGTCAAAGGCTTAGGAAATGAGATGCATGGATGTTAGGTACAAGGGGAAGAGAAAAGTTCATGAAGGTCTAAGAGACAAAGAACAAAGAAATAACAAGACCCAGGTAATTGGGATGTTAGGGAACAACCTTGCAAGAGGGATGCTAGGATGATAATCATAGGCTAAGAGAGGAAGGAATGATGGGGGTTGGGATTCAAGGAAACAAGATATCGTGTACCATAAGAGGGAATTGAAAGAGGGAAGGTAAATCCTAAAAGCCCATAAGAAACAGGGAACATGAAAGAATGAAAGAAAGGAATGAGGTTATTGAGTCCTTCAAGATCAAAGTAAAGAGGTGAATGGGAATTTTGAAATCCATGGTAAATAAGTGATTATGGATCAAGGATTCAAAGGATGGGATTCCAAGGATTTGGGGAGCTAGGGAAACAAATGGAAAGGATGCCAATAAATGAAACTCCAAAAGCCTACACAATTGGGACTCAAGGGAAATAGGAAAATAAGGACTAGAGGGAAATGAAGGAAAATGGATACCAACACATGAGAAATTATGAAGCTCCAACAAATAATAAGAAAGAATTTAGGGAATTGGGAACTTGAGGGAACCAAGGCAATAAAAAACTTGAAGACCTAAAACCTAGGGAATCAAGGAAACAAACGAAAATATACTAAGGTAAGGAAAACCCTAAAAAATTACCCAAGGTTGGAAATTGACTCAAGCACCCTCATGCATATAATGTTTTTGATATTTTTCTAATATAGGCACATGATAAAGTATGAGGGGAGGAAAAGCACACCACCAAGCACAAATTTAACTATGAACGTGCCATTTTAAAGAAAACTTTGATTGGTTATTAATAATGGGAAAAGTAAAGCCAAGGAAGATAGAGGTAAACCAAACTTAGAAAATTGTACATTTTATGGTAGTCACCAACACATCTTATCATAAAATATTTGAGTCATTTTCATTCATAGACCATTTATAAACTTGACACTACCCATTAGTGGTAATGGACCCAAAGGTGGTTGAGGAGGTTGAGTGACATTTGATTCTAGATCTAATCTATCATGTTTAGGGTCTTTATCTATGTTTGATAGATTTGCGTACCCTGGTCTCCAAATTTTGAAAGCCCTTACTTTCAAATGATTTGGTTATTTACCCTTACACTTTGGGTTTTTCATAGATATTTTTGGATTAATCAAAGATTGCCAAATCCAATTGGAAGTGAGGCCTTGATAATGAAAATTAATATTGTTGTGTATGAAGCTCTAGTTTCTCGAATTTGTTCCTTCTTCAACAACCTTTTCTTCAAGTATTGTTTGGATCCAAATTTCAGATTATCACTTCAATTCTAGCATTTGGAAATTCTATCTACTATTGGCAATACTCTTCACATATTCATTTTCATTTCCCCTAAAACTAATTTGTGTTCCTTATCAACATATGTATGACTACTCATTGATATGGACTTTTCCAATAGGCTACCAAAAGAGATTAATTTATAGGTCTGAGATTGCATTTGGAAAAAACCTCTTGACTATGAAAAGATTGATTTTCATTATAGATCATCCTTCACTTATAGTCACTTGGAAAAATAACATTCACATAAAAATTTGAAGGGGAGAGATCTTCCAATTGATGGATAGAGGTGAAGCATAATTGCCAATTAGCTCTGGTTGATCCTCCTTCTTTGGTGTCCCCTAATCATGGTACACCTTCCATTAAAACCTCTCTTGTGAAGGATGCTTCAAGATCTCCCCTCACCTTCCTTGATATTGTGCACTCCACACTTTCACATTGTTATGACCCCTTTTTCAACAATGGTTGGCTCTCCCCCCTACAACTCTTCCTTGGCTCAAATTTGTATCTAATGTCACCTCACCTCTAGGAGATTAGGTGCTTGTTTCTTCAAAGATTGTGGATTGAGGGATCTATTTTTTTTGAATAAAGTTTTCCATTTCCTTGGTTCTCTTAATACGCTTTGTTGGATATGTCAAATTTTGTTGAAGATAAATAGCCTTGTTTGACAAACTCATTTTTCAAACAAGAAAATAGCCTTAAAAAAATCGCACGATCCTCCAATCCTATGAAAAAAATTGATTTAATTTTTTAGATAATTTTTTTATCTACTATTAATTTTGAAATAATATATATTTTTTATTATATTTCTTATTAAATTATTTATTTATAAGATTAACATCATTCTATTTTTAATATTTTTTAAATAAAAACTTTGATAAAAATTTATAAAGTAAAATATATAGACAAAATACGAAATATACACTTTCATCTCGGTATCCCCTCACTCATACTATAATTTCAAAATTCTTCAACCTATTTTTAAAAGTAATATGAACATGATTGTTAAGAATACACTACACTTCACTATCATAGTGGGGTATATACCATATCTTTAAAATTCTTCAACTTCTCCCTAAAAACGAGGCCAACTTGCTTATAAATTATATACTTCACTATAAAGAATGGGGCGAACATATTCTACAAGCTCACTTATGCATCCTAAAACACTTTTACTCATATTCCACAATCCCACTTATTAGGAATATACCCATTTTTTCAAAATTTTCAAAAAAGTATTTATATAGTTATTGCACCATTTCGCTTATAATATGTTAAATAATTTTTAATTTTTATATTTCTTAATTTTTTTATAAAAAATATTTAAAATTAAAAAAATGTAATGATATAAATATTTTAAATTTTTATATTAGGAAAAAATTGATATTTTGTATGATTAATAAAATAGTAAATTTTAGATTATTGTTAAATCATTTTTATTGGAGTTATAAATAAGATAGATATGGATTTTTGAAAGGGTTCACATTTTTGTACATGAAACCAAGACAATTATCTTTGCCACAAACAATTTGTTATATAACTAGTAGTATCTAGCTACTTTCTTGTTGCATCCTTCCAATTCTACTTGCTGCACATCCAATATCATATAGTTGTCTTCTTGCCACATCTTTCTAGATTTACCTATTGCACATACATGACCATGTGGTCGCCTTCTTGCTACATCCTTCTAGCACTTCCTAATTGCAAACCACCTTGCAAAACAAGTGCTAAGATATCGATTCAACATGTCTTTCGCTATATTTACAAGACTAAAGATAATTTATGGGATAGAAGGCTTTGTTATTTTTCTCAATTACTACTCTTTTACTATTTAATTTGATAATGAATTCTCGTGTTTTCTTATCTATTTTACTTTGAACAAATCTTGTAAAGGAACTCTTATTAAAATAGTTTTGTAATTAGTCTACATGTGATTCTAAGCTTCACACTCTAAAATAAAGTATTTTTCATTCAATTTTTCTCCTCTCATTCTTCTTTTGACCTCTTCCAATTTCATATCAAAGATAATATAAATTAATTCTTAATTAATCTATAAAATTCTTACTCTTCCTAAACTCTTTATTAATAATCATATAAACAAAATTAAATTCTTAATAATAATATTTCAACATATTTAAAAAAAAAATAAAAGGCTCCAAAGATATCAAAATATTTATTTTAAAAATTAAAAATTAGTGTAAAATAAACTGGCCACGTTGTGCTTTTCTGCGGGCCCTCTTCCCCCCTTTGGTGTTGACATATAGAATATTAGGCTTAGAATTGCATGGATACGGCATGGAATAAAGATGGCATGTATTCTGTAAATGCTGAGTCACCCTGAAAATCAGCTCCATTATTAATAAGATGGCCAGTTTTGCCTTAAGACACTCTTCAAAAAGCCCCAAAAAAAGGTTTGTGCAGCTAAATTTTAGCTGGAGGTCTTCTTTTATAGGAGCTTCTCTGGCAAATCTTGATTTTAAATAAGATGGACAGAAAAATGTAAGAGTCGCTCCTGATGTCTTTCCAAAAATTGTCTGCAATAAGAAGAATCTAGAAGCTGACAACCGTAGAACGACTTTGAAGATAAAATCTGTTTTCTGTCTGGTATTTCCTACAAAATAAAAGACGGATATCAAGCATTTTCTGTTTTCTACTGCAAGGCTGCAGAGCATTTCAAGATTGAAGCATTTTCTGTTTTCTGCTGCAAGTCCGCAGAACATTTTCAAGACTGAAGCTTTAAACAGTTACGGTTCAGGCAAGTCCTAATTTTTCTTTTTCAATGTTTTTAGTAGTTACTTTAAAATTTTGCATGCAACTTTTGGTCGAGTTAAGCTACATTCTTTTGAAAGCCTCGCAATATACAAATCTTGAAAGGGTGAAGGTTTATCTAAACCTTCTGATTCTTTTTAATGTTTTGGGCTTTCTGTCCGGCAAATCGTCTTACATACAGAGAAATATGCATTCAGAATGGGGGATATAGAGAGTGAAAGACTATTTAGCTTAAATTCACATTTTTCTTGTCCAGAACTAACAGCAATCAACTATTACCAGGATATATGTAATTACATTTAAAATGTTAAAAATTAAAATATTAGATCAATTGAAAAAAACGGCTTTTAAATGTATGTTTTCTTCTGTAGCGAGTATTTTGTTTTCAGAAAGTGTGTTTATTTTTTTAATAAAGAAATACTCGTCATCTTAAGGGAAGAATTTAGTTTTCATCATTTCCTGGCAATATAAATTATTACAGAGATTCAGGAATCTCGAACCGTTCTTTATTTCTTCTTTCACTTCTGAAGAGTTATTTTATTTTGAACGGTATTTTGTGATTTTTCAAGACTCAGTAAAGAATTGCTCTATAGGTGGAGATACAGTTGAAAGTTCAGGTATTGTTAATTCTTTTGAGATCTTCAAAGTAACTTTGTTAAAAAAGCACTAAGAGGAATGATTTGAAGTGCATCTTCTAACCATAACAAGGTTGTTGAATATGAGTTGATACAAAAGGGGTGTATTTATCCCGCGGTCTGATTGATGGACATTTTTCTGTTGTGTACCTGTTGATTATAAATAAATAAAATTTGAAAAGTATAATAAAGCGTCCGGATTTCATGAGAGCTGGACCTTCTTAGCGAAAGATACATCACACAGATAATACGCTAAGATATATTCTGGTAATACAGTGCTGATGCAATTCGCTAGTACATATGTTTTTTTGATAAATTCTTTAACAGTTACTCAATACTACGTAGTGACTTAAAGACTGTAAATATAAGATATCAATCACTCAATTCAAAGTATTTGACACGAAAATTGATTAGATACAGTTAAAATCAGAATTTAAGATTTTAAAAAGAACGGGCAAATTGCATCTTAAAGTATGGTCATAGGTAAGAGAATTATATAAAATAATAAATGCTCCGAACCATTAAAAACTAGCATGACAATTAGCTAATAAATACAAAAATAAAAGATATGTAAATTGTATTTTTTATATTTTTATATATGTATTTATGATAGATAATATATTTTTTTAGAATGGGGATAGGATTTTTAAATAAATGATATTTTAAAGTCATGATCTAAAAATCTGCCATTTATTTATGAGAATTCTAGATAGAAGTAGAAAAATATGAGGCTAGGCCTCTTTTTAAATGTAGCATCTTTAAAAATTAAGGAAGAAGTAGGTATCTCTCAATTTTAGGATCCACTTTTCTCACGGGAACCACGTAAGTGCAATATTTTATTCATATTTTATATTACATCACTTATTTCTACCTACTTTATTCTTCTTCATATGCAATGGAAGACAAAACACCTCAAGCTGAAAATGAAAATGACAACAAAAATAAAAACCTACAGAGGCAATAAGCCATTCTAGAGATAAATGACAATATTTACTTGCAACACATAGGTCAAGCAAAAGTAACACTAACAAATAAACAAGGGAAATGGGTGTTAGTAAATGCAAAATAATACCATGGACTAATAAAGCATAATAGGTTATACCACTAAAAATGTAGTCAAACAATAAAATCATAAGTTCAAAGGTTTAAAATCTAGTCAAATAAGGTCATGTAACAAAAAAATGAAATACAAAGAGATAGGAACCCTAGAGAAGGGGAAGAAGATGAGATCCATATTCCCACATCAATCCCTATTACTTGGTTAGCACATTTATAAATGCAAAGGTTAATAAAATGAGAAGAACAAGATATAATGTATAGAAGCTAGAGAGTAATAAAATAACTAGAATTTTTGTAGTACCATAGTAGAAAATCAATATTTCGTAGTGAAAAATAAAGTGTCAAAGGAAGAAGTTGCAATGATCCAAGAGGCCTTAAAGGTAGGAAAACACACATGGAAAATCATGAATTAAGCTTGGAAAACCATGCTAGAGTAAAAAAAATGGGCATAATTTTGAAAAATACAAAAGTCAAAGGATGGGACATAATACCATGAGAAGAAAACATTTGTTTAATGGAGGTAAAGAAAGTATCATGGTAAATCATTCAAAGGAGAGCAAATATGGGACTAGATAGTGAAAGGTCCTATAGGCAACATGAAAGAGGTAAATGCAAAACATCTTAGAACACAAGAAATGGATTACAAAGTAAGGTGTGAAATATTAAAAAATATATTTATAGAGGGGTAAGAGACTATGGCAGAGTTGAAAGCACATTCAATCTTAGAAAATATTTTCTTAGAGACAAATTGTTATAGAAAAGGACAAGTTTTCCAAGCAAGGAGGGTTGGAAAGTTAAGGGAAACGAGTAATAATCCTATCAAAGTTGTCTTGATGAGAATAGAGGACAAGAACTAGCTCCTAAGAAAGAAAAGTCTTTTGAAAGGCTCACAGTTCTCTCAAAATGAAGACCTAACCCCAATGGAAGAAGAGGAAAGGAGGATAATTGACTAAAGGGTAGAAAAAAAAGAAGGTAAAAGGCCACAACTACAAAATGGAAAAGCTCTAATTACCTACAAGCAATACCTCAAAATAACAACACAAGAGAAAGGTGACAAAGGGTCAAAAAAATGGTGACAAGAAGTGAACTATAGACGACATGGGTAAAAAGAGGTTAGAATTATATTTTATAAAAGTTGGCCCCTTGAGGAGCATTTAAAATTAGTATGGTGGAACTAAAGAGGATACTTTGGAAAGGGTCTATTATAAAAGGATTTAGAATGTAATATCTCACCAATGAGGAGTGCAAGAGTCAAATTTTGAAGAATGTACAAAGTTCACATTTTGGAATGGGACAATGGGAAATGACAAAGGTTCAATGGCATAATGGTTTTTGTAAGAGAAACTTGGGGAAGAAACATTCAATTGGAAAAATAAGACATAAATAAATGGTATACTTGGGTTTAAAATATCAATGAGAGACAAATTAGAACTCCAACTTGCTACTTCACCCTAGAAGCCTCAAAAATCTACAAAAAATGGGTTAGATGGCAAGGAGCCATATGCAACCTTAAAAATATATATTGACATATTGTCAACATGGCTAGGGGCTTCTTTATTGCTACCTTTGGCTCCCCACTTGAGTGAAACTGTATTCTGGACAAAGGGTGGATGTGGGGTATTCATTCCCTGTCCATCAGGCCATGGTCTTGTTCTTTCAACCCCCTTACAGAGCCGTTGAACACTAGACCTATTTGGGTCTGGTTGCCAAACCTTCCTCTCCAGTTTTGGAAGGATTCATGCTTCGAGGCCATTGGTCGATTCTTAATGGTGGATTCTACAACTAGGGAGTTTGGGCATACCACGGTCGCTCGGATGTTAGTTGATTTGGACATCTCCAAGCCTCTCCATAGGGATGTTGTTTTGCTGGTGGAGGACAAACCTTGGAGGCAACTCCTTGACTATGAGGGTCTCCCCTTTCGGTGTCGAAGGTGTTTTTCGGTGGGTCATCTGGCCTTTGCTTGCCCTCATGTCCGCCGCAAGGGTGTTGCAACTTGGTGGAAGGATGCTCTCTTGGATCACCTCACGGTGGGCTCTCCTTCGGATGCTTCTTTTGTGGGGGTTGAAGAACATGCTTCTGATTCTCTTCCAGACTTCCCTACCGTGGAACCACATTTGGAGCGTTATGTTGACGCTGGTTTGACTGTGTCTGACCGTTTGAGCTACAAGTAGAGTATCTAAAATGGGTGATGAAAATTCTCATCCCTCACATTAAGAAAATCTTCAATATTATTTAGCATGGATTTACATGAGATTGGGATACTAGCCATGTACTATCTCTTTTTAACAGTGAAGATGTTAAAAATCCTTCCAATTCTAGAGGACTATCATGATCAATCCTTTGTTTGCAAATGTTTACAAGCATGGTTGAACATAGAATCAACAAAGGTGGACAAAAGAAAATGATATAAGGGAAAAGAGGCAAGAACATTTCAAACCAAAATGCTCAACAATAAATTATTAAATTACTTTGAGGTATATCATTCAAAAAGTATGGAATGAGAAAGAAGAATTGTTTCGGTTGTTTTTTGCTGACTTATATAAATCCTTAGATATGATTCCCAAAAATAAGTTATGGTACAAAAAGAAGGATCTTGATATTCTAAATTTGTATAGAACAATTGTCCATGGACTTTATGAAGAGGTTCAAGTAAAAATTAGAACTCATTTAGACCTTTCAAAAAAAAAAGGAGTGCCATAGGTGATAGGAGTTAGTTAAGATTTCGTATATCCCTTACCCTTTTTGGCTTCTATATCAACAAACATGAAGAATGGCCAGATTTGCAAGGTGGAGATGATATTCTTTTATGTGAGTATACTATGAGACTTCCTTTGTATGCCAACAATCTCATCTTGATTACTAGATATTCTCAAGGTTTGAAAGAGTTTTTGATTCCCTTGAGCACTTTTACAAGGAGATAAGTATGCAAATAAGCACTAGCAAGATGAAGCTCATCACCTTCTCCAGCAAAAAAAATAAAATAAAACAATATTCTAGAATAAGTAACAAAGTACGAATACATTTGGATTGACTTCATTAACAAACTCAATTAGGAAAATTACAAGAGGAAGATAACTTTAGAAGGTTGAAGATTACTTAAATTCTTTGCAAAATGGAAGTAGAGAGGTAGAATTATGAGATTGAAAAATTATCTATAAATTATTTAGGCTAATAATAATTTTGGTTATGCTTTACGTGTGAATTGTGGGTTAGTAATACTTCAGACTTGAAATGGAAGAAAATAGAGAGAATAAAAATGTAAGATCACAAGAAAATTCAAACTAAAAGCTCCAATCCCCCATGACATTCTTTTAACTAAAAATGGAAGCAAATAGAGAGTATCAAAAAATGTAAGATTACAAGAAAATTCAAATTGAAAGCTCCAATCCCCTAAGAGATTCTTCTAACTAAAGTTGGTTAATTTCCTATTCAAGTCTAAGACATCTAAAAAACTTGAGCAATAAAGACAAATAGGTAGCCCAAGGTTGTCATTAAAAAATGCTTAATAAAAAGAAAGAAGTCTTGGATGAAACAAAACATCAAGTGGATAAGAAAATGAAATATTTACTTGAATATGCATCTTATTAATAATGAAGAAGACAAAGCTTTTATTATAGATAAATTGTGTAAGTTTGTGTGAGAAAAGACATTAAGAAGAAAGAGGAAATATTACTTAGATGAACTTCACTCCACTTATGATCATTAGCAAAAGGCTTATATATAAATAAATATCCCTTGGAGAGCAAAGATTCTCAAAGCTCAATTAAAGACTAACTCACATTATCTTTGGTGTGAGACGACTAATGAAAGAGATGAAAAAAAGAATGAAAGAAAATAATTTATGTACGACTAATGAAAGAGACGAAAAAAAGAATGAAAGAAAAAAATTTATGTATTTTACACCACTAAAAAAATTGAATTAAAAAATAACTTATTTTAAAATGTGAAACTATTATACTTACATTTTAGTAACAGCTTCCTTATAGAATTTGTTCAAAAAAGAACAATTTAAAAAACAAAACCATCATTAAATTAAATAATAAAAATAACAAATTAAAAAATATTATCTCAAAAGTTACTAGCCCATAAACTATCTCTGACCTTGTATCTTACGTGCAACCGTCTCAAATTTTAACTGAAACTCTTTAATAATTGGCAAAACTCTATGAAATGATAGGTGACGAAATTAAAAAATGTTTGTAACTCGCTGTAAGATCGTAGTTGCCAACTTTCGTTTGATTACACGGAACCGGGTCAGAAGGTCCGTAAACTCCGCGATAAGGCATCGATACAGAACTCACTCATATTCCCAACGAAAGGATAGAAGATACACGTCACATTATTCGAATCTATTCAATTTTTTTAAGCGTGTCTACCTCGTTTTCCAATCTCACAGCAAGAAATCTTTTGTTTTTTCTTTTTTAATATGGTTCCAATATTGGATCATCCACGCATTGAAAACCATTTCAAAAGGCATCAAATTACAATTGAATTTAGTATCCTAAATTTAGGTACTTATGTCAAAACAATATTAATGTATAACTTGTTTGTAAGTTTCAATGGCGTTTGCCGCACGAATTCAAAGCTTGGATTTGCATGGCCACATCATGACATGTATCTCCTTCGAAATCAGTCACATTATTAGTTTAGAAAATAAACATGGAAGTGGCTGCCTCTTTCTATAAATGCATAGCTGATCACCATCTGATATTAACAACAAAAGATTCACCCTTAAAAACGTGCTATAAATTTGTCGCTATTCTTGGAAAGCTTCTGTAAGAAACAGCGTGACGCAAGAAAATAATCGTTTGGGTATCTCCATTGGAATCCAAAATAGAAACAATTTTGTTGCTGGCCTTCGGTTCCATATACTGTTGAGTATTGTCTCACATAAGTGAAATTATTTTTCTTATATGGTAGAAATCTTATTAGGGAATTAATGTAGCACATACAGTTCAGGCAGAGGAAGGTAGGACTACTATCTTTTCCATTAAAACAGAAACATTAAGCTCAAGAGGAATAGGTTTTCATGGTTCATATAAATGAATTTGTAATGCTTTCGGAAGTTCTGTGTAGAAATTTTTTAACATGTAAGAACATTTCAGATTATACTCAGCAATACATCATGAAGGTGACAAAGAAAACAGTATATTGTTAAAGGTGGCCTTTAACTTCACCCAATGCTCGCTAAGAAAAAAAAATGGAACAAAATTCAGTTTTATTGTAGCTGAGCAACATGCCGAGCAATGATTAGAAACAGTTTTGTTTTTCATTTTCATTTTAATTTGTTGCTGAAGTGGCTTTTGAATTCTCCCTGTATATTTTATCAATCCACTGTGGAAAACTCATGCCAAGGTTTTTTTTACAAATGTTAATTTTTCTTTGAATATGAGAGAAAAAGGCACAAATTACCGCTTGAAAGACTATTTCCTTAAGTGCACATTTAGGTCCCCACAAATTTTATAGAAGGAAAGATATTCATATAAAATCTAACAGTCACTAATTGAGTGTGTTCAGCCATCTATTATGCTTCAGAGTGCTGACTTACCTTTTAATTTCGATTGACCTGCAGGGCAGCACGGCATATTGATTCCTTAAATAGTATTTTGGTGCTCACTGGTTTAAAGCATGGCTTCAAAGCCCTTGGACTGTGAAAACATCAATGAGAATGTGAAGAATTGTGCATATGCTGTCAGAGGGGAGCTCTTTCTGCGGGCTTCCCAGCTTGAGAGGGAAGGGAAAAAGGTATTTTTATTTTTTATGTAAAATTATGGTCCTTATCGAGGTGCCAAATATCCATTACAAATAGAAAGTTTCAGGGAAATGATCACTGTAATACACATACTGTACTCTTCTATTTCCAAAGTAAAACTTTGTTATTAGATCCACCCATTTTGACCCTGGATCCAGGTCTGATCCGTACCGGATCTAGATTCTGGTTCGGTGCAGTTTCCGGTCCTGTTGGGATGCGGAAATGTGACTGTGGGTAGTAACCTAGACAGAACCTAGGGTGCCAAAATGGAACCCATGCTCTCTTTTTTTAACTGAAATTTGTTTTTTTTTCGCTTTTTAATAATATCCAGCATGTTTAGCAAATTTGACGAGTTTTTTAACATTTTTGGCAAGCTGAGCCCTTGATTTGCAGTACACATGAACAACGTCGAATAAACATTCTTAATACGCTTTTATATTAGCTTTATAATCATTGTTTTTGTTTTGGTCTTCAAAAAAAATTATGAAAATGGTGTGCCCCAAGACATCACCAAGTTGTGTGTCCAAAGTAGCTTGAGATCAAGGGTCCAATCTCAAAAGGAAATGCATCTTTACTCCACTCAAATATTTAGGTAGCAAATTATGTTTTATTAAAGTTATTAATAATTAATGTTAAATAATTTTTAAAAATTATAATATATTAAAATTTATTAATATTAACTTTATTTTTAATTTTGTTATTATATTATATTATATTATATTAATTTCATTAATACTGTATAAGATTTATAAATATTTTTATATATTGAAAATATTGGGAAATATGTAGTATATTGGTTCGAAATTCTCGTTTTTAGAATATATATTTATGATTTTTGTATGTTTTTTCAATTGATGAACTTAAAACAAATCCAACCTTAATTTATTTTTTATCAAATCAACTAATTGAATTTGCAAACCCAAACCAAGATCCAAACCAATACTGGCAACTTAGAAGTAAACCATGTAGAGCGACCTCTTGCTTCTTTATTACGAAGTGCATATAATGATACGAAGACACGGTTGACTGACTGAATCATTTGAAAGCTTAAAAAAATATAAGATTGACTTTTATTAAGATTTATATTTTGGACTCGAGACAATATAATTTTCAAGGAAGACTTATATAAATTTTATATTTTAGCCTCAAGAAGATAATTTTCAAGGAAAGGCTAAATCACCTAATCTTAAGAGTTATTATAAGTGAGCTCCATGAGATGGGGTGACTTGACTGGGAATTGAAACAGATTTGAGCTCCTGCCCCAAGGCTCAACATATAATGTACATTTGCTGGCTAAGTTGCATGGGACAAGGTGACTTGCAGAAACCTCTTGTGTCTGTTTCTGGTATGTATTAAGGGATGTCACCCCCCATGTAAAATAGGGAGGCTTTTAAGCATTTTCAGTTAGTATTGAGCTTTGATTGTAGGAATCTTAATTGCATGGCTTGATTGAAATCAGCATGAAAATGGAAATGCCAAAGCCACGAAAAAGCATTTTCTATTTATACATAAGATCCATTACACCTAAAAAATATCGTCTTCAGAATTAACATCACACCACTTCCTTGAAAATGTTTTTATAGAAAATTTGAATAGTTTTATATATTTTTTGTCGAGTTTCCTTAAAAGATGAGTGGCTGGAAATATTGTGCAGTTTTAGAGCCTTGATATACAAGTATTGATAATTTAAATATGCCAATTTCATGCAACTGGAAGGTAATATAATTACAGCAATGATGTAAACACCAAATGAGTTGTAAATAAATTGTGCAAATTCTGTTGATACTTTCTCTCGAGTAAACAAAATTCATCTTTTTGATTCAGATAGGAAACTAACTAAAAATCTACAGAATTGAATTACATATAAATAAGACTTTTAAGTTTTTAGAGTATGTTTCAAGCTGTTTCAAGCTACATCAGCAATGCACTAATACCTGTAGAAGTCAGTCAAAGATTGTTGGCATGAATTTAAATGGTTTAACAGGCTTTTCAAATTGAACAGAGTTCCACAAGAAGTTATCTAAATTTATTGTCCTGCGCAAATTGGCCTTTGTTCTATTTATTCTCAGCTTACAAAGTAAATACTATTTTTTTATTATATTCTGTATATGATTTTACAACTTATCAATTTAATTGGAATCCATAATTCATTATTCGTTAGTCCCAAACTTCCCAATTGCATCCAGTCTATAACTTTTAATTGCACTCTTTAAAATCAAAGATCCTGATTCCTTATATTTATTAACAGTTTTTATCAAAATCTTATGCACTATATTGTACATTAGCCACTAAACTTCATTGACTTCTTTCCTGAAACTCATGAGTTAATTGGCAAGTCTCACCTAAAACTTGTTAGTTTCAAGCAAGGATTGTAACTTAGCCATTAAACTTCATTGCTTTTTCCCCGGTCATATTCTTATGTTTAAGTGTTGTTTTGGCCATATTTTGCAAACTCAATGAGTTGAAGTTCTTGCTAAACTTGTGAGAACTTTTGCAAGGCAAGTAACTTACTAGAGGCTCGTGCACTAAGTTGTGTGAAACTCTTGAGTTTCTATTGAATCTCACCAGAAACCCACAAGTTACTTGGTGAGTCTCATTTGAAAATCATGAGTAACTTGGTGAATTTTGCCTAAAACTCGTGAGTTACTTGACAAGACTCAAGTGAAACATGAGTTACACAATGAGTCTCATTTGTAACTCACAAGTTTTCTCTTCAAACTCACACAGAATTTTTTTTGCAAACCCTTGATAAAAACCTAATTATTTGTGTTTTTTGTTATTTTCATCTTGAGAGATTAAGATCTTAGTGGCATAATTTTATCTTCAAGTGATTGAAAGGATTATATCAACAATTGGTTAAAAACTTAGAAGTGATAAAATTATGAAAAATGGAATGCACTAGTTGCCAGCTTCTGCTCTTGACCCCTGAAGGTCATTGCTTCTCAACAGTACTGGGGGCTGCCATCACTACACCTACACTCTAGTTTCAAAAAGAAAAACATAAAAAATTGTTTTGGGTGCGACGTAATGAAATGCGGAGTTTTTCTCTTTATCTAATTTGAAATAAAAAAACAAGTTTTATTGGTTTCCCCTATTTTTATAAAGTTTTCATTAGTTTTTAGTCTGCCAATTAAACCTCAATGCCACATCAATCCTAATTCGAAGAAATGCTACTAAGATCAAAATAGACTATTTTCTCTAAATTCATTTACACATATCATGCATTATTTAAGCTTATTTTGTGTATTTATGCATGTAAATGTAATCAAATCTGATCAAATGGGATCCTAAAAATACTAAGATAAAACTAAGGTCTGAAATTCTAAGTCAAAGACGTTTTCCAGATTTCTTCTCTTGATGCCGAATGTGCTGATTGCAGTAATTGATTTCGATGTTTGCATATCAAGAATGGAACTACCTTTTATATGTTTAGGAGACTCGCCACTAAGGGGTGCGTCTCTTGAGAGGACGTGTCCCTTTGGGCGTGCGGGTTCCATACACAACCGATTACCATTCCGTTTATTTAACACACACATAACCACACACATAACCTTATATGTGGTGAGTGTATAATATAAGTTCCGATTTATTAAATGCAGAAATAACATTTTATTTAATACGAATTTATATATTTATACTCATAAATTCGATTTCCAGAAATATGAAATAAGAAGGATAATCTTGATCATATATAAATAACGAAGATGCTTTCAGCATTCGTTATTTATATCTGACCGCAGCTATCATCCATTAACACTCCCTCTTAGCAAGGGAAGATATTTCAAATCAAATAAGTAGAGATATCACCTTAACACATGATATCTAAGATATGGTATGATTTCTCAAAATTGTCAAGTCACATGACATTCTTCATAACACATCTTTATTATTCAACACTCCCTCTTTAACTAGGGAGGATAACTTCCAAAGGTGATATCACCTAACTCGTGATATAAAAAGATATGGTATGCTTCTGAAAGTGTCAAGTCACATGACATTCTCCATAACACATCTTTATTATTATGGTATGTGCACTAACATCAAGTCACATGATGTCTACCATAATTCATGGCATATCCACGGATATAAATATCCACCATGATTATCTCTTAAGGATCACAATGATCTTCAGATATCAAGTCTCATGATATCCATCAAGGTGTCCAAGAGATACTATCATGACATGTCCACAAATATCAAGTCAAATGATATCTATCATGATAGTTCATCATTGTAGAGTTGTCACTTTACAATGTCAAATACAAGTGTTCATTATCAGAAAGATCGTCACCTTTCAATAATGTACACAGGGGGAGTAGGCCCATAAAGTCATGGAGTCACACACATGACAAAAGAGTTTACACATTAAACATCTTTATATATTAGTACTATTTATAAACAATTTGTATTTCAAACATAAATAACAAATTACATTTCAACCATACCAAGTTTCTTCCTGAAGTGCTCTACCTTGATCCGGGAGAGAGGCTTGGTGAGAATGTCTGCAATTTGATCATTTGTACTAATATACTCCAACTGGATCACTTTCCTTTCCACCATATCTCTTACATAATGATAGGGGATCTCAATGTGCTTAGATCTGTCATGAAAGATAGGATTCACAGAGAGTTTTATGCAACTCTGATTATCACAATGAATAATTGTAGGATTCAAGGGCTCACCAAAGAGTCCCACTAGCAATTTTACAAAGCCACACTGCTTCTCTTGCTCCCATTGAGGCTGCAATGTATTCAGCTTCCGTTGAGCTCTGTGCAACTGAAGATTGTTTTCTGCAAATCCAGGAGATCATAGCCGATCCTAAATTGAAGCAACATCCTAATGTGCTTTTCCGATCGGTTACACTTCCAGCCCAATCTGAATCAGAGTACCCATGTAGATCTAGTTGATCATTCTTGTAAAGAAGACCATATCCAATAGTGCCTTGAAGATATCTCAAAATATGTTTCACAGCCATTAAGTGAATTTCCTTTGGTTCACACATGAACTGGCTGAGAACATTTATTGCATAGCAAATATCAGGTCTGGTGTTAACCAGATACATCAAGGATCCAATCATCTGTCTGTAAAGGGTTGGATCTGCACATTTGGATTTTGCTGCTGCTTCTTTCAATTTGTGAAGGTTGGTTTCCATAGGTGTAGACATCGGTCTACAGTCCAACATTCCAAATCTTTTCAGAATGTCAATAGTATACTTCCCTTGATTTAGTATAATGCCTTCTGATTTCTGCCATACTTCCAAACCGAGGAAGTAGTGTAGAATACCCAAGTCTTTCATGTCAAATTCAGAAATTAGATCCTGTTTCTCTTGAGCAATGAGGTGATCTTCTCCTGTTATCAGCAGGTCATCAACATATAAAATAATTATAAGCATATCACCTTTGATTACCTTGAAGTAGAGATTGGAGTCAGCATCATTTTTGGAAAATCCTAATCCCAAGAGATAGCTGTCAATTCTTTCATACCAGACCCTGGGAGCCTGTTTAAGTCCATAGAGAGCTTTCTTCAGTCTACACACATGTGAGTTAGATTTATGTATCACAAAACCTTCAGGCTGTTCCAAATAGACTTCCTCTTCAATGGTTCCATTCAGGAAGGCAATTTTCACATCCATTTGATGGATCTTGCAGCCTTTAGCTGCTGCAATGGCTAATACTGCTCTCACTGATGTGTAACGGGCAACAAGTGCAAATGTTTCTTCATAATCAATGCCTTCCTTTTGAGAAAAACCTCTAGCCACAAAACGTGCTTTATGTTTTTCTATACTGCCATCAACAGCATGCTTGATTTTGAAGAGCCATTTAGAAAAGATAACAAATTTCTCTTTTGGTCTAGGCACTATGTCCCATACATCATTCTTTAGGATGGATTGATATTCCTCCATCATTGCATCCTTCCAAGCTTGATGTCTGAAGGCTTCTGTAACACTAGCAGGTTCAGAGTTTATGATGTTGTTCATTAAAGCAACATAGCTAGAGAACTATTTGGGTCTTTTACTCTCCCTGAACGTTCCTTTAGGTGTTGCATGATCCTCTGCTTCTTTGATGATCTTCCTGGCCCAAAGTGGTCTCTTTCTGCTGATGTCATTTGTATCCTCATTTGATGTGGTAGGAAGTTCATGTGGCATTTCCTCAGGATGCTCCCTTTGAATCTCAGGAGCAGGTTCCATTTCAGATACTCTAGGGGAATAGGTTTCTGTCTCACTAGAATTTCTTGCCCTCTTGAATGCAATGTCTTCTTCAAAGATGACATCTCTGCTCAACTCAATTTGTTTCTGCCCGGGTATGAATATTCTGTATGTTTTGGAAGTTTCACTATAACCCACAAATACTCCCTTCTTTCTAGAAGGTTCTAGTTTGGATCTCTTCTCTTTGGGTACATAAATATAGACAGGATAGCCAAAAATCCTAAGATGACTAATGTTAGGTTTTATGCCGGTAAAGGCTTCTTCAGGAGTTTTGTTATCAAGATGAGAATGAGGACATCTATTTTGGATATAGACAACAGTCCTAGAGGCTTCTGCCCAGAAGGACGTGTTGACGTGTTTTTTATGACAACACCAACACAAAATAAAATGTCCTATGGTCACTCTATTTCCTCTTGATCAAAGTATTCCGAATGCTAAGATTGCGTGAAAGTTCATGCGTTCAACTCCAAGGTTCCTTTTATTGCGAATAGACTCAGTTGGTTGATGTGAATATGCTGGGTATTCCAAGGGGACTTACGTAATTGTTCAACTTCGAAGAAAGGATTTTCAAATTTTGGGAGATCTGTCAATGAAGCTCGGGTTCTTAAACTAACCGGATAATGTTGAATGTAAAAGGATATAAAGATTAGAGATGCTACCATCTACTCCTAAAGGGTGGAGGGCGAGGATTGACTTAAACAATCTTTAGACCAGACTTTGCTTCGTCTCCCTTCGGGCAACTTTGACAAAGTTGGTGCAATCTTCAAAGGATAAGATGTTCAAATTGTGATTCAACATGTGCACTCCGTCACAATGATGCAAATGAACACACGAATCACAACCAAAGTTAGGTATTGATATTCCAGTTGACCACGCAAGGCGAACTTACCATCAGCAAGCCCGCTAGTGGTATGGATGAAAGAAGATATGCTCAAACCACAACGCCACACTCCACAATTAACGCTACTTGCATGAAAGCAAAATCTACTTTACTCTATCTACTTGAATTGGAAAGACGAACAAGCCTTGCTAGCTACTCACAATAGAAGATAGAACCACCAAATAATGATAAATCTTTATATTATGAGAGTGTTCACAACAACTTCTTACAAAGTCCTCAATGGGAAAACTTTCTTTCCTGCTCAATCTAGACTATGCATTCTATGCTATGCTACTTCTATTCTAGCTTCTATCCTCTCTACTCTCTGATCTAACATCTACTTCTAATATTTACAAATGAGGGGGGATGCCCCTTTTATAGTTGGCCCAGTCCAACGGACGGTTCAGATTGAATTACAATGAAGGGCTCAGATTGAGCCATTTATGCCCTAATTAGGGTTTTTGCCCTAAAAACCACCATAGAGAAGAGTGGGGTAATGAACGCATAGAATATTCTCCACTCCTCTACAGGAACCACTATCTGCATTTAATGCCCATTATCTTCTTTTAGAAGATTCCCATCCGGAAACGTGTTCCCACTGCTCTGCCTGCCAATTCTGTTGCGTTAGGAGGAGAGCAAAAGAGTCTCTAAGATCGTCTCCGCAGATAATAAAATTTGAAAGGATTTGTCGTTCAGCCCTCCTGTTGCTTTGACTCCTGGACGCCCTTCTTCTTTGCAACTTTCATATTTATCTAGCCCACTGCCTTGGGTACATTTATCCTCTTTTGCATCACGTCCTTAACGCCTTAGCCAAATCCTCACTGCCATTTCACTTTTCCTTGGGAACTTCTTCACCAACTTTCTTCATCTTTACTTTGTCGTGACACTTAGCCCTTTCTTCCAACATCCTCCTCCTGCAAAGCAAAAAGAAGAGCATCAGAACACTTATGATATAAATTCACTTTACTTACCCAATTCCCATGTTCTGACCGATTGATCTCCGGATGTGGTAGAATTCATCACTTTTCTAGCAAATTTTCATCATGGGCGTATCCACCACCTTGCCTGGAGTTTGTGCCTTAGAAAATATTTCATCTTGAGGATGCATTTGAACGCTTGATGCTCGAGCTTCAGTTCATTTTCAAATTCCTCCATGCCTTAGACAAATTTCTTCCCTGTGAGTGTATTTGACCCCTTGTTGCTTTATTTTCCCTTAGACAATTTTACCTGCTTTATGAATTTCATCCACTGCAATCCAAGTACTCACTTTGACATCACAAGCCAAAGCATTTTTTTGTAGAAACTTTTCTCATATTTGCCTTAGAGATTTTATTTTTTATTTCACCTAGGAAATCCATTAAACGGGTGCCAGGCAAAAATATCTGTCGAAAAAGCCTGAGCGAGGTGAGGAACAATTTTAAATCATCTCCCAATGGAAAATGTTCAATACCCAAAAGAAATTTCCCCTCAAAAATCATCGTTTCCATGTGTATCCAGACGAAGGGGTAAGTTTAATTTTTTATTATTTTTGAAAATAATAAAATTCTAAGGTTTATTCCACTTTTAATTCTGGATGTTCTTCCAGGCCTGCAATCTCCATTTTTCCTGTCTTGGCATTTTCCTTGATTTTCCGAAGAATTTCCCTTCTTGCTTACGGGCACATTTCATCTTGCACTTGGAAATTTTGTATTATCTCCTCCATAGGCGTATTTCCTAATGTATGCTCCTTGAGCATTTTCCATGCCTTGGAATATATTCATCAACCACCTTCTTCCTTGGGCGCATTTGCATGATATTTTCTTTTGAGGGCGCATTTGGCCTAATGTGAAGGAATTTGCTTGCCTTAGGCGCACTCCACCTAGTTGAGCCTTCATTTCATGCCTTAGGAAATGTTTTTGAACCTCTTACACCTCTTGGGCGCATTTTACCCTTGGAGCTTTTGTTTCATGCCTTAGAAACTTTCAGCCACCCTTCTCCCTTGAGGGCGCATTTTGCATGTGCTACTTCCATTTTGCCTTAGAATATTTTCAAATACTCACTCAAGGTGGGGGTGCATTTAGCCCTCTCAACTTCTATTTTCATGCCTTAGATAATTTCCTAGCACCTTGCTTGTGGTGGGCGCATTTAGGGGTGTGAGGAATTTCTCCACACTTAGAAATTTTTTAAACATCCTCCCTCTTGCTAGGCGCATTTCACCTAGGCTGGAGGAAATTTTATTGCCTTAGATTTTTCTTTCACTCCCCTTGTAGCTTTGGGCACATTTTAGAGGTGCTACTTCCATTTTTGCCTTAGAAAATTTTAAACATCCCTGCTCAAGACATGGCGCATTTGAGGGGTGGAGGAGGAATTTTGCTTGTGCCTTGGGCGCATTTAGGCTAGGCAACTTCCATTTTAAACCTTTGAGGGCACATTTCACCTCATGAGGGGAAATTTTATACTTAACAAGTTTTATCAACCCTCACCTATGCCTTGGGCGCATTTCTCATAGGGAGGAGGAATTTTTGGGCGCATTTGCCATGGGTAGGAGGAAATTCCCACGTCCTTCATGACCTTTCACCTCCCTTGGGCGCATTTTAGCCTATGGGCTTTTGTTTGAGGGCGCCTTTTGCTAGGTGAGCTCTCATTTTTCAAGGTGGGCACGTTTTGATACCCCTACTTCCATTTCTCCAGCCTTAGAATATTTTGAAGTCACCTCTCCTCCTTTTGGGCACATTTTGAACATGCTGCTTCCATTTTTGACTAGGAAGTTTTCTCTTCTTAGCTAGGCGCTTTCAAGGGTATGAGCCTCTGTTTTGCCATACTTAGCAAAATTTTCATGCCTCTGCCTTCACATTCTATTTTTAGTAAGCCCTTGCTTTTCTGACTCCCATAGCTACGTTTGTCGTGAAATTTTCACCATATGATCCTTGTAGTTTGATGAACTTGTTTTGCCTGTCCCATGCTCTGACTTGCCATTTATAGCCACCTGCTAGGTATAGTAAGTTCCAAAGTTGTTTGACTTCTGTAGCTCTGTTTGATTTGAAACTTGCTATGCTTGATCCTGATAACTTGAGTGCTCTGTTCATACCTACCTCGGGTGCAGACTTACTATTTATAGCCCTAAGATGACTTACTAAAAATAGTAAGTTCTCCGATTTCGCTCAAATTTTGCCAGTAGGTTGCTTGGATGATGCCGATATCGGTGGGGCACTTTATTTTGACAATTTCTAGATTTTACCCCCTATAAAAGTGGAAACCCTTATTTGATTTGCATGTGCCCCGGATTGCTCCCGATTCCCTTGATTTATGTTGCTTGCCACTCTGCTTGCTGGATTGAAGTGTTGGGTAGCTACTGGGATGAAACTGCTATTTATAGTAAGTGTCCAGAAAGTGGTCGATTGGACGTCAGATGAGTTTGCATGTTACAATGCCTGTGGGATCTCAAAAAACCTAGAAAAACCCAGAAAATTGGTCAACATGCGGGCACTGGCTAAAAATAGTAAGTCCTTGAAACTTGATCTTCTCTGCTTGCATGTCACCCTGTTGCGAAGCTCTCGAAAAACCCACATGGAATATTTGAACATGCACTGAAAATTACTGCATGCAAAACCTAAAAATAGCCTCAGAAGGCTGTACCGTTGAAAGTCACCATCTTGATTTGCATGTTACACCATCGTGAAGGTCTTGGAAAACCCAGATCCATTCCCCAATCATGCATTTGAAATGCACATGTGAAGATCCTGAAAATGGCTCCTGAAGCCTGAACTGCTAAAAATAGCCAGTTGTCTGAATCTGTTCAAATTTCTTGTGTAGGCACTCGGAAGCTGCCTGAGTGTGCTGAAGTAGTTAGAATCCCGAAATTTTGAGGAAAAAGACCTCAGATTAGGTACTTACTAAAAATAGTAAGTTGTCGGATTTTAGTAGGATTTCAGTGGGATCCTGCCTTGAGCTCCCTGATTGCACTACTGCACTTAGATCTCAATTTATCAACTTGATTTAATCTCAATCCAGCCTGAAGAACAAAACCCTAATTTCACACATTCACTTCAGACTTAGCCAAAATTTCAAATTAGGTCAAATACAAAAACATCCCCAGAAGAACAGAGAAATAAGAGAGAGAGAGAGACGCAAAACCAAAGCCAAAAGACCAAAATGGAGCAAAAATAGGGGGTCCCCATCTGGCATGGGGTGATGTGTGAAAAGGTCACAACAGGACGTTTCAATGTTTTGGTCCAACAACATTGCCTTAGCAGCTTCTACAATGGTTCTATTTTTTCTCTCAGCAACCCCATTCTGTTGAGGGTTGTAGGCAACTGTGAACTCCCCTCTTAATTCCAGCACTCATGCAAAATTCTTTAAAAATCTTAGAGGTATATTCTTTCACATTGTCTGTCTTTAAGGTTTTTATTTTCTTTCCGGAGAAGTTTTCAGTGAGGGCTTTAAACTCTTTGAACCTTTTGAGGATTTCTATTGACTCTTTACACTTAAGGAAATAGATCCAGGTTTTCCTAGAGAAGTCATCTACATATATGACATAGTATAGAAATCCTGCTTTAGAAGGTACAGACATGGGTCCACAAAGATCAGAGTGAACCAGTTCTAACACATTAAGGGTTTTACTCAAGCTATTCTGAAAGGATCCCTTAGTATTCTTTCCTAGGGCACAACCTTTACAAGTTCCCTCATGAGATGGTTTTAGCTTGGGTAAGCTTGTAACAAGTTTTTCCATAGAAGGTAGGGCACGAAAATGGAGGTGTCCTAATCTTCTATGCCAGATTTGATTTGTATCAATAGTGTCAAGGGTAAGGGCTTGTTTAACCTCAGTGCATAGTTTGTAAAGGTACCCTTGTCTTATGCCTATGGTATGGGCTTTCTTGATAGTTGAGTTCTTAGGCCATACTAGAACTTTACCATCCATAAATGTAACTCTATAACCATTGTCTTCAAGGGAAAAGATGGATATAAGATTTCTCTTTATTCCAGGTACAAATAAGACTCCAGTGAGTTGTAAAGAAATCCCAGATTTCAACTTGAGGGAACACATTCCAACCCCTTTTACAGGGTATGCAGAATCATCCCCGATGGTTACTTCTTCATCAGACTTTTCATTCATGGAGTCCAAGTGTTCTCTGAACCTTGTGATGTGTCTGGATGAATCGCTATCAATTACCCAATTTTGAGTGTTGTCAGATACTTGACTAGAAAGGGCTGTATAGAACACAAAGTTCTTAATTTTCTCAGGTTCAGCCTCTGGTTCCCTAATAGTTTCTCTCATAAGTGAGTCTAGTTTATTCTATTTTAGGATCATCATGATTCTAAATTTCCATGATGCAAAGTTATTTGCTCTTGCAAGACGATCTTCAAATCTGATCACAATTGACATTATGAAGAATGTGATGTGAATTCGATTTTAGAAAATACGAATTTCTTGAGCAATCTGATTTTAGATTTGATTTGGATTCACACAACGCGGCTCTGATACCATGTAAATGTAATCAAATCTGATCAAATGGGATCCTAAAAATACTAAGATAAAACTAAGGTCTGAAATTCTAAGTCAAAGACGTTTTCCAGATTTCTTCTCTTGATGTCGAATGTGCTGATTGCAGAACATTAATTGATTTCAATGTTTGCATATCAAGAATGGAACTACCTTTTATATGTTTAGGAGACCCGCCACTAAGGGGTGCGTCTCTTGAGAGGACGTGTCCCTTTGGGCGCACGGGTTCCATACACAACCGATTACCATTCGGTTTATTTAACACACACATAACCTTATATATGGTGAGTGTATAATATAAGTTCCGATTTATTAAATGCAGAAATAACATTTTATTTAATATGAATTTATATATTTATGCTCATAAATTCGATTTCCAGAAATATGAAATAAGAAGGATAATCTTGATCATATATAAATAACGAAGATGCTTTCAGCATTCGTTATTTATATTTGACCGCAGCTATCATCCATTAACAATGCAAAAGAAAAAATTCCAAGTCTCATTTTTTAAACTATGGTTGTATCAGTGGCCACACTATCTTGAATAAACAAAAGTTGCTAGATTTGAGTAATCGGTTATTTAAACATTTGATATACATATGTGAAGAATAGAATGAGATGCAGAAAAAACCAACTGAAGTTGTTTTTGTATTTACTGTGAAATATACCGGGCAATTTTTTTCACTTTTTCACAACTAAGTTCACCTGTTAACGTTAATGAAATCTCAATCCAACTGAAGAGAACCCTTTCCTCTGATCAACCCAGATCCCATTGCGGGCAAGGTTGAGAGCATACTCGAAAGGGGATTGTTAGCATAATTGAAACTGCTGAAAGTAATAGAAAAAAGATACAATCACTCTCACTTATTCAGCGGGAGGACTGAAATGGAAAGTACATTACTGAATTTAAAGGATGCAACTCGACCACTTATTCAGCGGGAGTATGTTGACGGCTCAACCGATCAACAATATGATGAATAATGCAATACAGTAAATAAATAGGCAGCAAGTCAGCCTCTTCCACTTGTTCAACGAGTGATGCAAGAAAAGGAAACCTGAAGCTATAGACTGAATTGAGGCCAATCGCTTCCACAATCGTGGGAATTGCAAGAGCTAGATTAAGAGAGGAGAATTGCTGACAGTACTACTGTTCAGCTTACAATGTGATAGAGACCCTGTCAAGAACACATGATTAGAAATCATACAATGCTGCAATAACGTAAGGAAACTCTCCCATACTCAATCTTGATTCCCTAGACTCAAGCCCACTCAAAAGATGACTTCTCATAATCTGATATGACTGTAACAGTGATTGAAAGTGCACAGACCAGCAACTTGCAACCTCACCAAATCACTCATAACTTGCTCAAAACCCAACCAATTGACATGAGATAAGATGCATAATGATCTAGCATGGAGGGCGACCAAGACAAGAAACCAAAACCAACCCAAACAACCCCTATTTATTTTGCACAGAAAACAATGCACTTACAGAAAAGTACGACCCTCTAAGAAGGGTAATTTTGCATTTTAAAATTCCACACTTGTTATTAAATTCTGAGATTTGACACGAAGGGTCGCCCCTAGCAAGGAAACCAATAGGAAAAACACCTAGAACCACACAATTTTTATTTTGCAAGTTGTGATTAAAAACTACAATCAGCTGAGTAGATTCAGCAACACTGTAAAATTGGTAAAATGCAAAACATCAACTACAATATGCTCAAAACTCAACTCAAAGAACATGTACAAACCTATCTTAACTAGTTGTTATCTTTCAAGCAAGAAGCCAAGCCTAGCTAGGGGGTATGCCTTCCCCGAAGCACTCACTCACCATTCCGGCAACATAACTTTGCAATAAACTCAAGATGAAGAATGAAGACCCAACACCCCCTTTTATAATTTTAGCCAAGCATCTCTAGAACCTTCCAGAAGGTGTGCCCCACTCAAGGAGTCAACCTAATTCAACGTTGACTCATGACTCTCAAGTTGGCGTCCCAATTCCAAGGCATTTTCTTAATTTTCAAACATTTTAATACCTCCTCATATTGGCATCCCTTTTCTCTCCAAGTCAACTTTAATAAAATGGTAAATATTTCACATAAGCCTCCTAATGAAGCGTCCACCCATAAAGTCCCCATTTTTAAAACAACTTAAGTCATAAAGCTAGGCCAAGGGGTTATAATTAAAATAAAACATTATTTTAATTAAATAACTTATCTCTCTAGAAACTGCATCCAGGAGCTGATTCCAATACTGCCAACTGAACTGCTCGATGAGGAAAGCCAAATGTACTGATGCTATCAGGACCACTGCCAGAAATAGAATTTACTAAAAATAGTAAATCTAGGAAGTTACTTGGATCAACATGCATGCTATACCATTGTGAAACTCTCTGAAAACCCAGAAAGGAACCGCCAAACAAACACCAAGATTCCAGAAGCAAGTCCCAGAGAAAGCTGAAACATCCTCCTAGAAGATAGGAAACCCTAATTTCCACCTCAGAGTAGTCTACGGGTCACCAGAATAGACTAATGGCCAACTGTTAGATCACTACTGAGAAAGGGACATTACATACTGATAGATCCAAAAACAACATTTAGAGGCATGCTTTGATTTGTCTAGAAATCCTCTTGCTTGCCAAGAATTTTAGCCTAAACATATATCAAAATAATGAATTCCTATTAATCCTTCTCAGAAGAATATTTGAGATGTGTTGCAAGAGAAAATCCAAAGAGAACAAAATTTTCATAGTTTCTAGTTTCCATTTTGCTCATAAGTGGCAATAAACCTCATGTTAATTGTCAAAATGTTAATTTTTTGGTTTGCTTAGAAGATTAGGCAAAAAATCTAAGGATAAATAAGGCCCTTGATTCTTATTAAGAAATTGTTTGACACATTGCAGCAACTAAATTTACAAAGTTTCATAGTTATTAGTTTCCCATGTGCTTACAAGAGAATAAAATTCATGTTGATTGTCAAAAGTTCATTACTATGGTTAGTTTACTTTAAATGCCTATTTTTTTGTTAACTGTTTGGAAGTTGATCTGACTTATTATATTAACTGTATTGAGTATCAATCTTATATTAATTCATCCTTGAATTGTATGTGCAATAGTATAGTTATCTTCTCAAGATATACTAGTTTTTTTTGTTAATTACTGGCAGTCATTGATTGCTTGACAACGGGAGATTTAGATTTCTTAAATTTATATTTTTTGGGGCTAAGAATTTTGGTATGATGTTTTTTACAGATCATTTTTACAAATGTTGGTAATCCTCATCAAATGGGTCAAAAGCCTTTAACATTCCCACGCCAGGTTCGTTCCTCTCACCATTTTAATTCATAGATGTATTAAACCTATAATTCTCACAATGAATCAATAATATGGTTTCCATTCAGGTAGTGAGATTATATTTTATTCTAGGGCCTTAAAGAAATGATGAGGATTAGTCATGGAGCAAATGGCAGACAAGTTTGGACCTTTTTAATGATACATGTGCAAATTGTAAATCCATAAAATTCATTGAAATCCTCTGGCCGCTTCAATCTGAGCTCTCTTCAAATCATTACCAAATTGATGGGAGTTTGCTTGTCCAATTTCTGTGGACATTTTTATCCTCTGAAATTAACTAGCCTCTGGTCAAATGGCTGTTGCTTGGCTGGCAGATGAATAGTTGAGACTTGAGAGCACTTGGAACCTGCACAAGACAAGATAGTGACTTTTTTCTATTTGACAATTACTCATATCTTAAAAAAATTAGGTACTTGATAATTTGGAGACCAATCCTGCTTTCATCTTCTCAATGGACAGTCTTCGAATATGTTTTCCAACTTACCACCCCATCATGCAACTGAGAGAGCCATGTGGTTATCCAACCAGTTCAAAGAGGAATGTTTTTTAACATTATACCAACATTGACACTAGCCACATCTAAACAAAATTAGGTACCTAATAATGAAGAGACAGATGCTGCTTTCATCTTGTCAGTGGACAATCTTTGAATATATTTTCCAGCTTACCACCCCACCATGCAACTGAGAGCCATGTGGTTATCCTAAGCAGCTCAAAGGGATTATTGATTTTGAACATTACACCATTATTGACACTATGGATGCTTTACCATCTAGACACCAATGATATCAAAGGTAAGAGTTGATATTTGAACCTGGGGAATCAATGGTTGCATTATGCACTGCATAGAGACAACTATTGAACCGATATAAGAGTTGAGTGGTAAGCACCTAAATCTCAGTCTACTGTTAAGATTGTTGATCTTCTCGAAACAAAGTTCCCATATATTGTAAGCTTATGTGATGTCTTAGAAACCATCAAGAAAATGTCCTAAATTTGAGAAACATCTTGTTCACAATGATGCCGTTCTAATCCTTCTAATTTATTTCTATGTTGTATTCTGAAAAAATTACCCAAAGATTTTTTGAAAGGGAGTATCCAATCAAGAAGGTGCAACAAATTTAGATACTACTGCATAGAAGGAGATTACAGAAACCCTTTAATATTTCAAAGTAAACAATAGTGCCCATTCAACATAGGAAAACATTGTTGGATATGTGATTGCTGAAGTATAGGGACAGCAAGTGTGACTAAGAAACTCTGTTGCTCCATTAATGATAAAGGTGAAGATTTGTTTTATGGGAGGATGTGGCTTCTTATAGTATATAGGAACATAAGAATCTCACAACAGTTCAAAACTCAGGGGGGCCTTTCCATTTGGTATATCAAAGTGAAGCATGCTGTTCATTCCAACATAAGCACAGACATTATTGGATATGTGATTACTACCATAAACTATAGACTAAGGAGGACAGCAAGAGTGACTAAGAAAAGAGTTGTATGAAGGACTTAGAGTATTTAACATGCATTTAACTTAAATAACGTAGATAAATGTCATAAAACACGTTAATGCAATAATCAGTAGCAATAGCAAGATCTTTATACCAAATTCCATATATTCTGAAACAAAATATTACTTGTCTATCAGGTTTTGGCACTGTGTCAAGCTCCATTTCTGATGGAGGATGCTTATGTGGGAATTATGTTCCCCGATGATGCAATTGCAAGAGCCAAGCATTATCTTGCAATGACGTCAGGTGGTGTTGGTAAGTATATTTTGATCATTGTTTTGGCACTCAATACAGCAAATGTTTTTTAGTGATCTTCCCTTCAATAGATCTTCTTGATATGTTTTCAAGCTGAAATTTTTTAATTAACGGGCAAGAAATGATCAATGAATTGAGGTGACAATGTATCACCTTGAAGGAATATTTTGAAAAGAAAATGCTTCTATACTAGTGAAAGAAATAGGACATTTGATGTAAAATGCAAATGTTTCTATGATGTGTTGTATAGAACATTTGAACAATTTTGATATGCAAATGCTTCAGGTCTATCGATTCAGATGTTTATTTCATATTTTCTCCATTTTGTGTGGCTACTGCTTCTATTTTAATTTAAAGGTGAATAATGTTAGAATTGTTTAAGGATAATTTATTTTCAAACCCTTGTTTCTATGCATGTCCCAATCCCATTGGTCAACTTTGTTTATTTTGGACAATAACAAAATTTCATACATTTTTTCATTGAATTAATAACTACAATATTGTAGGTCTTTTTGAAGAAAGAATACATCTAAAACTACATTGATTTTATAGCCTTTTAATATTTTTAAATTTAATGAGTATTTCAAAATTGTAAACTATAAATTTGCATGAAAATGAGATAGAAGACTGACAAATATTATTATGTTTCTTGTGACCAATTAGGTGCCTATACTGATTCAAGGGGTCTTCCAGGGATACGGAAGGAAGTTGCTCAATTTATTGAAAGCCGTGATGGATATCCAAGGTAAATTCTAATGAAAATTTAACAATATTCTCATTCAGGACAACCCATAAACATACTCAGGATGCAAGTTACTGCTTTTATTTTCCCATACTTTCTCCTAAAATGAGGAGCTAGGGAACCACACATATTAAGCATGGTGATAAAGAAACTGTAAGAGGATGGTTCCTGAAATACACATGTGTGCTGACAGATATGATATTTTTCTATCTGAATTTACTATTCAGTAAAGTATTGCAATGGACTGTATCAGATCACAATGAACAAGTGATGTAACAAAATTAGTGAGCATAAAAAACATTGTGATTGTGAGAATGTGTGTACTCTCTTTTTATTGATGTAACCAGATAGTGCATGAAGTTCAAGGTGATGACCAGAGTGAATGTAGAAAGTCCATCACTGTGGCAACAACCTCCCTTGAATGATGTTAAGGACTCATTATAACATTAAGAGGTTTCCACAGATAAACAAACTGTGAGGTATCTTCTAACTGACTGATTTTCAAATTACATAAGAATTTAAGTTCTTGACAAATGATGGTGAAGTGCTTGATAAAATAGCTAATTGAGAACAAGAAAAAGCCATGCATGATAAGATCTGTATTTAAAAGTTGAAAAATATGGTGAAAGAAATGGATATAAAGATCAATGATAACCTTTAGAAATTTTCATGGAATTGATACCCCCTACTACAATTTATGGACTCTAAACATAATCCTCGATTTAAAAATTTCAATTGAAATTGGTCATCTTAAATGTTAAAATAGAGAGAAAATTTCACAATTTAAACCACTGCTGAACAACAATAAAAATAATAATAGTAAATATTATATTTCTTTGGGGTAAAAAATTACATTCAATACATGGGCTTTTTATAAAGCCATTGTTTTCCCGTGAATAACCACTCCAAATTCCCTTACGGGAATAACTTCCTCAAAATTAACAATTAATTTATTTTTACTAACCTAACAGCTAATTTACTAAATGCAAACTTTAAATTTACTAAATGTTAACTTTAATTTCCAACACTTAAACACCTCACTATATAGCCCTCAATTTTAAAAAATTAGAATGAAATTAACCATCTTCAATACCTTACTACAGTTTAGGAGGTTTCCCCACTTTCTCTCAAAGAGTTAATTCTCTCGGGAAGTAAAAACTATCTTGGAGATTTTCCCACATAAAGTATTGGAGTATTTTCAATACATGATAGAAAATAAACAAGATTTGGTGAAACATTGTTGCTTAGGTGTTTGTTCTTCATATGATCTTTTTTATTTCCTCATACCCCCACCTACTTCATTTTCCACAATCTCCCACTCATATACAATTGGGTGGAATTTCCAATTGAAGGTACCCTTCTTACAGCCATTCTTTGTTATTTTTCATGGACTAGATAGGACTCAAATCTTAAACCTCCATTGGGATAATGGGGGTCTCTACTAGTGAGCTTCTCTTCTTTTTGTGTTACCATGTTTACTTACAGATGGTAACAACTATCCATTGTAGATATATAGAATTGTACCAAAAAATTACAAAGTGATAGCAATAATTGTTTTATTCATTCAATACATCCACTGATACAAAAATGTAGTCCAAGGAGCATTTACAAGATCAAACTACTTTCCCTGATTATGAGAGATCTATTTAAAACTATAGACAATTGGCAAGTAAACACAATTGTTGACAACTACTTGAAAACTAACTTCTAACAACTAACACAAGCCGGCAAATAATTAACACATGGTTTGGAATAACCATATGAGAAAAACATAACCAAAGCAAAATATGCTAACTACATCCCCCCAAGGGAAAGTTGTCTTCTAGACAACAAGAAAACAAAAATGAATATCATCACTGAGTGATAAGGGAAGGAAACATTCTTGGAAGTATTGCAGCGTCTTCAGCCCCTCGAATGAAGGTGACAACAGCTCATAACATAAGATTATTTAGTTCTTTGCTTGAGATGATGGGTAGCAAGGAAATCATGCTCCCCAAAACTTTTAACCATTTGGGTTGTTAATGTCATGTAGCCGCGAGCCTCTTACTTCCAGTGGCAATAAGAAATAAATTAAATAATAGCCTTTGGCTATTTAATTTATTCAAGAACGAATTAAGTGAAGAGGCGCTTCACTTCACCAAACAATTGTTATTTAATCTGGGCCAACTTAATTAAATCGCACCACTTTGTATGAAGAGACTTGTTGGTTTATGAAGAGGCTGACCTCTTTTGTAAAGTCGCACCCCTTAAAAGAAGACATTCTCATATTGTATTTATATGCGTGGCTCTCTCCATTATCATATTCATTCATATCATTGTTCAAGTTCGCACAAAATAGGAATTCGAGTTCATGTACAGCAGATCAAGCAAAAGTTCAATACTCTTTATGTGTGGTGACATTGTTATCTACATATCGACCTTGTGTTGGGTCTCATTGTAAAGCAAGTTGCTATTTACTATCAGTATATAAGTGATATATTGTTGTTGGGTTTTTCTCCCTCAAGTTGGAGGGTTTTCCTAGGGTATATGCTGTGTCAAATCATTTAAAATTGTTCTATTTCTGCTTATTTACTTTTTGATCCTAAAACTAACATGGGCTACTTCCATCAACTAAGATTTGGCCTTATCATTTGCAAGGTGGAGTTCCAAAACCCCTTAATCGTTTTTTGCCAAGGTATTTTTCTCTAATTCTATTAGTTGAGCTTTTCAGGCAACCTAGGCTTGAAATCAATGCCTTTATTCTTCGAGCTCCAAATGAAGGTTTTGAAAGTATGGATTGATTCATCAATTTCAACTTCAATAGTACATTGCGCAACCATTTTCGTTTCAAATATAAGATAAATATACCTAAACCTATACTTGATTGAGTATAATGACATTAGAACTTTCTCATTGGAACAACTAAACAATGGAGGCACTTTGACTAGAATCCAACTATGTTTCATTGGGGTGATTTTGTATTTGACCACCTATGAGAAATGATAATTTGTATAAACTCATTATGGCATTCTCCATCTACAAAGAGTCGAATTCACCAAGCCTCCCACCAAGTTAGAATGAAAACTATCCAACCTCTACATTATCTCCACAACTTTAGATCTATGTTCCACAAAGTCTTGAAATGGAGGGATGTGGGATATTGGGGAACCAAGGGCCTAGGTTTGGGGAAAGCAAGGGGATGGTGGAAGAGTGGTGGCAAGTGGGAGTTTGGGGCAAAACCCCAAGTGAGGTTGAGGGGAAGCATCCCTCATGAGGGTTTGGGGGTAAAGCCCCTAGCCAGGTCAAGTGGTAGGGCCCCTTGTTGGGGTCTAGGGGTGAAGCTCCCAATGGGTTCAAGTGGCAGTGCTCCTCACGAGGTTTGGAGGCAATACCCCTAGTGCTTTCCATGTTGCAATATAAGGTGGGGTTTGGGGGCAGAGCCCTAATGCGGTCAAGGGGTAGTGCCCTTGTAGGGTTCAAGGGCCCTACTACTAGTGCATTCCTTGTTGCAATATAAGGTGGAGTCAAGGGGTGGAGTCCATGCCACCAAGCACAAATTAAGGATTTTGAAACCTCAAAAACCTTCATGGTGCACACCATTTTCACAATTTTATCACCTTCTTTTTGCAACACCAAGTCCTTACTATTTTTTAAACTTGGGAGTGATTTGGAATGAGGCTTAGATGCCTATTTATAAATTTTTTGTGACTTCTTAGAGTGTGGGTGGAGCCTATAAACCATTAGGGTTAGGGTTAGTGGCACACGGATCCCAAAAAAAAAAGTTTTTTTAATAAAAAATGACTCTTACTGAATTGTCACAAGGGACTCTTGGGCATCTTAAGTGTAGTTGAGAGACATAAGGGAGTCTCTTAAGTGTTTTGAGGGTGTCCCAACTAGGTTTTTGTCCTTTAGATCCATATTCATTTTCCTTTGACATCATCAACATTAATGGTGTCTTTCTCTTTAAGTGTGCAAGATGAAGAGCCCACAAAAATCATGGAAATGGTGACCAATCCTCATCCATTGCATTAATGAAAATGGTCATTTCCATTCTCCAATGCTATGTGTACATGTGAATCCACAACCTTTAATTTTAAACAATGTTTCTATGAGGAAAAACCCTTTTGGAGAAGTTGCACAATCAAATCTAGCATTAATGGCACTTCTATGTCACGTCAAGAGGTAGGTGAGGTGAACAATGTAAATAGGTGGGAATGTCAAGGTTTAGGGGAAGACATGTCGGTAGGGAAATTTCTAATACTCCAATAAGGGGAAGGAAAGAATGAGGTTTGGTGGAAAGGTATGTTTGGATAGCAAAGCTTGAAACCCCGACAAAATGCTCACACACAGAAGTCTAAGCATTAAAAAATTTACACTTTGGGTATTTGAGACCTAAGAGGCTAGGTTTCTTTAGGCTTAGCTCAGCAAAAGAGAAGGCAAATAAGCTTTCAGTACATAAATTTGAATTTATTGAAAAGGGAACATTACAAGTCCACCCTTCCCAAAAATTGCTTGCCCTCAAGCAGTGCATATTCAAATGTTCGTCTCCTCTTGATTGAAACTCTCTGCAAAGATCAAAATTCCAATTTATCCTTGGACAATTATGAAACATTAGCCTTTGACATGCATCCAAATGCGACTACGTTACTTGAAATTTTATTGCTTCCCAAGAATCATAAATTTGGCCATCAACTACCACCCACAAAATATTATCTTTCCTATTCTTGCAAGCTCCAAGGTGATCAAGCTTACTATGAATACTATTGCAATGTTACCATATGATTGGTACTCTACTTTTCACGAGCAACAAACCAATGAAAATTAGTGCACCCCAAGCACACCATGCCTTGAGTGGAGACATACCAATGGGTATTTGATAAGCAATATGAAATTAGCAATCCACAAGGTGCAAATGTTTGATACATGCTACTTGATGTATGTTGTATCATTTCTCAAATCTCTTTCCATTCACATATCCACTAAATCTACTTGACTATTTGTTTGAGTGCAATAATTAGTTCTAGAAATGACCTTGCTGCTACAAAAACAAAACAACTTAGAAATTTGTATGATGTAGCTCATGAACATACTTCCCTAGTCTTAATAGGGAATAAGCAATGGCTGCAACAGACTTGTAGGAAAGATATGTTCTTTTTTACTCGGATGGCAGGTTGTGTACTCATTGATATGTTTGAGAACGTCCTCCTTGATACACTTCTATGAGAGCCCCTCTCTTTTTTCCTCAAAAATAATGTAGGATCTAGAGTGTACCACCATGTGTATGTCATGCAAAGCCCTCAAAATTTTCTGTTTTATCTTAGAATCAGATATAGAAATTTTTGAGTCTTTGTTCCCATTGAGACCGTGCTCTCACATCATCCTTCACACTTCCATCTAGGATGTTAGCAACAGTTGCATTCTTAGAATATTTTCCCATGATAGAAGTCTTCCAATCGCCAAATGTGGCATTAATAGAGCAAGGAAGTGGCAGCTTAGACATCAACAAACACATTCTTTAACTCCTTCATGTATTATGTATCACAATCATAAACTTGAATTTTTCTTACCTATTTTTGCTGCTCACCTTTCCAATTAGGTTGATCCAAGAACTTCAATCCATTGTAATCTTCATCCACCACATATCTACCATCAACTGGATGTCTAAATTTTCTAAAAACATCAATGATGGAAAACATCTGCTCATCAGACAGAGGAACTCATTTTTGAATCTTTGAACTTCAGGCTCACAATTTTTATGGAATGCCTCTTTTGTATTAATATAGCCCCAAAACTTACATTTAAATTCCTTTGCAAATAGAGTCGGCTGCTCTAGAATCCCAATTTTTAGATTTAGATGCCCCATATGATCCTTCCATGCTTTGCTATACATCAAAATTTACAAAATAGATTATCTCAGTTGGCTATAGACTGCTAGTTTCACCAGGGATTAGAAAGGAGCCCATGCATTGATCATCTTGAGTGATACAATCAAGATCTCAATGTGCCTAGCAAGACATCTGAAAGGTGTGCATACTTATTGCAAGCAAAAATATAATGGTTGCTTGATCTCAAACAACTCTATGGCCTGTTGGAAAACTCTATCTTATAGTAATACTACGGGCATATTACTAAACACCATACTATGCTGAGTTGGAAAATTTTGAATTTCAAAATAAAAAACTATGTTGCTTACCATGAAATAAGATATAATATGCATGTCCTTCATCACCTTGCTTCTTGCTGTGCTAGCAATTTGTCCCCTACAAGAAGTCATCTTTTCCGCATCCACTCCCATAGTTCTATTAGGGACACATGCAAGAACTAGATTGTTTCCTTCATGTCTGAATTTCTGATTCTAAAAAAGATCACCCATGGAATGCAGCCAGTGGACATACATAGCCATGCCAGTTTTTAACATAGAATTCAGCACATATCTCATGTTTTCCCATAAGTAATTTAAGTTGTTTATTTATCCCATGCATGGCATGATGACTTTATCAGCAACGGGGATATTAAACCCATCAAAAACTTCAACCTTCATGTATTTCTCAATGTCTTCCCTTTGCAGTTGTTTGGTTAAAACACCATGTGGTACTTTTGCATTGGTCTTCATGTGTCTTGGCTTACTACCTAAATTCCATACTCTTATGGAAGGATGTATTTGAACTCTTTCATCTTTCTTGTGCTGCTTTCCATGATGACAACAAATCAGGCATGATAGAGAATGAAGCAACAAATCTTTAATAACATAAATACAGTCAAAGTTCTTACCTTCCTCCACTAAATGAGAAACCTTGGCATTGTGAAAAACATTCTTATGGCTCCAAATTCTCATACCAAAATTAAATAGAGTACTTCTTCTCAAAGCACTTCCTTCAGTATAATTATTCAAAGTATCCATTCCATATGTTTCTTTTAAATCAGCACCTTCATTTTTACAAGTATCCTACAATTCATCCATGATTGGAGGATTGATGGATGTGGACCGAAAAGGAACAAATTTCTCACCTTCTTTGGATTTTCATCAAATTTTACCTCTTATTTCTTCCGACATTTGTGGCTTGGATGATGAAACACACACTTATACTAAGAGGGGGGGTGAATCAGTATAGGTCAAACTTTTCTTTTCGCAACTTAATCAATCACAACAGTATTACTTCAAAATCTAATCATCCATACCAATAGCATACATGCAAGATCTAGCAATTAAGAACATAGGAATAACACACGATTTTACGTGGAAACCCTTACGAGAGAAAACCACAAAAAATATTGCTTGTAAAACTTCTTACAAATTTTGTAGGCTCCAACCCACTGGAGACACCAATCCCCACCATTGAGCACCAACCCAACAAGACGCCAATCTCTTCTAATGAGAGGCACCAACCTCCCGATCTCCTCAATTTTGGAGGCTCCAACCTCCAAATGAATAATATGATAATTATTTGGAATTCTTCTCAGAACAGCTCTAACACACCCTCTCAAAACTGCTTATAATCTTCAACAATTTCTGCTTATAAATCTGCAATGATCCTCCTTTTATTTCTCTTTTCTTCTCACAAAATTTATGCTAAAAGATCTATTATAAATCTTCTCACATATCTCTTGCAAATCTGCTCAAATATATTTTTATTTCTACTCTTCATATGAATGTTATTCCTTGAAAATTGATTTTCTTTCCCTCTCTCAAACCTCTATTTGTAGTTGTCCAAACACCTCTTCACCCAAGGGGGGCGACTCTCTAGGGGGGGTTGGCCAAAAAAACATTAAATGCATTTTATTTTATTTAAAACTCCTTTCAAATGTGGGCACCAAAACAAGGAGGGGTCGGCCCCTTTGGCAATTAATTTATTTGTAATTTAAACCAAAGCAGCAAAAATCGTTTGGGGAAAAAATCGGGGAAAAATCGGATTTGAAAAAAAACATAAAAATATGTTGAAAAATAGTCAAAACCTACTTTTTTTAAAAACTTAAGGTCATTTCCATAGCATAGAGATATAGAGAGCAAATAAAATAGAGATTTTAACTTGTGAATTGTAGAAATTAGATCTTTTTTGTTTATATTCATATCGCTGATTACATTGCATCAATGCATTGCACAAAATATACTTCATAGATAATAAGTAGATGTTGACATATGACAATGTCAATTACAATATAGTGTGTAACTTTGTACAAAGTCAACCTCTAATCTAAGTACAAAGTTAGAAAAATCAAATGTAGCCAATGACAACTACGTTATAGGGAAGCAGGTCCTGATGGTGAAGCTCCTCCTCTAGTGCTTCTAGGCACATGTTCAAACACGTGACTAGGCACTTGAGCCTCTTCTAGTAACTCGATATCTTCAGAGTCATAAGAAAAATCATCAGCAATCCAATCATTATCTGGATCAATCTCATCAAGGTCAATTGGCTCGTCATCCTCAACAGTACCTGTTTTTGTCCATGTAGAAATTAGTCTTGGCCTTACAAGTGAATAAGATAATGAATACAAATTCAGCTAACTGAAAGTATAGTGAAAGTCTAACCTTGAGCTTTCCTTAGCTTCAAGCAGAGATTGTGGTGAACAAACACCAAGTCGTTCATCCATTTTTGTGTTAGCCGATTGTGTTTCTTGGAGTGTATGTGTTCAAAAACACTCCAAGTACGCTCACAAGCGGATGAACTGCATGGCTGGCTCAAAATGCGTCTCGCCATCCATCTAAGGTGTTTGGTATCATGACCAAAATACTCCCACCATTGTGCTGCAAAAACACATTACATGGAGATGATATCATGTAAGAATATCTTAAAATCAACTTAACACTTAATGATCATGTCCACAAAATAGAGACTACCACAAGTTTATAGAGTCTACCTGGTAGCAAGGTATTCCTGCCTGCGATGGCGGCCATTGATGAGAGAAAACCCCTTTCTTGCTTGTACGTTGCTAACTCTCCCATAGCTGCCTGTAATTGTTCTCTGGTATCAAACATTTTTTCCATGCACATGAACAAGCCCTGTGTTACCTCACCATCATCACGTCTAAATGAAGGGTTATAGAACAAACTCGGATTAAGATAGTATCCTGTAGCATGGAGAGGAGAATGCATCTGTTGATCCCATCTTCTATCAATTATGTCCCATAATGGCATATACCTATCCCTGTCATTTTGCATCCTACCCCTCATCACCTCCTTGGCCCTATCCATGGCCTCATACAAATAACCCATGGGGGATTTATCCCCATCCACTAGTCTTAAGACTTTTACTAGAGGCTCTGAAAACTCTACAACTTGTTCAGCTGCATCCCAAAAAGTAGAAGAGTACATATAGCCTGCCACTGCTATGCCATCTACTAGATTTGTGAAGCCAGACTCCATCCACTCATTTGAAACAAACATTCATTTCAAATTCATTTTTTGTTGGCATAGAGTTGTAGTGCAAGGAATTGTGTTGCAAATCTTGTCACCCCTGGTCGAACCAACTCCCTGCCCTCTGTGAAAGTACGCATCATGCACAAAAGCCTCGTGTGATTATAAATGAATTTTGTAACTTTGCAGGCATTTTGCAATACCTCCTTAACCCATTCAAGTTTTCCAATGTCCTCAAGGGTTAGATCAAGGCAATGTGCTGCAGATGGGGTAAAAAATATAGAGGGGTATTTGTCTGTCAAGAGTCTACCAGCAGCTACACAAACAGCAACATTGTTTGTAATAAATTGAACCACATTTGGTGGCCCAGCTTCTTGTACCACACAATCAAACATCTCAAACAATGCAGCTGCAGATTTGATAGTATCCGATGCATCCAAGGATTTCAGAAATATAGTGCCAATTTCACAAGAGACAAGGAAGTTGATGAGGGTTCGATTCCTTCTGTCTATCCATCCATCTGACATTATGGTGCAACCAATCTTTGCCCATTCTAGTTTATGCTTTGTAACAACATCTGTAACATCCCGTACTGCATCATTGAGCATTCCAACCCTCAATGTCTTGTAAGATGGGGCTTTGAACCTAGGACCTGCAGCTGCAATAGCATCCACCATACCTTGCCAATATGGTGATCTAGCAACATGAAATGGCAAGCTAGAGTAGTACCAAAAGTTTCCAATCGCCTTCCTTGCTTGTTCATGGACATTCTTTCTCCATCCTGTACTCTCCAAAGTGGTTTGTGATCCTGGTGTAGTACGAGGTGCAAAGAAAGCATTAATGTTTCCTCCACCTGTGTTTGGGCCATGCGCTGTAGAAGAAGGTGTTGACCCTGATTCCCTCAAAAACTCACTTGCACCATCATCTTGAACCTGACTCCCTCTAGTATTTGTAGAATTAGAACCTATTTGAACCCCAGTTCTTGCCTTTTTTGCCTTGTTCTCAGGAATCGCATGAAGAGCCTGTTGTGCCTAGTGTGTGACATTCGCAGGGCATGCTATACAAGGAGTGTTGTTATTTCTTGGCTCCTTTGCCAAGTGCCATTTGAAACGATAAATGCCCCCGTTGATATCAGTCTTACACCAGTTGCATTTAACCTTTGTTGTACCTGAAACTGAAGTACAATGTGTCCATGCAAAGTCTTTTTGATGTGGCATTATGATCAAATCTGCAATAAACTTTTTAATTCAGCCTACTTCGCCATCAAAGGCAACATAAAATTTTGAACTTTAAACTTAAAGGCATGAATAAAGATCAAAAAGTGAGAATGCTGCCCAATGTACGAGTGTGTTTGATCAAAGACTTGCTGAATTTTTGAAAACAGAAGTGCTACTCTTGATATAGGCACACACCTATGTGAGATTCAAGCAATTTTTCAAAATCAACAAAATGCAAACCTATACAATGGCGTGCATTTTTGGGTTGAGTAACTGAAAATAAACTACTTTATTTTTGGCATGCATTTTTGGGTTGAGTAATTGCTGTTGTGCAAAATGAAGGCAACCTGAAGCGCTTTATTTATCAAAACAAGCTTTTTCAAATGTTTTGAAACCTAAGGAGGTAAAAAAGTTCAATTCCTTAGCATGTTATTTATCACAGTAAGCTTTTTCAAATGTTTTGAATCAATGAATTATGAAAGTGTAAACTTAAATTTTGATGTCACAGAGAATCTGATATACTTGTAAAAATCTTGTTGAATTTCTCTAAATGTATTCTAGATTTTTTTAAATTTTCATTTTATATCTATATTACTTGTGCTTTCTGAGTACACTCTAAAAATTTTAAATTATTTAATATTTAAATATATTATTTAATAAATTTATTTGATTATATAATATACTATATGTTAGAAAATATTATTTAATAAATTTATATAATTATTTAATATACTATATTTCATAAAATTGTATAAACTTAAATTATTTAATATTTAAATATATTATTTAATAAATTTATATAATTATTAATAAACTATATTTCATAAAATTGTATATATTCATATATAATTATATTTTAATTTAATAATATATATAAACTATATATATTTATATATGTATAATTACATTTTATAAATTAATAATATTAAATATAATATTTAATCATACTATTCATTTTCATATATGTATGAAATTTAAATAGCAAGAAAAAAATACAAAAGCCAAAAAAAACGTCCAAGATGGTCGCAAATAGGCAAAAATCATAGCATTGCAAAAATCACAGCAAAAAAAAACGTCCAACCTAGTCGCGTGAAGATTGTCGACGGCCAAAAAACGTGTCCAGTCGTAGTCGCAGCAAGTTCACGTGTGTTTCGGGCCTTTCGGCTGCTAAAAAATGTGTGCAACCTAGTTGCAACAAGTTCGCGTGTTGCAGGCAATGAGTTAATCACTGGCGCGACCTCGTATTTATTAAAAAATGTGCATTTTTTAGGGTTTTTTTTAATGCTTTTAGGGTTCATGATTTTCCACGATTTTTTTCCCTTTTTTTCACGATTTAAACCTGATTTTCAACGATTTTTTGGGCGGTCAACGCAGCCAATAAAATCGTGATTTTCAACCTGAAAAATTTGGGAACACCAATGATTTTTTAAAAATTGCGATTTCTGCAATTTTTTGCAGATTTATGCTTCTATGATTTAAACACCCACAAATGGGATGGTTCTATGAGGGGATAGTCCCAAAAAGTAAATTATTTTATTTTGCATTTTTAAACTCCTCCAAAGGGTGCTAGACATGGGTCGGACCATGTAGAAAATAAACCATCATTTTTGCAAATTAATTATCTCCTTGCCCAACAATATCTCCATAATAGTGCCATAAATTTGGCACAATCTAACCTCTAATAATTTAGTGACTTACTTGCCTTTTGACATCAATGACAATAATTCAACATTGGATTCCAAGATTCTTTGCATGAGAAGCAAAGTTCCTTTCGTATAATCTCATTTTTGGTATCATCCTCTTTTCTTGTGATAGGGATAGATTTCTCATCTAGGAGAATTTTCTTTGATTCCCTCTCCCTAGCAACCTTTTTCAATTCTGATTTTTCTTCCCTTTTCCACTTCCTTATGTATTTACACAAATTTCCTTTTCTTGACACCTTTAAGAACCTTTCAAAAGACAATGCAGCTTTGAAATCCTTCAACTACTTTTGATATGCTTTGGAAGATCTATCAAACTCCTTTTCCTATTGCCTCTCTAGTATTTCATCATTGTTCTCCTATCTAATAGGTGCAGAAAGCTTGTTCAAACTACAAATCCCTACTTTCCATTTCCTGAATGTTTCGTAATCCTTTCTTGTAAAGTGGACTTTTCTTTACCATCTCAACATATTTTTCAAAGGTTAAGGCTGCCCTCATAGCTTCAGATTTGTTCTAGCATCTCACATACCATTTAACAATCTCTTCTATAGTTGATTCCTTAGTGGAAAGTATAGGATGCAACTACAATATCTTCTTTTCCTTTAATTGAGCCTTTGTTCTTATTGTGATTGGCTCCTAAACAGCTCATTCCACCATACATTAGATATCTAAAAAAAGATTCCATGATTCACAAGTTGGCAGGAAAACTAGCTCTAATACCATTGTAATATCCTAAGCTATTATTTTACGGAAGTAACCTTCGATTTTAATTGTTTTAATCAAATCTAAATAAATCCAAAATTTCCCTTCAAACCCTAATGATTATATTTGACAATTAGCTTTCAGATTTGAATATCTAAACCTGATCTTAAAAAATTCCTAACAGATATTAATGTATATATTACTCTAACCCTTCTACAAATATTTGTTTAAGCTTTAGATTTAACTATTTTTTCCAAATATGGCAAAGACTCGGATTTTATCACAATTTTTACATTAACATTAATAACCAACTTTTCTTCAAGGAATTACACATGAATAGCAATAATCTTGATTTATTATCATTTACATAGCCGTATTAACATTCATTCTTACTAGCAAGCCAACACATAAGAAAAAATCTTTGAAATCATTTGCTATTAGAATAAAGTCGGAAACACATTCAAAGATGTTGCAACTAACCAAATCTAGCATAGCCTAGGTTTTCTCTCAATTTACCCATCAACATTCAAAACCAAGATTTATAAAAGAAGCCACTAAATGAAAGATAGACTCCTAAACTTCTTTATATTAAATGAATTTGAAAACATTACAAGATGCTGCAATAATAGCAAGAACAATAGTTGCAATGACAATAGAGACTATACAACATTTACAATGCTTGACACCTAATAACAAACTGCTAATCATATAGATGTGAGATATGCTACAATAACCATGGGACAACGCCTGCAATGATTGCAACAGCAATCCAAAACTAATTAATCAAATCTGCAACTAGTTGTAGATGATACAAATTGCGTACAACTGCAATACACAACTATGAAAACTCACATGTGACCTCCATGTGAGATCATTTTTACTAGACCAAAGGGGTTTCATCCTCTAGCTCGCGAAACTAAAAGGTTTATCATCCTTTGGTGTCCTACAAATCTGATGGGTTTCCATCCTTAGATTTGACCATTCAAACACGAATGCTTAGAACTATATCAACTAGGGTTTTGGTGTGTAGATGATTGCATAATAATCCTTCAAATGGATATGTTCACTCTTGATATCCTTCAAATCCACAATCATTCACCTTTGACATCATTAGCATTAATGGCATTTTTCACTTTAAGTGTACAAGGCAAAAAAGAGCCTACAAAAAATCTTTGAAATGGAAACTAATGTAGACGGTCATAGTTGTAGTTGGCTGAAGTCGGCCGCAGTTAATTATGTTTAATAAAACTATAGTCACATTGCAAATATTTCATGTAATGAGTGTCACATGTTCGGGTGATTAAGTCCCAATTAGTTGGGACTGGTTGTTACGAAGCATCATGATGGTTGGTTTCTCAACCACTGCCAGTGACTATATGTACTGGAGTTTGTTGTAATCGGGACATATTGGGACATCTATGATATTATATAGGTGACATTATACATTGTATTGTCTGTTGAATAAATGAATAAATGCAATTCCTATTCTCTACATCATGTGTACTTGAATATTATGTACCTGTCTATGTTTTGTGAATTATATTTTGTTTACTCTCGTAGTACGTCGTAATTATCTTAGTGAGTAAACAACTAACCTCAACCATCACATCAATAAATATGGCCATCTTCATCCTCCAATGTTGTGTGTACATGTTAATCAACACCCTTTAAGGTTAAGCAATGTGCTTGGGTGGGAAAAATCTTTTGGAAAAGTTATGCAATCAAATATGGTATTAATGGTGCTTATGTGTCATGTTGGGAGGTAGGTCAAGTGAAAAGTGTAAATAGGTGGAAATGTCGAGGTTCAAAGTCGGGGATACAACATGATGCATGCCATAGGTCGAGAGTCAAGGTTGGGGGAAGGCATGCCGATAGGGAAAATTTTGAAACTTCGATAAGGGGGAAGGGAAGAGCAGGGTTTGGTGGAAAGGTATGTTGGATGTGTTGGGTGAAAATAATGTAATCAGCTTTTCAATAGATTACGCTATCTAGATTTCAGCCACAGCTATGTGAGATATAATCTCTCCTCTCAAAAAGAGGAGGCGCCCTTCTTACTGCTAATAGAAGCTATAGTAAAACTAAGAAAGTACTTACAAAATGTACACTACACTTACAAAATGGGGGGGGGAGTGTGTTACATTCATGCTTCTCTCTTTTTTCAGAGAAGATGTTTACAATGCTTCACGATTTGAAAGTCCTAGATCTAATAACTGAAACGTGACAAAAAGTAGTAATGCCAATATCTCTATTTTGTCAAAGCAAAGCGTAGAGATACCAGATATGATTTATACTAACAAAAGCAAAGGTAAAGGGAAAGCTCACGAAGGCACAAAGTCGTTTCGTAGCTTTTTCAATGTTGGATCTGTAGAAGACGTATCATTTGTTGCATTAGAAGCACAAAGTCTTCTTAGACGCAGCAATTCCTCGAACCGCATGAACGATTACAAGCACAAAGTCTCGTAGATCTTTCAACCAAAACATCCACACATAAAAGTAAATTCAAACAATAGATGCAACACAAAGTATACATGAACTATTTGAAGGCCTCCAAATATCTTTCGCTAATCACCACCAATCTTACTCAAATCCAAAGAGAATTGATTCCAACACAAAGTCTGGCATGCAACTTCCTTCTTTATTGATTAAATTCAGCTTCGCAATATTGAACACAAAGTTTCAATGCTTGTTTCAAAGGGGCAGCACTTTGTTGCAAAATATCAGAAGGTAAAAATTACAATAGAAATCCCTCTTATTTATAGAAAAGAGGGAAGAGCTAATTTAGGAAATCAGTTGAGTAAAAATGGGAAACCCTAATAGTGACTAAGTCAAAGTGTAAATTATTTCTATGTAATTACATCTCATATTTTCGATGTAATTACACTTTACAAAAAGACATTTAAGATGTCAAAAACTATTTACAATATGCATGGTAAGGCGCATCAAAATTGATGAACATTGGAGACAAAAAGAAGACTTTATTGTTCTTTGCTCTGGGCGTGGAAGTCTTCATACTTCTTTGCAGTTTTCTGAAGGAATGCTTCATCTAGTCCAACCGTGCAATCTACAAGAGTGTGTATTTTGGTGATTGTTTTCTTGGCAGATGAACAAATCTTCTTGCATCTATGGAGATGAGCTTTGAGACAATCAAGAGATAGTTGTATATCACATATGTTATGCATGGTATTCTTTGAAAAATCTTTATCATCTACCTGCTTCATAACGGCTTCTTTGAAAACTCGTATTATCTCACTGAGAGGGAGAAAGGTATGATTGTCATCAAGGAGATCACTTGGTAACTCCTCCATTCCATTTATCAGAAGACCACGGTAACCTTCAACGTCCTTCTGTACTTGGTGAATATCATCAGTCAAAGACTTTATTACCTGTATTCTATGTTTTAGTGATTCCTTCACCTCCACATATTTATCTTTGTCAAGGATAACCCCATTCTTCACCAATTTGCTGAGTTTGAGATCTTTCATCTACAACCATGATGACAAGCCTTTTTCAATTTCTTGTTGCTCCTTGGATAGTAAACCTTCTTCTTTATTAAGCTCAAGTTGAAGCTTGGCTATTTGTACATTTTTCTTGCTTGCTACGGTGATAACCTGTGAGCCGTGATCTAAGATTTCACCAATAAAATCATACAACACTCTACCTTTAGATGCAAGCTTCTCCGTTTTTTGTACCGCCGGTTCTTCAACATTCACCAAGGTCATAGTTTGGGTATCACTAGTAGAAGATCCTGCTATGTTTCTCAAAATGTTTGCATAGCGCTCAGCCTTTTCTTTGTATAGATTCTTGGCTTGTTCCATCTTGTCAAGCCTCCCTGCAAGGGCATCCAACACTACTTGGGCATCTGCTTTGGCACTTTCATTAGTTACCTTCCCAAGTTGTATTCTTTGAACAGTGTAATCCTCCATACCTATATCACCTTCTTGTTGTGGAGGAAAACCTACCTCAACAAACTTTTGACCAGCTTTATCAATATGAACTATGAAGTCTTGAAAGAACCTTAGCCTTTTTCTTCTCCTTGATCTTTGGCGAAGTTATTTCTTCAAGGTCCAGCTCATCAGGGGAGATCATCTGTTTCTTCTGCTTAGGAACCTGTGATACCAACCAAGGAGGAAGGGAGGAAGTATATATGTTCGCTGACACTGTTAATTCTTGAGCTACTATGACTCCTTGAGAAATGGCTGGAATTGTAACTATAGGTGCTATAGTAGTCATTATTGGCCCAGTTATTTGCATGCCAAGCTGACTCTACAAAGATTCATCCATGAATCTGTTAAATTCAGCTTCAGAGGAAATATCGAAAAATGGGGATGACAAGCTGGAGATAGAAACTGGCGACTGGATAGAACATTAATAGTTTGTGTCCGGACAACTGTAGAAGAAGTCGACACGGTTGATACTGCAGGTGGGGAAGAAATATTTTCTACTCCTGTTACTATAGTAGGAAGAGGAGAAGAAGGAATGGGAGGAACGAGAGTCTTGGGTGTTGGAGGAGTGTGAGGAATGTTGGCACGGCCTGGTGAAGATGTAGGAATATTTTCAATTTCATTTCGAGGGGATAAAATTTGCTCATCCTGATTGAGCTCTTCCTCTTGATTTTTCTCAACTTCTTGAGATTCCTTAGGGGATTGTTCTTCTTCTTCGTTTGACTTTGTTTCCCTAGACCCTTCACTTTCTGATTCTTCTGATTCAAACTCTGTATCTCCTCCTTCTTCATCTGAGGACAATTCTTCGGAAACAAGATCCTTTCCTTTTGTATGTGACGTGGTAGCTCTTGTTTCTTGTACCTCAACGGTCTATGCAGTATTCTTTCCCACAATAAATTTGATCCTTGGTCCTCTTCGAGATGAAGAAGGAATCACAGCTTGCTTATCTTTGGCACGGGATTCCGGCCATGGACTGGATTTTTCTTTGGGAGGTTCTACCTTCGAATCAGTTTTAAAGGCTTTCATTTGATACCCATGCTTATGATGCCACTCTGTTGTGTTATGTAGAATAGGGGCTAGCCTTTCCCTCATGTAAATACATTCTTTCTTTGACCATTGTACCGGAGGTAAAGGCTTCCTAGCAATATTATCTTCATCATAAGCAGAATTGAGGATGTCTCCAAGATCAGTGAAGTCTTCAGGCAAGTCAGCTATACTAAGGACCCTGATCTGATCAACTGTCAATCTACAATAATCCATCTTACGAACATCTTCCTCATCTCTACAATCTGCCCATATGTCTTCAAAATGGTAAACATGGCTGTGCCCTTTCTTGAGTTTTTTCTTTAGATCTCGATAGTCAAAGTCACGCCTATACTTGTAGGTCTTGATAGTCATTATTTGCATTTTTGTTGCAACATTCTTGGCCTTTTGTACACTTTTAATAGTGGACCTGCCGATGGTTAGAGGAAATTTGAAACTTGGTTTATGTATCCTCTACCATTCTTTGTGCACTGAAATCAACTGTCTGCACAACTCCATGAGGATCCATTTATCTAAGGGATACCCGGGAAGCATGTAGGGGCACCCAGTGAAACAACCTACTCTTATATAAGTAAAGGTTGGGAACTATAGAAAGACACATCCAACCTTGCTGACTACTTTGTAGGCTTCATCTGAGATTCTTTTCTTCTCTAGAGTAGGGTCAAAAGTGAACAACAAAGGAGCAAAGAAAGCATCCATAACCCTCTTGAAATGGTGGAAGCTTTCTCTCAAGTTCAATTGGTAGTAATAGTCATATATGGGGGTAGAGTGTTTGCTCCCTTTAGTAGACAAACCTGGAAACTACCTCATCACCGCAGCCGCATACACCAAATAAGAGGTCATATAGAATTTCAGAGTGGTGGGCACATTAATCAATTGTTCAAGGATTTCATCGCTGATCTGTGTTCCCCAATCAATATGCACTTTCCTCTTGATTATCCGGACGTATTCGTACATCCGATCTTGAAAATGAGAAGATTCAGGTAAGCCCTTAACTCTTCTTAAAAGGGTGATCATGTCTCTTACATCCTCCTTGAAGTCACTCTGAGGAAGTCCCTTAGACCATCTAGATACAACATGTCTAGGATTCTTCAACCATTGTGTGTTAATCAATGTTTTGGCCTTGACTGAATCATTACTTCTAAATTGTGACAGGTGTATATTGTTCCATGTGTGGAACTTTGAAGACAATATCAAAAAATTCACCATCGAGCCTCATCACAACTTGACCTACAAAATCTCTTACAGTTCTGTCTTCTTGAATATAATGAGCTGCAACTTGAAGCACAAATTCGGTGTGATGAGCAGAAGTTGGGAAGGTGGATACCAGATGGAGATTACTGTGAGAAATGGCCTTTAGATTTTCATCCCATGGCCTTTGTTGAATCCTCTTCATGAAATCTTCCAGATCTTGGTGACCAATCTTAGTATCCTTGATTTCGTCTACTTTGGATAACACCACGGTCGAAGGGAAACTGCCTTGGTATTTATACTTCATCTTTCCTTTTCCTTTAGGAGATGTTGAAGGCGTTTCAGCTGCCATTTAGGGGAGCCGAGACTAATGTTTTCTTATCTCTGAAGACCTCCTGATGAATTTTGAAGTTAACTGCAAGAATGATGGATCCACAGGTGTTAGGAAAGATATGCCACACGGGGAAACATGAAACGAGCAAGCGATATGGAGCAACTGTGGTTTGGCCATTAGGTGCGGAAAACGGAGCATGGACGGCGAGGTGGAAGCTAAAGTGATGAAAAATTCATGTTTGAAGTGTTATGGAGATAATGCAGATTTTGGTGCTCGAGCGGTGAAAATCATTGCCTCGACACCAAGAGGTAATGTTATTTGGTGTTCGGGCGGTGAAAATCACCACTCGAGCACCAAGAAATAATGAAAAAAAGACTAAGTGTTACGGCGGTGAAAATCACCGCCTTAACACTTAGTTTTGGCGATCGCAGTGTCTTGCGGTGATTTTCACCAGCATAACACTGAGTTGCAAGGAGAGTTGAGTGTCATAGCGGTGAAAATCACTGCCATGACACTTTGATATTTTCATGAGTTTGAGTGTCATGGCGGTGATTTTTACCGCCTTAACATCGAACTCATCAATTTCGTTATCATGTGTAAAGGCGGAGAAATTCTTCGCCATGATACGAAGGTGGGGAATAAAACAAAAATGCTAGGGTTTCAAAGAGAGAAACTGGCGACGAAGGGCATGAGGTTTTGGAAAAAAGGAACAGACCAACGAAGTAACAATGAACATGAACGATAATGTTCAAAAACGAGAAAGAAAGCATTCGACGGACAAAAAGAAGGATGGCTGACAAAGCGAAAGGAAGAAAGCAATGCACATACCTCAAATAGATACAACCAGGCGATGACGAAGAGTTTGAAGTGAAATCCGTGAGCTGGAGGAGAGGAACGAAGATTCAAATTTGAGGAAAGAGAACAGGAAGCGTTGGAGCGATGGGAGGAGAGGTATGAGAAACAACAAGCAAAAATAACTCATCTTTGAGCAAATAAACATAAAAATTAACTTAAATCCCGCGCATTAAATGCGGCACAAAAACTTAAGTTAACTGACGATTAGGTGCTCGGGCGGTGATTTTCACCGCTTTAGCACCTAAAGTGTAAAAAGTGAGTTAGGTGCAATGGCGGTGAAAATCAGCGCCCGAGCACCAAAAAGTGTTAAACACAAAAATAGGTGCAAAGGCGGTGAAAATCACCGCTCGAGCACCAAAAGCAGAAAAAAGACTAACTCTTGGTTAAAGGGAGTTATAATGATTTTAATCTCGAAAGTCGAGCTAATCGTCACTCACATGGACTAGGTGAGCTCAGAGACCACACGTTAAGGACAATTTAAGATTGTCTCATTTTGTGTGCTTGAAACACACGAGCTTAGGAAACGGATTGGTTTCGTAGGGGGGTTATCCATGGATCGAGTGCTACTAGATTCCGTGATAACAGGATGAAAAATTCTGAAACCTTGACAAAATTCTCACACACAAAAGTTTGGACCCTTAGTATTTGAGACCTAAGAGGTTGGGTTTCATCAAGCTTAGCTCACCAAAAGAAAAGGAAATTGGGCTTCCAGTTCACAGATTTGAATTTATTGAAAAGGGGACATTACAATATTGGACTGATCCACATATGGGACTTTGACTTAGTGTTTGCACATTATGGGACCCATTATCCAAGCTTTACAAGGCATTTCTGAGGTTGTGAGTCCTTTAGACATTGTGAGTGGACCATGTGAGGTTTCCCTCTTGGAGTGTTTTGCACATGAAGTCTGCCATTTTAAATTTACTAGGAATTTTGTTAGTTGAGGATGGCCAAGACAAGGCCTTTCAGAAATGCATGAGCAATGGCAGCCATCTCCTCTTGTTCACCAAGTCACTTGTCCAATCCAGAAGGTGTTATGTTCCTTAGCAATTATTGAGAATACCTGCAGATACAAATATTTCATATTGCAGTCTTCTATGCCTAAATAACATGAGGTAGAGGAGGAAAAGGATAATGTCCTTTTGGATTGAGAGGCCTTGGAAAATGAACAATAGGGTCAATAAGCCTGTTTACATGAGTAATTGCACCAGCAAACCCGAGTCACCTAGCCACGCAAAGTAAGCTGCTGAGGCTTGAGACAAATTGATAATGGCTGAGAAGTCATGCAAGCAAAGGGAGAAATTCAAGAGGCAGCTAAAATGGTTAGGCATTCTAGGAAGTGTGAACTTATAGCAGTCAAGCACTTGTTAGAGAAAACAATTGAAGTGTATGCCCTCCATGCAAAACTAAAGAAACTCAAGGCTAACCATGCTAAATCATGCAGTTCACTACTTCCCACAGCTCCAAGGATGCCTTCTACTCCCCCATCTACAACTTCTACTAGCCAATTTAATACTTTTGTTATTAGTGTTGTTCAAAGGTACTCCAAATTTTATGAAAGGGGGAATAATATAGACCATTGATTTAATAATGTTTTGTTACAGCTGACCTGTTATGTTTTCTCAGCATTAGGTAGTGATGTAACCTCTTTTGTTTAGTTTCTGATGGTTGTATAACCAATAACCATACATATTATCATTTAGAAAGAAAATCTATGTCAAGGAAGGTATGCTAATTTTGGTCCTCCCAGTACTGAACCATTGATTTAATAATGTTTTGTTACAGCTGACCCGTTATGTTTTCTCAGCATTAGGTAGTGATGTAACCTCTTTTGTTTAGTTTCTGATGGTTGTATAACCAATAACCATACATATTATCATTTAGAAAGAAAATCTATGTCAAGGAAGGTATGCTAATTTTGGTCCTCCCAGTACTGAACAATTTTAAAGACACCATCTATATGAGAACATCTGCCTATCTAGTATTTATTGAGCTTGTTGTTACTACTGTTATTATTTATATTGCTGCAATCTGGCTGTGTAGAATCACTAGCAAACAGATATGCTGTACTACATCTATGGAAAAACAAACTGTGATACATTCTGATTATTTTTGGTTAAGGGTGGAGAACCAATTGACAAACCCCATTTATCTAACAAAAAATGAATAAGGACAAATATAAATATAGCACTGTGAAGAAATCTTGGTTAAAATACACGCGTATGTGTCTGTATATGCATAAACATGTTCCTTTTGATAATGAGACCCTTGATTGTCTCTTCAGACCGTGGCTTGGTTGTTAGTTGAACGTAAGAAATAGGGATTTTGCTTCTGCTGCTTGGTGATGCTGCAAGTGTTTTACATAACATATGCTATTTTCTTTTAAAAAATTTCTTGCATTAATTCTTAAGATAAAATTTCAAGGTTATGGATACTCATTCGAAAGCCACAAGTTGCATGAGAATTCTATGGAAATGACAATATAGTTTATAGACAATCACTTGTTTTTGCAGTTTCTAAAGCAAATTATATAGCCTTAAGCATTTAGTCTAATGCTTATTCTTTATCAAAGTAATCTTATATAAGGTTTTGTTGACTTATTTTGAAAAACCAAACAATTGTGCTGTGCAGCAACCCAGATCTTATTTTTCTCACAGATGGAGCTACTAAAGGAATCATGCAGATTCTTGGTACTATTATCCGCGATAAAAATGATGGGGTGTGCACTATCTGCTATGATTATTTTATTTTAGAGAATAATTCCATGAAAGGCCACATGTTTATGCGTATATAAGGAAATGCATACTTTTTGGTCTTTTATATTTTGTTTGTTTGTTGACAAAGGTTATTTACCCTAGTTGAATTTCATCCAATACTCTGCATAATTTTTGTTTTATGTTGTATATGGGATATAAATATTTCAATAAATTATTGTTATAGGCGCAAATAAAGAATGTTTCAATAATAACCATATATTTGATTCTCCTAAATAGAGAAACCTCTTATCATAAATGATCAATTCCTACTCTTGTTACATTTCCTTTATGGTGTAAAGGCTTCTATAGAAAAAAAAAAATACTAGAAGAGCATAGGAATCTGTTGTAAATAGAGAAGTTGTACACAAGGAAATGCATTTTCTCTTTCCCGATCATTTATGCTCCCTTTTTTTGTAAACATACAAGATTTCCTCATTATGTTGAAATGACATTATTGTTATTAACCAAATTCTGAAAACAAAAATCTGCAAACAAAATTTCTGATATCTGAAAGAAAAAAGCAATTTATCTTTCCAGTATAAAAAGACGATAAAACTTTGTTCTAGTATCACCAAAATACAGAGCAGCCAAAGCTCTCAAGTGAGCCATGCTCAATGGTGAAGACAACCAATCTTCAATTTATGAAGTGCATGCCCAATCAGATCACACAAACTTGCATAAAAAATACCTCCTAGTCATAGTAAGTGGAATTTTAATTATACAATCGAGCAGGGAAGGCAAATTTGAATTGGGGCAAGAGGGAAAGTCCTAGGAGCAAAGGAATTTGATGAGGACAATGAGGACAATGATGGCAATGGTGTTTCTGCTGAGGTTTCTAACGAGGATCTTGCGGATGACTGGACTCTATCAATAGTTGAAGGTGAGCTGGAAAGACTTCTTGATTTATAGTTACAAGCCCAACAACATAATGCTTCTATTAGCCACAAGGTGTCATTCCCGAGCAGGTCAACTATGGTGGCAGGGAAAGGCTCATGTCTGTTAATGTTTCTTAGATCAGATTAGATAATAAATTACTCAATAGAATTGCAACACATAAGACAATGAACACAACAAGATACCTTGGGAAAACCCTCCTACTCGAGGGAGAAAAACCCAACAAATGATTCTCTTATATATATGATAATACAGTGACAAAAATCTGCTTACAACTCAGGCCCAACAATGGCCAATACAATGATAATATATTCGCCCTCCTTCAAGGTATATATAACTGCCTTCTTTCTGGAAATCGGACTGCTGCTTCTAAGGTGCGAATTCTGCTCTTGAATATAAAATGCGAACTTGCTTGAATGAATGTGTCAATATCAAAGAAACGACCTTGTATATATACAACATAGGCGCCTCTTCATTTAGGTCGGCCTTTACATAATAAACATTTAACATGTCTTAAGGTCGGCTCAAGGTTAAGACAAGAATGACGAACTTATAAGGGTCGGCCCTTTAGCAAATCAAATGTTTGATATAAATCAAATCTTGGGAAGTGCAAACCGAAGCTGCATACATCAACAATGTCTAACACCTGCTAATTTATCTAGATGCATTTCTAAAAAATCTGGATCTCATGGCTCTCAAAAGGGCATGTGACATGGATTTCTCCCTACTATGGATGTGGCTTCGATTGCTATGGTTCAGGAGGTGTGTTTCATGGAAAAGGCCCTCTCAGCCTTGTCGGTGCACAATTCTCTTGCTAACCCCTCTTGTGTTTGTGCCTATGAGGATAGGGTGGTGGCTTTTGAAAGGTTGAATTCATCTATGGTTTAATAGGCTACAATGTTGGATGGTGTTGACTCTATAACTTAGTGCCTAATTACTGAAAAGGTGGGATAGAGATTGTCTATGGCTTTACCAACTACTACTATTGTCGACTCTAGTTTTGGGTAGCCCAAATCTTGGGTTGATGTTATTTTTGGTTCACAAAACCCTTCTCTACCTTTATCCTAGATGCATGTTGAGGAGGGCAAGGATCTTTCTGAAAAGATAATTGATATTCATAATTACATGATTACAAGAGGAGACAAAGGCTCCTTATAAAGAAAATTACAAGACGATGTTTCTAAAAAGAAACCATTGTAAATTAAAGTTAACTAAAGCAAAAAACTGAAGGATACTAAAACAACTAAAGCGTAACTAAAGTTACTAAAAACAAACTAAAGCTAAGATGGCCATTAATATTACATTTAATATTTTAATACCCTCCCTTAATGGTCATCCTACAAACATAAACTAAGTCTACCCATAATCTTTTGGAAACATATCATCGGTGACTGATAACTGGAGAAGCATAACTGCCACACGATTACTGATCCTTTCCCGCAGAACAATCAAATCTAGACATCGACACTCGAAAATTGTGAGCTTCCTTTGCTTCCAGGTAGTATAACTTTTCCATTGAACCTCTACGTACTTTCCAACATGAAGTTGGTCGAAGCAGCCATCCCTCCCATTTTCCAAAAATGAGAACACTGTGATCAGTTGGCACAAACCCTGGACAATCAGTTGGCACAACTCACAATTTTTCAAAAATCGTCTAAAAAAGAGGCTCAAAAACTATAAGATTTTTGAAAAAAACCTTCGAAAACTCTGACAAACTAAGATTTTTTCAGAAAAAATCTTGAAAAAACTTTAGAAAGATTTTTAAAGAAAATTTTTCAAAAACTCTTTAGCAAATTTTTCAGAATTTTTTTGAAAAACTCTTTGCATGATTTTAAATTTTTCAACCAGAAAAAATTTGTACAATTTTTCAAAAAAAAAATGTCAAAAATATTAGGGCATAAATTTTTCAAAGAGAAAAAATTGTCTCAAACTATGCTGAAACCCTAGTTGCAACAAAAAAGCCCTGGCACACACCCACAAACTCAAAAATCCATCATAAATTTTGTCAAAAAAATGCCATGATTTTAGCAAAAATCTGTCATAAACGAAAAAAGTCCGGAATAAAAAGAGCCCACGAATTTTTCTTTGAGAAAATCCGTCCAAAAAATTCTCCAAACCCTCAAGCTGCCATAAAAGCCATGATTTTTTATAAGGAAAAACCAGTCAAAAAATATCAAATTTTCCCACAAACTCCGGAAAATCAAGTACACATGATTCAAAAACCCTAGGTTCTCCAAGAAAAAACCACAAACACTAGGAAAACTGCCAGTTGGAAACTTCAGTCAACATCCTATCACAAAAAAAATAGCAACAACAACGAAACAGTCCAAAAGGACACTAAACAAAAAAAAAAGTTTGGGGAGGTTGTGATTTAAAACCCAACATTCACAAGCTGCAAAAAATTGTGTCCATAGAGAATGATCCATTGCTGCTAAACAAAGGAAGAAAACTGGCAAGTCGCGAAATTCTCAGAAAACAAAAATCAGAAAAGAAATCTTGTGAAAGTGCATACAGGAGATCGTGTGGGGACAAAACCCTAGCTGAAACCCAAAAAACGGGCAGGAAAATGAAGCGATTTTACTTGGCAAAATCTCTCACGCAAATCTTGCACAACAAGAGTTGTGAAATTTCACAAACAAGCGCTCGGAAGATAGGCACGACAAAACAAAAGGTAGCTTGCTCAAAGATCAAGTCACTTATTTTTTTGCAAACCCTCACACAAAAATCAAATGAAAACCTCCAGAAAAAATCCATCCATAAAAAGCCCTCGGAAATTCTTTGATTTAAAAACAAAAAATCAACTCTCAAAACTTTAGTAAGAATTTCTTTGCTAAAACTAATCAGGTTTGAGTCTGAGCTCTAATACGCATGAAAAGATAATTGATATTCATAATTACATGATTACAAGAGGAGACGAAGGCTCCTTATAAAGAAAATTACAAGACGATGTTTCTAAAATGAAACCATCATAAACTAAAGCTAACTAAAGCACAAAATTGAAGGATACTAAAACAACTAAAGCTAAGATGACCATTAATATTACATTTAATATTTTAATACTTTCCATTAGTATTCCAAACTACATTGTTGACAAGGTTGCCTCAAATTTTGGAAACTCTCTTATGGGGAAATTTCTTGGGGTCGAGGCCTAACATTGATGATTTTAGAAAGTGGGCAAAAATAAAATGGAAGTTTTGTGGCCATTTTGAGATCGTGGCCATGGCTAAGGGCTTCTTTTTTATCTCCTTTAGGAACCATGCAAACTGTGTTAGAATTGTCCTAGATGGCTCATGGTTTATGAGCAAGTCAGGGATTTTTATCAAAAAGTGGTCTTCGAGCTTTGATCTTGAGGAATGCATCAATAAACTTCCTAATTAGGTAAATCTTTTGAGCTTGCCTTGGAATATTGAGAAGCAAAGGTCTTGAAAGCAATAGCTTCCATTGTTGAACTAATTAGCTTTTATATAGTAACCATTTCAAGGAAGCATTTATTGTCTACTAGATTTAGTGTGTCTGCTGATGTGGGTAATAAGCTTCCTTTTTCAACCACCTTTTCCTCAAAACTAGGTGATTGGGTGCAAAATATTGTTTATGAGGACTCCATGGTAATGCGTCAAAACTACCAAATGGTTCGATGCTCTTCCTTTGGGTGCTTGACCATTAGGAGGTTGAAAAAGACCATGATGAAAAAAGATCTAGAGTCATCTAGTATTCCTTAGTGTTAAGTGGGCCATTGTTGGATATTGTTGTTGAAAATTAGACACTGTTGCATGGGGCTCAAAGGTCATCAATATGGATCAACTTCCAATTAGCATATATTAGTCTAAGGAGTCTCATGAAAAATCTTGCATCCCTTTTGGTGAGTTCTATCCCATGCCCATTGACCCTTCTCCTAAAGAAAATAGGATTATGGATAAGGATGGGAGTCAGTTCAATCATACAATGATAACTTTTGTGGAAGGGATGGTCCCTAGAAAAGGATGTTATGTCAAGAAAGAATGCTACCAAACTATTTCTACAAATGTAAACAAAGGGCAACCAACCAAGAAGAAAAGTTACTTTAAGGATCCATTGAAAGGAGTTGTTCAATGCTCCTTGGAACAATTTGGTTTCAAATCACCATGAGTTTGTTGGTCTTTTTTTGGTATGTGGGTTGTATGCCCCATGTTGTTTGTACTTAGCACCTTTGGTTGAGATGCTAATTGTCTATTGAAATTTTGCAATCTTTGGACTACCAATTCCTTGTTATTGCTCTTTGATTGGGCATGACTAACCTATCTTTCTTGTTTCTAAAAATGGATTAGGGCACTTTCATAAACCCTACCTTTACCCTTATCAAAAAATAATAATAAGTGGAGCCCTCTCTTACATTTAGACACTCTTAAAATTAGAATTTATTTGCTTAATGCTAGCATAGAAATATTTAGCCTTTAAATGAATTTATTTTCTTTATTCTTCAAAACATATCTTTATCATTTGCATAGCTTTGTGTGTGTTTTTTTCTCATGAGTAAACCCTATGTTGTATTCTAATGATATCTTCCCAAAATATAATTATCTTATATCAAGAGATTTATTAAGGATTGTTTTTAAAAGTTAGTGGGTTCATTACAATTATGTAACAAAAGAGGTGTACCAAAAATGCATTGTAACAGACCTGAAGGTTGGATCTTTGCACACAAATTATCACAATAAAACAAATCAAAGTGGCGCTTTGAATATCTATCAATTTGGGAATAAGGGGAGGGGGTGGCGAATTTCCTTGAATGATATATCATTAGAATACAAAAATCAATTGATAAATTAGGCTCTTTGGGCCACTAAAGCTTAACAATGTATCTATGTGCATTCACATTCAATGATAATGGAACCATAGTCGACTCTATATGAGCCACGCATCTTCACCAATTTAGCCACAAGTTGACTTTTGTGAATGTAAAATAATGCTGGTTTTCTTTGATTCCTTAAGATCCAAGTGTAATTAAAATTTCATCATGTCTATTTTGGTTTTGAACATCTCCCTTGAGCCCCTTCTCAAAAGCATCATGTTTGTCCTGGTAGATTTTGAGAAAAAATAAACCTTTCTAATGGGTGAATGATATAGTTCTAAGATTACCACATTTTTACTTAGGAGCTAAGGCACAAACTATTCTTGTCCTATAAGAGTTCAACCTTTCAAACAAACTTGTTAAGACAACTTGGGATCTTTTTGAGTCTTGAAATAACCCCCTTAGTTTTTCCCCAATTTTTTTCACATAAATTTCACCCATTAGCATTATCATAAGCAAACTAGAAGTAACCCTTCACTTTCTAATCACCCAGATTCTGGAGTGGGCAAGGTGAGAGCATACGGTGTAAGGGGATCTGATTACAATATTGAAAATGCTAGAAGTACAAGATCTATTGGTGGCAAGCCAGCCAATAGAGAAAATGTAAATACTAGGCGGCAAGCTAGCTTCTTCCACTTTTTCGCGGGCTACTGGAAAGTAAATGAAAGCAAATAACTTGGTAGCATAGCTAGCCACTTCCACTTTTCAGCGGGTAGCAAAAGTAAACAAAAACTCAGCCACTTATCTAGTGGGAGCGGATACAAAATATTGAAGAGAAAGCTGATTAGTACTACTAAATCAACGTTACAATATGGCGTTAGATTTAGTATAATATGAGAAAACCAAACCAAAATGAAGCCCAAGTGTTAGAAAACCATCTCAATGATATTACAATGACTAGGCATCAAGATATTATGATAAAATACTGAAATTACCAGGTTTGATATGAAGGAGCAGCCATAGTAACGAGACTCAGACTCGGCTCGGACTTGGCTAGGGTGACTTGACTCGGGGGACTCGGACTCGGTGCTCGGACTCGGCGCAGACTCGCCAAAATGAAAAAAAGTTGAAAAAACCCTAGAAATTTAGAGATTTTTAAGGATTTAAAACTTGTTTCAAGCACGCTTTATTGAATAAACCTTAAAGACACAATAACATCATTAAATAGAAGAAAATTTGATCACATACACAAGTATACAACACAAATTGTAGTTGAGCTACTGAAGGAAATAGCATACAAAACTCATGGAATATGAAATCCATGACATCAAATGTTCCATATCAATATGAAATATCAAAAAAATAGCCACAAGTCTATGGCTTAGTGGAGCCAACATCCTTCCTACGAAGGCTTCTAAGGTTCCTCGATGATGTAGCAGCTGCAACCATAGTCTCTACCTCTGTCTGAGTCTCCATGCCACTCTCACCAACAACAGTTGTGTCTCCTCGTGCTCTAGCCGCCTCCTCAGCCTCTCTCTCTGCCCGGTCCACCCAATCAAGGTCCTCATCACTAAAGACAACATCTATAGCCTCAATGATCCACTCAAACTGTGGATCAACCTCCTCTAGCCTGATCGGGGTGTTGTCGTGGTCAAGAAGCTTCTTGTATCTGAGCCGAAGGTTGTAATGAACATATACCAAATCATTCATCCTCTCCACTGACAGTCTATTGCGCTTCTTGGAGTGTATGTGCTCAAACATACTCCAATTGCGCTCACAACCAGATGAACTCCACGGCTGGCTCAATATACGAATGACAACATTTTGAAGGTTTGGTGTATCAGAACCAAACATCTCCCACCAACTATCTGAGATGAGAAAAAGAAACAAAATCAATCTCATTTCAAGCTTCAAGTTCAAAATTTAATAATAAATTATAATATAAAAAGATGAAAATTATGCCCTTAAATATAGTTTTACCTGGCAATAATGTCGTCCTACTCTCTTTGCACAAATGACGTGCAAAGAAGTCTCCTTGTGCCTTAGTGAAGGCATCTATCTCGTGCACTATCTGTGTAGTAACAACAGGCAACATCTGATCTATCGTTGAGTAGAGCCCACTAAGAATCTCTCTATTTGCACGAAAATCACGTCTAAATTGGAAGGTCGGATTTAGGAAACATGTTGTTGCATGGATGGGCCTATGAAGTTGGTGTTGCCATCTCCTATCAATGATCTCCCAAACGGGGCGATACTTCTCCTCAACTCCACCATAGACGGATCTAATGGCCTCTTTAGCCCTATCCATGCCCTCATATATGTAGCCCATTGCGGGCTTCTCCCCATCAGTAACTCGTAGGAAAACTATCAAGGTCTCGGTAAACTGCAAAGTGCAAACATTAACTTAAGTGTGAACGAAAATAAATAAATAAAAGTAAAATATGAATAAAAATTAAAACATAATGAAGAATTAAATTTTACCTTCAAAATCTCCTCCGCTGGTGTCCAAAACCCGGGCTCATAAAAAATGCAATCAGCCACAACAATCCCTGCAGTGCTTGTAGCATAGGATGAGGAAGACCACTCCTCACCAACAAACATGCACCTTAAAGCTGCCTTAATGTGAATGAACTTGATTACAAATGAAAGAGATTTCACAAGTATATATACATGCAAGATGGAAAGGACGTGACCTTTCAACAAGGAGGTCGGCCACAAGAAGAAAGGACGTCTCTTCTTGAAGCGCGATTTCCTAGACAGGTCGGCTTTCATAAATAAATAACATTTAATTATTAAATCACTTTATTTAATAATGTGAAGTTGGCCTCTTCCATTAATTCGTATATGTATAAATTTAAATAGCTTTTGCTATTATTTAAATTTATTTCATTAATTCGCCTTGAAGTATTCATCACGTGGCTGGCATATCATCAACACTCCCTCTCAACTAGGGAGGAATACTTCCACCTGAGAATATATATCACCTCATAGTGATGTTTAATAACCATGACTTCATTCATGTAAGAAAGGGCTTATCACCTCACCCTGAAAGCATATCACCTCATCGTGATATCAACCATCATGGCTACCTCCATAGATGGTATGCACAAGTGCTCATCACTTAAAGTGATGTTGTCACCTCACCGTGACTTTCACCATGGCTCTCCCAGAGGGTGAAACACAAGTACAAGAGAAATCATCATGGACTCCCTCACGTGATGTTGTCATGGAGTCACACACATGACATCCACCATGGCTCTCCCAGAGGGTGGAATCAAGGTATTTCACCTCGAACTTCTCTTATAGAGAAGAACTCATTAACAAGGGATTTCACCTCGAACTTCTCTCACAGAGAATAACTCATTAAAGAGGATCACTGATACTGAGACTCCTTCTCAGCTAAGGTTGTATTCTCCACCATACCAAGCTTATCTTGAAAGTACACAAACTTTATCCTGGAGAGGGGCTTGGTGAGAATGTCTGTCGTCTGCTTGTGCTGATATACCTCAACTGTATAGCTTTCCTCAATACCATATCTCTGATATAATGGTATTTGATCTCAACATGCTTTGTTTTGTCATGAAACACAGGATTGACAGAAAGCTTCAAACAGCTCTGGTTATCACAATGAATGATAGTAGGCTCCATTGATTGTCCAAACAATCCTGCAAGGAGCTTACGAAGCCACACTACTTCACGAGCTGCCACACAAGCTGCAATATACTCGGCCTCTGCTGTACTCAATGCCACTAAAGACTACTTCCTACTGCACTAGGATATCATAGCAACAACCAGAGGTACTCTTCCGATTAGTAACACACCATGCCCAATCAAAATTAGTAAAACCATGCAGCTCCAAATCCACACCTGTAGAATATCTCAATCCATATCCAACTATGCCACACAAGTATCTCAGGATATGTTTAGCTGCAACAAGATGTATCTGCCTTGGTTCACACATAAACTGACTAAGTGCACTCACTGCATAGCAGATATCCGGTCTAGTGTTAACTAGATACATCAATGAACCAATCAGGTGCTTGTACATCGTGGGATCCACTAGTTCTGAACTAGCTATAGCCTCCTTCAACTTATGTAAGTTGGTCTCAAGAGGTGTAGACATAGGTTTGCAATCAATCATACCAAACCTCTTCAGAATGTCAATGGTATACTTGCCTTGACCTAGAATCATCTCATTTGGCTTTTGCCAAACTTCTAAGCCAAGAAAGTAATGCACGAGACCAAGATTCTTCATTTCAAACTCGGAAGCTAACTCCTTACATTTTAGAATGAGGTGTTCTTCTCCAGTGATAATCAAATCATCAACATACAGAACCAAAATCAATGCTTCACCATTGATTACCTTGAAGTAGAGGTTAGAATCTACATCATTCTTTGAGAAACCCAAACTCAACAGGTAACGATCAATCCTTTCGTACCAAGCACGAGGAGCCTACTTAAGACCATACAAGGCCTTCTTCAGCTTGCAAACATGAGACTCCTTCCCATGTACCTCAAATCTATCGAGTTGCTCAATGTAAACCTCTTCTTCTATTACACCATTCAGAAAGGCTATCTTTACATCCATTTGGTGAATCTTCCATCCTCTAGATGTAGCAATAGCAATAATGGTCCTAACAGAAGTATAACGAGCCACAGGAGCAAAGGTTTCTTCATAGTCAACTCCCTCTTTTTGTGAGAACCCTCTAGTCATGAATTTGGCCTTGTACTTCTCAATGCTCCTATCAGCCGCATGCTTGAGTTTGAAGAGCCATTTAGAAGACACCACAGATTTGTCTTCGGGTCTAGGAACGATGTCCCAAACATCATTCTTAAGTATGGATTGATACTCCTCAGTCATAGCATCTTTCCAAACTTGTTGACTAGAAGCTTCCTCAACACTGGAAGGCTCTGACTCAATAATCTGACTCATCAAGGCTACATAACTGGAGAACTTATTAGGTCTCTTACTTTCCCTGAAGGTTCCTCTTGGGGCTGCAAAAATTTCTGCCTCCTACATTATTTTCCTTGCCCAAACAGGTCTTTTCCTTCTAATCACAATATCTGTAGGCCCATCAGTAGGTTCCAAGGGTTCGATTGGATCATCATCTTCTTTGGGTGTTGGAGCCTCCCTTCGATTCTCAGGAACATGGTCAACTTCCATATCTTGAGGAGGCTCTTCTTCATCGATCTCCATATGAGTGCCCTTGGATCTTATGAATGCAACATCCTCCTCAAATGTGACATCTCTACTGATCTCAATAGTCTTTTGACCCAGAATGTAGATTCTGTAGGCTTTTGATGTCTCGCTATAGCCTACCAAAATTCCCTTCTTGCCAGAAGGTTCCAACTTTGTCCTCTTTTCCTTTGGTATATGAACATACAGTGGACATCCAAAGATCTTCAAATGACTTACTTCAGGCTTCACCCTAGAGAATGCTTCTTCAGGAGTTATATTTTCCAAGATTTTGTGAGGACTTCTATTTTGGACATAGACAGCAGTCCTGGATGCTTCAGCCCAAAGAGAGATTTCCATGTCTTGATCATGAATCATGGCTTTGACCGCTTCCACAATAGATCTATTCTTTCTCTCCACAACACTGTTTTGTTGAGGATTATAAGGAACATTGAACTCCCTCTTAATCCCTGCTTCAATGCAAAATTTACGGAAGATAACAAAGTGTATTCTCCTTCGTTATCGGATCTCAAGGCCTTGATCCTCTTTCCGGATAAATTCTCCTCCTGAGCTTTGAATTCTTTGAATCTCTCTAATATCTCCTTAGATTCTTTAGATTTCAAAAAATAGATCCAAGTCTTTCTAGAGTAGTCATCAATAAAGATAATGTAATACAAGAAACCACTCGAAGATGCAATAGACATTGGACCACATAAGTCATAATGAATAAGATCTAAGACACATTTGGATCTAATTTCACTACTATGGAATGTACCTATTGTATTCTTACCCAAAGAATAGCCTTTGCAGGTTCCTTCATTCTTCTGGTCGAATTTAGGAAGGTTGGTCACCATCTTCTCCATAATAGGTAGTGCTCGAAAGTGAAGGTGAGCCAATATTTGATGCCAAAGATCACACAAATTTGAGGAATTATGCACTAGAGCCTGAAGGGGACGAGTGCATAGCCTATAGAGACACCCATGTCTAACCCCAATCACCCAGGTAGTCTTGATGTTGGAGTTCTTTCCCCAAATGAGAATTTTTCCTTCTGAAAAAACAACTTGATAACCCTTGTCTTCCAAGGCTGAGATGGAAGCAAGGTTTCTCTTGATGCTTGGAACAAATAGCACATGATCCAATTGCAAGGAATTGCCGGAATCCAAGTGAAGAGATGAGGTCCCAACTCCTTTAATAGAATAACTAGCATGATCTCCAATAATGACTTGTTCGCTAGAATCTTTCTCGACCAAATTAGATAGATGCTCCCTAAATCCGATGATGTGGCAAGAGGCACCACTATCAATCAGCCAAGTGTTGGTGTCGGTAGATACATTGCTTGACAAGGTTGAATAGAATAGGTATTCACTTGTATCCTTTTGTATGGAGGCTTCATCGATATTTGCAATGGCAGCCTGCTGCCTAGGCCTGGAAGGACATTCCTTTGCAAAGTGACCATACTTGTCACATCGAAAACATTGGACCTTGGAGAGGTCCCTCTTCTTCTTAAACGTGGGGCCACCATCAGCTCCTTTGTCTCTATTTCTCTTGAAATAAGCTTTCTTCCCATCTTTCCCTTTCTTCTTCGAGGATTGAGTGGCAAGAGCATGAATGTCTTCATTAACGAAGCTTTGCCCAATACCTCTTGCAGCCAATCTAGACTCTTCTTGAATACTGTCTGCCCTCAATCGATCAAACTTGGGAAGTTTTGATCTTGCACTAATTCCCTAAATATAAGACTCCCAAGATGAAGGAAGACCATTAAGAGCTAGCATGGTCAAATCCTTGCTATCGACAACATGCCCAATAGACGAGAGCTGATATCTCAATTCAGTAATTCTCATGAAGTAGCCAATGACAGATTCTCCCTTTGCCATCTTCAAATGATGGAGTTGTTGCTTCAGTGCAAGAGCCCAACTGGTGTTGTTGATCTCGTACATCTCCTCGAGGGTTTTGAACATCTCTCTCGCAGTCCTTAACTTGGAGACAATAGGAACAATATGAGCCTTCACCTAATCAACTAATATCTTCTTTGCCCTGATATCTTTCTTCTTCCATAGGACCTTCTCTTACTCATTCTTAGGCTCGAGGGCGGAGCTCTCCACAAACTCTACCAATTCGCTTTCCTCCAAGGTGAGCATAATCCTGAATCTCCACGAAGTGAAGTTTGATGCTCCCTCAAGCCTATCCTCAATCTTAAGACCATTCACCATCTTGACAGAGAGATAGAGGTGAATAAAGATGAAAAACAAAATAAGGTTATCATTGTATTAAACCCAAATCTAATCGTGATCTTCTTCACACCCGCTCTGATACCATGTTAGTTTTATATGATCAGATTAGAGTACGAAAATTAATTTAAAATAACACAAGAACACAACCAATACCCTGGGAAAACCCTCCAGCCTGAGGGAGAAAAACCCAGCCAATATATCTCCTTTATATTGATGTAAATAAGAGTAGCAATCTGTTTACAACTTAGGCACAAATACAATGCTTGAATAATACAATGAAAAGCACCTCTCCTAGATGCAAGGATACAAATAAGATGATTCTCCATGAATCGATCTGCTGATACAAAATTTGATCTGCTCCTTAAATCACACTTCTCCCAGAATGTTGTGAATGAACTTGATTACAAATGAAAGAGCTTTCACAAGTATATATACATGTAAGATGGAAAGGACGTGACCTTTCAACAAGGAGGTCGGCCACAAGAAGAAAGGATGTCTCTTCTAAAAGGTGCGATTTCCTAGACATTTCGGCTTTCATAAAAAAATAACATTTAATTATTAAATCACTTTATTTAATAATGTGAAGTCGACCTCTTCCATTAATTCGTATATCTATAAATTTAAATAGCTTTTGCTATTATCTCAATTTATTTCTTAATTCACCTTGAAGTATTCATCATGTGGTTGGCATATCATCAACAGCCAAGATCCTCCAACATGAGGTCAATGCAATGGGTGGCACATGGAGTCTAGAATATAGTAGGGTGCCTCTCCATCAATAATTTACCAGCAGCAACATAATTTGTTGCATTATCTGTCACCACTTGAACTACATTCTCTTCGCCCACCTTAGCTATCACCTCCTCTACAGCCTCACAAAGGTATGTGGCATTTTTGAATTGGGCGGAAGCATCAATAGACTTGATGAAGACGGAGTCACCTGAAAAGATAAGAAAAACCAATTATTCAATAAATTGAAAAACAGAAATCAGCCATATTAAATTATTGATCACTAAATCAAATTCAAATTTCAAATTAATCAATGCATCAAGGGAAGTACAATTACCTTCGGAGGAAACTAGAAAATTAAGCAGCATCCTATTTCTCCTATCGGTCCAACCATCAGTCATGATGGTGCAACCCAACCACCTCCACTGCAAGCGTTGCTCCTCTAATTGTGCTTTTACATCAGCCACCTTTTGAGTAAAAAATGGGCCCTTTAATTCATCTTCAGTAGGGGCTTTGAACCAAACCCCACATATGGTTATGGCATCAACCATGTTTTGCCAAAAAGGAGACCTAAAACATCTCATAAATGTTAGTGTTTCTTAGATCAGATTAAACAATAAGGCACTTAATAGAATTGCAACACACAAGACAATGAACACAACAAGATACCCTAGGAAAACCCTCCAATTGAGGGAGAAAAACCCAGCAAATGATTCTCTTATATAAAGTAACACAAGAGCAGAAATCTACTTACAACTCAGGCCCAACAATGGCCAATGCTTGATACAATGTATTCGCCCTTCTTCTAAATACAAACAATGCAATGACTATGAAATCCTCCTTCAATTCGAGCTGCTGCTATAAGATGCAAATTCTGCTCATAAAGAATAGTGCGAACTTGCTTGATATTAAATTTAGATTACAATGACAAATGACCTTATATTTATACATCATAAGGCGCCTCTTCATTTAGGTCGGCCACTTTAGGGAAACACAATAAATGATGAATATAATAAAGTCGACCCAAGTTATAACAAAATATGCGAACCATAAAGGGGTCGGCCCTTTGCAATTATTAATATTGGAATCATGAATTAAATAGCCGAAGGCTATTCATTTAATTCATGTGCTTCTTGTGCGAATGAAGTGCAGACCATAGCTGCAATAACATCAACAATCCTTCTCAGCTAGGGATGAACTTCCACCTGCACAGAACACATCATATCAGAATGAAAACAAAATAGAATATCACCTCAATGTGATATTAACCATTATGGCTACTTCCATAGATGGTATAAATAAAATCATCACAGATTCCCTCACGTGATGTTGTCATGGAGTCACACACATGACATCCACCATAGCTCTCCCAGAGGGTGGAAACAAGGGCTTTCACCTCAAATCTCTCTCAATAGAGAATTGCATTATCAAGGGCTTACACCTCAACTCTCTCTCAACAGAGAATTGCATTATCAACCAAGGATCACTGATTACTGAGACTCTTTCTCAGTCAAGGCTGCATTCTCCACCATACCAAGTTTCTCTCGGAAGTACACAAACTTAATCCTAGCGAGAGGCTTGGTGAGAATGTCTGTCGTTTGCTCTTCAGTGCTGATATACCTCAACTGTATAGCTTTCCTTTGCACCATATCTTTAATATAGTGGTACTTGATCTCAACATGTTTTGTTCTGTCATGAAACATGGGATTGACAGAAAGCTTTACACAGCTTTGATTATCACAGTGTATAATAGTAGGCTCCATTGATTGTCCAAACAATCCTGCAAGGAGCTTACGAAGCCACATTGCCTCACGAGCTGCCACACAAGCTGCTATATACTTTGCCTCAGTTGTACTCAAGGCCACTGAGGACTGTTTCCTGCTACACCGAGAAATGATAGCAGTCCCCAAACTGAAGCAACAACCAGAGGTACTCTTCCGATCTGAGACACATCTTGCCCAATCAGAATCAGTAAAACCATGCAGCTCCAAATCCACGCCTGAAGAATATCTCAACCCATATCCAATTGTACCACATAAATATCTCAAGATATGTTTAGCTGCTACAAGATGTATTTGCTTTGGTTCACACATAAACTGGTTAAGTGCACTCACTGCATAGCAGATATCAGGTCTAGTGTTAACTAGATATATCAATGAACCAATCAACTGTCTATACATTGTAGAATCCACTGGTTCTGAACTAGCTGCAGCCTCTTTCAACTTATCTAGATTAGTCTCCATGGGTGTAGATATAGGTTTGCAGTCAAGCATACCAAACCTTTTGAGAATGTCAACAGTATACTTGCCTCGACTTAGAATCATCTCATCTGACTTTTGCCAAACTTCTAAGCCAAGAAAGTAATGCATAAGACCTAGATTCTTCATCTCAAACTCTGAAGCTAATTCCTTCTTGCATTTTAGAATTAGATGTTCTTCACTAGTAATGATCAAGTCAACAACATATAAAACCAAAATCAATGCTTCACCATTTACTACCTTGAAGTAGAGGTTAGAATCTGCATCATTCTTTGAGAAACCCAGACTTGAAAGATACTGATCAATTCTTTCATACCAAGCACGAGGAGCTTGCTTAAGACCATACAAGGCCTTCTTCAGCTTGCAAACATGAGACTCATTCCCATGCACCTCAAATCCTTCGGGTTGCTCAATGTAAACCTCTTCTTCTATTACACCATTCAAAAAAGTTGTCTTTACATCCATTTGGTGAATCTTCCATCCTCTAGATGCAGCAATGGCAATGATGGTTCTGACAGACGTGTATCGAGCCACAGGAGCAAAAGTTTCTTCATAGTCAACTCCCTCTTTCTGTGAGAACCCTCTAGCCACAAATCTTGCCTTGTGCTTTTCAATGCTCCCATCAGCTGCATGCTTGATCTTGAAGAGCCACTTAGAAGACACCAGAGATTTACCATTGGGTCTAGGAACTATATCCCAAACATCGTTCTTAAGTATGGACTAGTATTCCTCAGACATGGCATCTTTCCATACTTGTTGACTAGAAGCTTCATCAACACTTGAGGGTTCTGACTCAATAATCTGACTCATCAAGGCGACATAACTAGAGAACTTGTGAGGTCTCTTGCTTTCTCTGAAGGCTCCTCTTGGAGTTGCAAAACTTTCTGCTTCCTGCATTGTCCTACGAGCCCAAAGAGGTCTTCTCTTTCCAATCACAATATCTAGACGCCCATCAGTAGGATCCAAAGGTTCAACTAGATCAACATCTTCTTTAGGTTCTGGAGCCTCCTTCAGGTTCTCTGGAATATGATCAACTTCCATATCTTGAGGAGGTTCTTCTTCATCAATCTCCATAGGAGTGTCTTTGGACCTTCTGAAAGCAATATCTTCCTCAAATGTGACATCTCTACTAATCTCAATAGACTTCTGTCCTGGTATGAATATCCTGTAAGCTTTTGATGTCTCATTGTAACCTACAAGAATCCCTTTCTTCCCAGAAGGTTCTAGCTTTGTTCTCTTCTCCTTTGGAATATGAACATAGACTGGACAACCAAATATCCTCAAATGACTAACTTCAGGTTTCACACCTGAGAATGCTTCTTCAGGAGTTTTATTCTCTAAGATCCTGTGGGGACTCCTGTTTTGAACATAGACGGTTTTCCTCGATGCTTCTGCCCAAAGAGAGATTTGCAGGTCTTGATCATGGATCATAGCTTTCACTGCTTCCACAATAGACCTATTCTTCCTTTCAGCTATACCATTTTGTTGAGGATTATAGGGAACACTGAACTCCCTCTTAATCCCCGCTTCAATACAAAAATCTCGAAAGGTGCTAGAAGTGTATTCTCCACCATTATCGGATCTTAATACCTTGATCCTTTTCCCAAACAGGTTTTCAACCTGTGCCTTGAATTCTCTGAATCTTTCTAATACTTCTTCAAATTCTTTGGATCTCAAGAAATAAATCCAAGTCTTTCTAGAGTAATCATCAATAAAAACAATATAATACAAGAAACCACTAGATGATGCAATAGACATTGGACTGCACAAATCAGAATGAATGAGATCAAGAATACATTTAGATCTACTTTCACTAGAATGAAACGTACCTTTTGTGTTCTTGCTTAGGGCGAATCCCTTGCATGTACCTTCGTGTTCTTGATTGAATTTTGGAAGACCGGTAACCATCTTCCCCATGATAGGTAGAGCACAAAAATGAATGTGAGCCAATCTTCGATGCCGAAGATCACACATGCTGGAGCTATCATGCATAAGCGCTTCAAGAGGACGAGAGCATAGCTTGTAAAGACATTCATGTCTGACTCCAATCACTTGAGCAGTCTTGAAGGTAGAGTTCTTTCCCATATAAGAACTTTGCCTTTAGAGAAGGCAACTTGATAACCCTTGTCTTCCAATGCTGAAATTGAGACAAGGTTCCTCTTTATCCCCGGAACGAACAGTACATCATTCAACTCTGATGAAATCTCGGAATCCAAGTGAAGAGTGGAGTTTCCAATTCCTTTTACATAATATTTAGCATCGTCTCCAATAACGACTTGATCACTAGAGTTGCTTTCCACTAAATTTGAAAGGTGACCCCTGAAACCGATGATGTGCCTAGAAGCACCACTATCAATCAGCCAAGTGTTGGTGTCGGTAGAAACATTACTTGACAAGGCTGAATAGAACAAGTAATCACTAGAGTCCTTCTGAGGAGCGGCTTCTTCAACATTTGCAGTGGCAACTTGTTGCTTAGGTCTTTGAGGACAATCCCTCGCAAAGTGACCATACTTATCACAACAAAAACATTGAATCTTGGACATGTCTCGTTTCCTTTTAAAGGCAGGAGCACCATCATTTCCATTTTCTCGATTCCTCCTTAAGAACCCTTTCTTAAGGCCTTTTCCTTTGTTTGATGAATGAGATGCAAGAACCTGTAATTCTTCATTCTTTGAACTTTGACCAATGCCCCTAGCCGTTCATCTCGACTCCTCTTGAATGCAGTCAATCCTCAATCGATCAAACTTGGGAAGTTTAGATCTAGCACTGATTCCTTGAATGAATGCTTCCCATGAAAGCGGAAGGCCATTAAGAGCAAGCATAGTTAGGTCTTTGTCGTCAATCATGTGACCAATTGTGGAGAGCTGATCTCTTATCTCTGAAATCTTCATGAAGTATGTAATGACAAATTCTCCTTTCGCCATTTTCACATGATGAAGTTGTTGCTTCAGTGCGAGAGCTCGACTAGTGTTGTTGATTTCGTACATCTCTTCCAAGGTTGCAAACATCTCTCTTGCTATATCCAACTTGAAGACAATCGGTACAACATGATCCTTGACGGAATCAACCAATACTTTCTTTGCCCTAGTGTCTTTCTTCCTCCACTACAATTTCTCTTCTTCCTCCTCAGGTTCAGGAACTTTTGTTTTCACGAACTCAGCTAAATCATTCTCCTCCAAAGTGAGCATGATTCTGAACCTCCATGATGTGTAGTTCGATATCCCTTCGAGTCTATCCTCGATTTTCAGACCGTTCACCATCTTGAATTTGAGAAATAAGAGATAGACTAAAAAAGAATAAAGTGAGTGTTGCACACTAAATCTGATCACGATCTTTTTCACACCCACTCTGATACCATGTTAGTGTTTCTTAGATCAGATTAAAGAATAAGGCACTTAATAGAATTGCAACACACAAGACAATGAACACAACAAGATACCCTGGGAAAACCCTCCTCTTGAGGGAGAAAAACCCAGCAAATGATTCTCTTATATAAAGTAACACAAGAGCAGAAATCTGCTTATAACTCAGGCCCAACAATGGCCAATGCTTGATACAATGTATTCGCCCTTCTTCTAAATACAAACAATGCAGTGACTATGAAATCCTCCTTCAATTCGAGCTGCTGCTATAAGATGCGAATTTTGCTCATAAAGAATAGTGCGAACTTGCTTGATATTAAATTGAGATTACAATGACAAATGACCTTATATTTATACATAATAAGGTGCCTCTTCATTTAGGTCGGCCACTTTAGGGAAACACAATAAATGATGAATATAATAAAGTCGGCCCTAGTTATAACAAAATATGCGAACCATAAAGGGGTCGGCCCTTTGCAATTATTAATATTGGAATCATGAATTAAATAGCCGAAGGCTATTCATTTTATTCATGTGCTTCTTGTGCGAATGAAGTGCAGACCATAGCTGCAAGAACATCAACAATAAATAAATTAATAAGTTACTTAGATAAGTATTGTAAAATGAAATTTTTTAAGTTTTTAACTTTAAATTTGAATTCGATAATGAGATATATCTAGAATCTAGATTCTAAAATTTAAATATAAATTTTAAAACAATTAAACGAGAAAGAATTACCTGGCTACATGGAAGGGAATGGTGCAATAGTACTAGAAGTCTGCAATTGTTTTCTTGGCTGCATCATATGCGTCGTTGTTCCAACCCATGCTCTCAAGCGATGGTTGGTAACCAGGAGTACTGTGTGGTACAAAATATGAGTCCACCCTAGATTTACGAACTCTAGGGCCAATGCTAACACTCCGACTACCACTAGCAGTAGCAGTGCCAACAACACTAGTAGTAGTAGTAGTAGTAGTAGTAGTAGTAGTAGTAGTACGCATAGCTGGTGCAGGAGCACAAGCACTAGCACAAGAACTAGCACTAGGACGGTATGGAGGCATGGAAGAAGCATCTCCAACAACATCAAGTCCCTGTCCAACACTTGCCAACTCATGCCTCTGCCTCTTTTTCATTTCTTTTTGCAATTCAAATGTTTCTAATTGCACTTGCACTTCACGAACAACCTCAGGAGGTGCTACAGTGCAACCCACTGCATCATGGACGGGTATGCGTGCAATATGATACTTCAATCTGTTTATGCCTCCATGATATATTGTTTTGCAATATTTACATTCTCTTTTTTTCATTCCGGGAAATATTTCAGCATGTTTCCAAGCAGGGTCTTTTTTGCTTGGGGTTTGAGACATTGTGAAAATATGGTTTGATTTGGAAATGAAAGTGGCTGCAATAACAAGTAGGGTTTCTAAGATTATTTAAGTTGCAAGTAGGGTTTGTAAAACAAAATATGCAAACTCAAAAAAACAATGATTTTACAAATTACAATGAATTATTTGTTAAAAAAACACAAAAAAACCAATTAAAATCAAACTTACCTCTTAAATCTAGTTTGGAATGCAATGCAAACTCCTCCCAATTGCTGGTAATGAGCTCTCAATGCACCTCCTTGCTATTATGAAGCTTCCCAAATGATTCAACACCCTGGATTTCTCTTGAACAGCTTGTTGGTTGCCCTACAATGATTTCTTCTTTTTCTTCACAGTTGTCTCTTCTCCTCCTATTTTGCCAAATGAATGAAATGAGGTTGCTTTTAGGGTTGGGGAGATAATATAAGTTAAAAAAAAAAAACAACTTAAAACTTAAATTTTATGTTTTTTTTGGCCTTTGTTGCGCCGGCTGCGTCCAGGGCTCGAGACTGTCCTCGACGTGGCGCGTCTGTCGAGTCCGGCCAGAATGCAGCAAGACCCGGCCGTGTCCAAGTCTGAGCTCCCAAGACTCGGCCAAGGGTGCGTCCTGGCGAGTCTCATACACTGGGAGCATCAGTCTGATATGGAAATACAATGTGCATGAACTCCAACCAGCAACCTTCAAATGCTCGTAACTCCTCAACCACAATTCCGAATGACCTCAAATCAGTGGCAACTGAAGCATAGAAGCTAGGCGTCCAACTCCTAGTATGAGACTGCTACCATAAGGTCTGCAAATCAAAGGCTCATTTCCCAATGCACCAAAACCAAGGAAGTATGGCACCCTGAGGAGGGTGACCAGCAGCAAAAATCAGATTCTTCTCTTAAAAATCTGTAATTCTAGGCAAGGGGGTGCCCAAAAGCAAGGAACCAAACAAGCCAATACCCACAAAATTTTGTCAAGTCTCCAGAACGGTATGAGCATAAATGTGGGTCAACAGTAGATTGAAAGAGCACTCCAAAAACTCCAAAACAACAAAGGAACACACCAAAAGTCTCTAGAAAACATCAAAGCCTCACCAAACTGAAAATACAAAAGAAGTCATCACCAATGAAGCTCAATCTGCAACTTCTGAGTGAAGTAGTCATTGATCAGCTAGGAGTTGTCTTTCAAAATCAAAAGTAAAGAAGAACTAGGAGGCGTCTCAACCTCGAAGTAAGAGTTTGAACCAATTGCGGAAGCACTTCATTATGATAGAAAATGGATACCAAATGAGAGGGAGAGTCATTGCATTTATAGGCTTCCAAACCCAGGAATTCAAATCTCCAATTCCCTCCAAAAAGGGACGCCCTCATGAGGAAATAAAATAATATTTATTAAAAACTTATTCACTTGACTACTTAGGCGTCCACTTTGCCTTGGCATAAAAATTAACTTAAAATGTATTCTTCTTAAACTTTGGCATCCAAGTCAAGAGTCCCCTTTTTAAAAATAACTTAAGTTGTGAAGCCTAGACATGGGGGTCCAAAAATAACATCAAATTAAAACATAAGTTATTACCTTTCCATTTTTGAACTCCAAGAACACTGGAAGAGCCACTGCCAAAACATAATTGAATCACTACCAGAAATAGAAACTGAATGCAAAACTACTGCCAAATCATACTGCCAAAAATAAAACTTACTATAAATAGCATATTGCTAAAAATAGTGACTCCAAACACTGTTTAAGCACATTCCGAGTAGCCATCGTAACTTCCTAAAAATAGTAAGTATGGAAATGGTCACTGATCAAAATGCAGGTGACACCCCCCTAAAGCTCTCCAAAAACCTAGAAAGAACTAAAAGACATACTAACAAACTCTCGCATGCATCCCCTGAAAACTTAGAAAGATACCTCCTAGAAAATAGGAAACCCTAATTCTGCCTTTGACTAGCCTACAGGCCTCTGGAATAGGTTAACGGTCACCAAAAAGGACTAGTGCTAAGAATGGGACATTACAAATCTTTTGAAATAGTTGCCTCATTGAAGAGGTTCACTACCATTCCAAATTTGCAACATCAAGCAAACATGGAAAGACTATGATTGCACAAAGATGTGACTAAGATTCCCCTTTGTTGGAAAGTGCATCTACAAAAACAATTTCCTTCCCTTTCCTATATGTGATCTAAAATTCATACCCCTCGATTTTTGTTCCTCTTATGAAGAATGTTGAAGTACTTAATATATGATCAGCTACTTTAACTTCAAAATTTTCTTCATTATGTGAGCATTCATTACTGAAGAAATTTTCTCTAGAATCATGAAAATTTTGTTAACTATATGTAAAGTGCATCCACCACCATATTTTCCTTCCCTTTCTTGCACATGATACAACAACAATAGTATCCAATGTATGACTAGTCCTAAAAGTTGTCACTAGACCAAGGTCTAATCTATTGCATAGATATCCTCTATTAAGTTGATGAAAAATACAGGACATGGTTCTCTAAGATGATTTCCCTTGGAATATTACCAAATCACAAAGTGCATAAATTCTACTTCCTGCTCCTACACTACTAGTTAAATATATTGTTTATTTAGTGGTGCATGGAAGGTCAAACACTTCTAGGACCATTACCTTGTATTGGGTTATAGAGTTGTAGGAAACTAGAAGAAACAACACATAGAAATAATAAAAGAGATATGTTTTTTAATGACTAAACATGCTTAATAATCCCTCCAAAATTCTAGAAATCCATATGCAATATTTAAACGACCATTACAAATAACTTCTACAATGCATTAAACTGTTGTGACACTTATCAAATCATTATTACATTCACACCAACAAGTGTGACACTTATCAAATCCAATGCTCCTCAACCCCACTAGAGGCACTACCCCTCAACCCCATTGGGGGCAGTGCCCCTCAACTCTGTTTGGGGCATTGCTCCCAAACCCCCATCAAACTATAAGTCTAAACAAGTAATAGACCAATAATGAATCATGATCACAAAATCTACAAAATACATATTGCCTATTGCAAATCTCTAAATCTTCACAATCAAAGCCAAATCAAAGATTATCTTTTTTAATACATTAGACAGCTCGTTTAGTATACAAGGACTGCCATAGACAAAGTTGGCATGCAATAGTCATTATACTGCTGAATACAAGTTAAGTCATAGTTGGTAGGAAATGCCATTTTTCGTAATGCAAAAATGTATTTGTAGAGTCAACTCATAGATCAATCTCATCTATTAGTATCCTATCTAATGTCAAATTGGAACATAACCAATAATCTTTTTACTTTATTTTCCTTCTTTGTTAACGAGTTTCACAACAAAACATGTAGTCTTGAAGGCTTTAGGAAAACTTTACTAATAAATCCCTCACTTGAATATACACAAAAGTCAGGCATGTCTTTATTAACTCATGCTCATACATATATAGAGAGAACATCATAACTCCTATTCTATTACCCATGCTCACAAAGGTTCAATAATGTCTATGATGAATGCTTTATCAATGTTATCATATGAATATTTGAAATTTCCTTATATTTTAAAAAATTCCCCTTTTTTTTCTAGCCATCCCTTGTCCCCTAAAAATGGCCAAAAAGTACCCCTATATTGGAAACATGTCCCACCTTCCCCTACTGTCTCTATCACAAAAACTTGGGGGAGCATAGCCGTAGGCATAAAAAAAAATTGAACAAAGCAACAAACAAAATGAACTAGATAAAGGGGTGAAATGGTGAGAGGAATCATAGTAAGAAAATTCATTCTCAATAATAAATTGGAAAACCAAGAGAGATAATTTTTCAAAAAAATCACAATTTAATCTAGAAAAAATTGGGTTCGGGTTATGTCTTTCAAAAAAGTTGAGCAACAAGAAAAAAATCAAGAATATGCAATTTTTCATGGTTTAATCAAGTAAAAAATCATATTTTTTCTATAAAGAAATGCCATCAAAATATTTTCATCCAATTATATGAAAAACATGTGACTTTGGTTGTGAGAAATTTGAGAAATGATCCGGTTCCCACAGAATCACAATGCCTTATAAGTTTTTCCCACTGTTTGCTACTATGATAGAAATGCAATCTATTTATACACCATTCCAACACCTAAAAAGAGGATAAGACAACTTAGATAGGGTACATATCCCAAAATAATATGTAAACCTTACACATGTAAGCCATTTAATGAGAGAGATCTTACTAACACATGTAGGCCCTATTATTGGTACAAGGTACCAAAACAAGATAAAAGGTAGCTAAAGGTGTAACACATGTTGGTAACTCAATGGAACCCATAGGAAAGAGGCACAAGTCAAGATTACAATCTCCATCATTCCCCCTTAATATTGACTAGGGCCTATATATACAAAGATGACCTTGAGCTCTCAAAGATTAAAACCAATCCTAAAGAAAAAATTGGTAATGCCTCAAAACACCCTTCTACCTCTTGCACATAGAAAGGTTAAAACTTTATTCTTAATATATATATAATGGCAATGCCCAAAACAACGTTGAATTTCATCTCACATATGGGAGAAGTCAAATCAAATAAGTGTGTCAATTGTTGACTTTTGTCTCACATATGAAAGTTGTATCCCCATAAATCTAACATCTAAAATCTGATCACAATGATAAAGTTTGGTTATTAGATAATGCTAATATTAATTCACACATGCAAACTGTTGGAAGAATGAACGCATGAAGTTTGAGAGAATTGAATGGCACATGCTTCAATGTGTGTATGCATTTATTATTGTATAGGAAAGTTACGTTGGTGTTTGTAACTTACATTATAAGTTAACATTTACACAACTAATTTGATTTTATTACATCATTAACATAAGCAATCAATGACTATGTGTACAAAGTATAGTCTAAACATTATATTTTATCTAATGCCCCTTTTAGTAACTGAAGCAAAGACAACTCTAATTTGTCCCAAATTTTGCTAAAGAGATAAGTACCAAGTGGTTATGTCGTTAAATCAGCAAACTCCTAAGATGCACAATAATGGAGAGGCATGTCATTGATGTCAACCAATTTTTTAATGTTGTGAAGATGAATCTCAAAGTGTTTGGTGCAAGCTTGATAAATTGGGTTCTTTTACTAACTTCAAGACTCTTTAGTTGTCATGTGAAAGTGGATTCAAAGAAATCTTGGGAAGTTGCAAATCAATCAAAAATTGACGTAACCATACTACTTCACAATTGGCAATGAAATTTTCTTTGTAGTTTGCTTCATTGGAAGATAAAGCTACAATGCACCATGTTGAAGCTTACTATAACATGAAACAACTCATGAGCCCACAAAGAAAATATTGTCAATAGTTGCTCTCTAAGTATCAATTGATCCAACCCAATCATAGTTTGTATATCCTATTTGTTAAGACTTGTTAAAATTTTGGAGGAGTTGGAGTTCTTTTCCATGCCCTAGAGTTGTTCTTTTTCTTTTGGTTCGTGTTAGGCCGCGGGCCCCAACAAAAGCCTAGAACCTTAGGTTCTATGTCCTTGTTCCCTCTTGTGCCACATGCTAGCCTTTGCCTTCTCCTTTTAGTTCCTTGTTAGAACTTGAGCCGTGATTGGAACCGAGGTCCCCTCCTTTTGTTGTTCACCTTCCAATTCACTATTGATCCCAAGGCCCTGACAAGAACTTGGAACCTAAAGTTTTTGGTTCCTTGGTTCCTCTCGGTGTTTGGCAGCAACTTGGAACCTAGAGAATCAATCAAGTTTTGAGGCAACACTAACATGTGATCAAGCATAGTTTGGAGCTTTCCCACTTCTCTACTTGCCATGATATTCTACATAACTTGTAGTTCTCCTATACTTTCCATTGTGTTTTCCAGTGCTGACAATATTGAGTCTAGCATACATGTCTTTGAATCTATGATATTTTTCACTCTATCTTGGAGCAGCCATTCATGTTTATTATCACTATCTAATTTTTTTTTGCACTTGTTCCACATCCTTGCCCTTTGGTTCTTGACCTTTCTCCATGGTTGGTGTACTTTATCCATTTAGGGAAATGAAATGCCTCACTTGACTATATTTTCTTCATCTTGGGAAGATTTTCTTAGCTCTTGATTGTAGATTAATGGATTGGAGTACCCTTCTACATCTAAGATGGATTACCCTAGATTTGGATCAGATTTTAAGAGTTGTATATTCGATCATTTAGGAGAAATTTTATTGAGACATGATAGCTATATGGATGGGATGAAATCGTGCATCAAGGGAGAAGCAATAGAATAAACCCTAAAGTATGTTTTTTCATTCTCATTTTTCTCAAGAGGGCAAGTAAACTGAGAAAATAAGGGTTAGAAAAAAATTTAAATCTAAAAAACAAGATGAGAAAAAGTGGGCGCAAAAAAATAGATTGCACAAAATATGGCATAAAAAAATAAGGTGTGAAAAAGTAGAGAACAAAGAGTAGGCCACATAAAAGTAGGGTATTGGAATGTAGCAAGTAGAGGCCACAAAGATTTAACTTTTTTTAATTATTTTTATTTGTTGAATTAGTCTTATCCTTTTCTTGCCTTTGTGTCATAGATTTTTTGCCCAAACCATCCCTCTAATACCAATTCTTAGCACACTAGGGAAAGAGATATAACACATTGGTAGAAATAGGGCAATAACATTTACCATGGATGCATGAAATAAAGAAGAGATGTGTAAAATTCTAGAAGCAATTCCAATGGCCACACTCCTAATGCTTCAGCCAAATTGAATTCACACAAATGATGATGTCCAAAAATTGTTATATTCCTTTCTTTCAATTAGGTTGGACAACCCTATAACCTTTAATGAGGCCATCTACTTAAATTTAGAAACTTATAGGTGTCCAAGATAGAGGGTTATGCATGTGTCACACAAGCTCCTCCATTCCCACCCATAAACATGTTATGTACAACTAAGAGTGTAAGAAATAGAAGCAATTGATGGGAAATTGAATTTAGTTAGTAAATAGTGTTGGTGTAATAACTAACACCTCTGGAGTATAAGTTAGTACGGACAGCTATGTACACTGCATAATGAGTGCTCTTCAAATTAGGAGGGGAAGCTCCCTCATTTGCTGATATGCCTGAAAAAGTAAAGTATTCTAAATCCTATCTTTTTTACTCAGCTGGAAGAGGCACAAAGTTAAGAAAACCAAGGACGTTGCAGCTAAGGATTTTCTTTGGTTTTGCAGGTCTTAACTACAACTAAAAACTAAAAGCTCTAAACTATCCGATCTCCTCAAGAAAACAGAGCATGAGGAAACAGAGCAGGAATGTGTTTACACGATAAACTCCAGGTGCGGATTCTCAACATGAAGGCAAGGTGGGCTCAACTATTTGCTTATCCGGGAAAAAGTCTATTAAAACAAACGAATATATGGTAAACCGGGTACATTTTCACAACATGAAGGCAAGGTGGGCTCAACTATCTGCTTGGTTGAATAGGTTTACAATTACACACATCAAATGATAAGCTTTGAGTATAGATTAGCAACGTGAAGGCAAGGTGGGCTCAATTATTTGCTCTTCTGAATAGGCTTATTATAAACAAAACAAAGGTAAGCAACTAGGACAACAAATTGTATTAGCAAAACATGCATACAACAAACGATCAGACTAGCAACCCCATTTAACTAAGATTGAACGAACACCATGATAATAACATGAAGGCAAGGTAGGCTCATCTATTTATTATAACAGTAATCACTCATGAACAGATACAAAATAGCAAAATTACAGGCAAGGTAGGCTCAGCATATATTGCTATCGTGTGCAAAAGTTAATTACAAATGAGCTGAAAGCTCTTATTTATAGACATCAAAGGTGTAGGCAACCCTAAAATCACCTTGAGTCAACTATAGTCTTGCAATGCATGCAAGATTTTATTGCTAAACCCTAATAGAGAAAACTATACAGTTAACTGGAAAACAACAACCATCAGTTAACCGGTACATCTAATCTAAATGGACAATGTGCAAGCATGCACGTCCTTATTGAAAGCAAGTTAACCGGAATACTACCATCAATTAACGTAAATCCTAAATGAAACTCCAAGTGAACATAGATACTTCCAAGATAGACATGCGTGAGATGTGAGACAACGAGTTAACCCGGAAAGAAGCGTTGAGTTAACTGTCGTGATTGAAGTCTATCCTAAAAGGTGGGAACTGAAATCTACTGGCCGTGATCTCAAGTAATCAACCCATCCACGAGGTTATTGACTACGTCACCCTTTGGGAAATTGAAGCTCAGCCGAACTATACCGTGCCTATGTAGCATGTCTTCTCCGCCTGTGATCTGACACTAAAACACGCCTTTACTCCTGGTTGCCTCATCAAACAATGCTGACATGGCTGTAAATTGATTCATCTTACAACCAATGGTCTCCCCACTGAAAATACAGTGAATGAGTGCCTGAAACTTTGATTGAACGTCAACAAGTTCAACATAATCACCACCTACACGCTGATACTGGCATGGTAGTTGAGACACGAAGGTTCTCACGTAACGGAGTGCACTAGTGACGTGCTCTCTGCTCTCAGCCAACTCTAATGCTATTGTTTCTTCTATCTTCGCTTTGAAGATCAACTGTGTCCTCCAAGTGTAGACAACCTCTTTATCTTCTGCGTATGTGACTGATTCATATGACATCCCCAAGTTAGCAATCAGGATCTCATCTCTGGGTCTACTAATAGCCAAGTCACGCTCCTCATCTTGAAGTTGTAGACGGAGCTCGCGTGCATTGTACCGCAACTAGTATAACTTTGAAAGCACAAAGCGGCCTCTAGTAACAAACTCCTCCTCCCAATCATCCAAATGTTTGCCATATGCAACCAAGTGATCAAGCTGACCCTGTTCTGCTGGTGGTTCTAACATCGGTGGGAGTGAGGCGATAGCATTTCCTATTCTATGTACAAGGCTAGAAATGTATTGATGAAGCTGTTGGATTTCAGCCTTGAGGGTTGTCTTATCTTCTCCATCTTTGATCATCCTATCCCTTGTGCTATCTATTGCAACCTGCGGGAGATCAATCTCTGTCTGGCGAGTACTTCTACCAAAGTTGATTGTGATCACTTCGAGGTCCTGAGCTTCAATCTCGTTCAGACTCTTATCCTCTGGAGGTACGATAGTCTCAATGATGATCTCCTTACCTACATTCCTCTCCACGTGGACCTGTTTCTTGATCCTCTTGTCAGGCGCATCTTGATAAGCATGATCAAAATCTGAATGATCAAGCACATAAGATGGTTGTCTCCTCTTTCTTCCTAGCTGACTCTCAAGCCAAGATGAATCCTGACTAATCTCACTAGAATGATCTGTACTAGTAATGGGAAGCTTTGACGAGAGTGAATGTGTAGAGGTGTCACTGCGAGGTGGCGAGTCCAAGTCCAAATTGATGTGAATTGGAACTGGAGGCTGCTTCGGTGTTGGTGATGGCATGCGCAGCTGAACCTCAGGCTGTGGCAAACTCTGAACTATTTCTTTGACAGGCTCCATGTGTGTCTCAGTAACAAGTGCCTTTCCCTTTGAGTTATCAGGCACTAAATTCTTCTTAGGAGGGTTACTCCTTTTCTTTTGTTTGGGTTTAGACGAGGAAGGTAGTGTAACTCCCACTGATGGCGGCTCTGTTCTAGGCATAGTTACCCTCCTGGTCCTCTTGCTTTCGAGATAAAGCATTCTATTTTGAATGACTGTGCTTGACCTCTCCTTCACTGATGAGTATTCTTTGGCGTACCAATCAACAGTCGGCAGTGGTTGTCCATCAACCTGTTATTTGAAAAACTAAGTGCATCTCCCTCATCTTCTGACAAACCTCCCACCTCTTCTGCCAAGAAGATAGATATCTATGGGAGAGAGCACCTGCTATAGCTGCATCTGCGTACCTCAAAATCATCCTCGCAGTTTACCCAATAGTCCTCCATTGTAGGTTTATGATAGGAGCGACTACCAAGTCGTTTTGCGTAATGACCCCAAGGATCATAGGTACGTGTGTCAACAAGGTACTTGAGTTTGCAATTTTCTAACTCCTATCTTGCAGCTTTAGCATCAACTATTGTCTTTCACCAATAGATTCCGAACTGCATTGGAAAGTTGGCAGCCTGTTTATGCTTATGACGCAAACATTTGTGAACATCATATAGTTGCCTCAGGAACTCCATGAATACTGTCTTATCCAAAGGATAGCGTGGAAGCATAGCTGGATTTCCTGCGTACCCATAGAAATGAATGTAGGTGTATGTAGGGAACTGAATGAACCAGTCCGCCCAATCTTCCATTGCTTCTCTAGCAACCGCTGAGATACGAATGTGCAACTCCCGGTCCAAGCCTGTCACTGTATATGTCAAGAAAGCATCATGCACACGTTTGAAATGTCTTTCAACCTTCGTGAACTCGAGCTGATAATAGTGACAATAGATTTTCTATGCACTAAGCATGCCCACCATATTCAACCCTCTAAACTGACCTTGATAGGCTATCAAGTATACGAGGTAGGAACACATGTGAAATTCGTGTGCAACTAGGAAACCAGTGATTTGTTCATGAATAGCATTGCTGATGAAGGATGCTCAGTCATAATGTTCTTGCCCAGAGATGATTTGACCAATGATATAATACATCCATGGGTGGAATTTATTGGCATTTGCATGACCTGAGACACGATTGAGAAGTGTAATCAGAATTGCGTACTCATCCTTGTATTCACCACGACCTACATTGTTCGGCAACTTGGTCTTCTTCTATTTTAACCATCTCTCAGTCATCTTACTCTGACACTTATCCATCTTAGCATTGAATGCTCGCTCACTCTGATTCATAGAAATGACCAGACTATTTGGATGTTGAGGAATACCCAGACTTCTCTCGATATCCAGGGGTTTGAGACTGCAAATAACTTGCCCATCTACTAACTGTATCTCACGTGCAACAAAATTGTAATGCTTAACACAAGACATTACAAATTCTACACAATGAACTGAGATAGGTATTGAAGTGGCCTCAAGTAATCTAGACTGTTGAATGTTTTGAATTATCGAACCTCTTATCTTGAGTGGATCTAAAATTGCTTTTGGAAGCACCTTATGTAGATTCGTATCAACAGTTCCAATGAAGTCATGAGTCAAGACTGACTTGGTCTTGAATTCGAGCTAAGTGTACTACATTATGAAAAACTCGCTTGCTGACTGCGAACACGGCTATATTCTGACAATTTTTCTAGAAAGCTAAAAATAGCCTGCTGAGGCTAAAAATAGCTCGTCAGAGGGCAATTTTCACGGAAAATTTTGAGATATGGGTTTTGCTCAAAAAATGATTCTAAGACAACCCAGAACGTCAGAAATGCAAAAATTTAACTTCTTAGCCATGCAAAGGAATTTCAAATAAGAAAATTAGAGCCTCAAGAACTTATGCTCTCGAACAATTTTTCCTGAAAATTCTAGCACATGGGTTTTACTGAGGAAGCTATTCTGAATCAATCCAAATGGTTTGTTTTGCCAAAAATTGCCAATTCTTCAAATATGCGAGAGAATTTAAGACGAGAAAATGGAAGAATTTTAGAGAAGAAGAAAGACGTTTTTTAGTTTTTATTATTTATTATCATCTTTTGTCAAAATCGCCACTTTGCCTTGAATTCTGCTGATGAATCTGGACTTGCACCTGCAAAAGAATATTTTTGATGCCTTTGAACTTGATTGCTGATGAAAATTCGCCCAACTCTGAAGGAAATTCGAATTTGCTAAGCTAGATGCATAAAATGGACGCCATGCTTGCATAAATAGAGAAAAATCGAATCATAAAAGCAAGACTGTAAGATCCAAAACCTTGATTTTGAAAGAAAGAATTCGATTGGACTTCTCCCAGCTGAACTGACACTAACTCTGAGTCCCAAGGATTAAAACAATAATAAAATATCAACTTGTTCTAACATGCGAATTTGAGATTAATATTAAAAAGGTGCCAATAATGAATTATTGAAGAAAATCACCATTTTAATACTAATGCATGCAAAACAAATTTAAAATATTATTTTAATCAATTTCTAGATGCACTCGACAAACTTCACTGATTCCAAATCAACTCTGCTTTCCGGGTGACTGAGTGAACCTATGACTGAACTGAGATATCCACTGCGAAGCCTGCATAGCAAGGATGAAATGTCTGCTAGGAATTGCAACTGCTAAAATCAATGTTTGACACCTCAAAAAATTAGGCGCCTTTGATTAAATTGATGCAATGATTCTAGACAACCATTTCTCTGTTTTTCCATCTAACGCTTCAAACTGTTGCTGATAGTGAACGATGAACCCCATTGACTAGATGATAGATTCATTGTGTCACTGGAAGTATTCCACATCCAATGATTGTATGTAAGGCATTTGAAAGCTGCATTAGGGACCCCAAAAAGCCCCTAGCCTGTGAAAGTGCAAACACCATTTTGAAAATAGTGTAACTTTCACCCGGACACCATACTTTGACCCCTAACATCGAGAGTTGGAGTGCTCTGATTCACACACCGTTTGTCTCTCTGCGTAGCTGGATCAACTTACAAGAGATATCTTTGGAGGTGGCGAAGCAAGAAAACTGGTTCTAAGACCTCAACAAGAAGGGCACCTTTTTCAAGGAGATGTGTGTTGTACCCAAACCAAATTTTTTGCTTCATTAAGGCATTTTGCTTAAAATGGTCTAAACCTTGAAAAAGTGGGGTCAGAACTCGATTTTTGGGCAAATCAAGTGTGGGCTTTTGGTCAGTCAGATGCCAGGAAGATACTGGCGAAATTTAAAAATTTTGAAAATTAGGGTTTTCGGACCCTATTTTTAGGTCAAAACCCTAAAAAATAGGAATTTGTCAGAATTGGCTGAAATTAATTTTGATTGGCTTATTTCACATCACGGTCACAGTGGTGAAGTCAATTTCAGTTAAAAGTCAGTTTAAGCCTGGTGGGTAGTTTTCACTTTTTCAGGAGAAAAGTTAAGACCTCCAAGGTTGTCAATGGCAGTTGGCCAATACCAGGTATCAAAATCCAAGCCTGAAACTCAAGGCAGAACACTCTATGATGAAAGATGTTGAAAAAGATGCTTCTTGACAAAGGGGATTTTCAGACTAGCAAAAAGTGTAAAAATATTCTAAGTCTGGAAACTTTTCACTATGTAACGTGGGAGACGCCTGCACAATCAACGTGCAAATCAACTTTATGCGTCCGTACATGTGAAAATAGTGAGATGCAGTCATGTAAACATGTCAGCAATGGTAAGATCTTGACAGGGTCAACCTCAGTAGCTGATGTTGTGTTTGCAAAGCACAAAATGGTGTAAAACGTGAAATTCAGAGCAAATCTACGCCTCTACAAGCCAGGGGCGCCCTTCTTTTTGGGGGTCAAGATTTAGCTACTTTGGGTTGCAAATACATTCATTCTCTTCGGTTTTCAGTGAGCTTTCTGACTAGCTATGGAGCAAGTCCGTTTGAATTGCAGAACTCCAACAAACGAAGACGGAAGCAGAAGTTACGAGGAGTATACACATCATGGAGGCAGTCAAAGAAAGCAAATCTGCGCCCCTATAGCCCAAAGGCGCCCTTCTTTTTGAAGGCTCAGATCTGAATGCATGTGCTTGTTGTTGGTTTCAGTCTTTTCAAGATCAGTCTAGCTTTCCGACGAGCTATCAAGCGAGGACGTACATAGTGCAAAGCGTTGGCAATTGATGTCAGAAGCTGAGACTACAAGCAGGATGCATGTCACAAAAAATTGCCAGTTCATGGTTTGAGCTACAGGGGCGCCCTTGAATATGACCCTCTAGATGGATGAAATTGCAGTTAAGGTCTTCTTGAGATCTTTTCCAGTTCAGTCCAACTTCACAACACACCCGTTTGCGAGATGATCCGACATTCTGAGTGACCATGACAGAGGTTCCACCGAGCACGTAAAACAGAGGATGGTGAAATGTAGCTACACACAGCTGCACATCTGTAGGCTAGGGGCGCCCAGCCTTTAGGCCTGCTAGATGGGGTTATTTGCTTTCGTAGTCTTCACAAGACTTGTGTGCAATTACTCCAGCTATTCAATGAGTTCAACCGTCAGCCTTCGAGATTTGGTGAACGCTCGTACATGCGAGGTCAAGATGGTGATGCTAAAGAGTGAGTGATTGGAGACGACCAAGAAATGACTAAGTATGGTGAGTACCAATCTCCTTGAAAAATGTGCCCTTCTCTTTGAGGCCTTAGAAGCAATTTTCTGGCTTCGTCGTCTCCAGAGACATCTCTTGTAAGTTGACTCAACTACGCAGAGAGCCAAACGGCGTGCAAATCGGAGCATTCCAACTCCCGGTATCAGGGGTCAAAGTATGGTGTTCAAATGAAAGTCACACTTTTGTCAAAATGGTATTTGTGCTTTCACAAGCCAGGGGCGCCCATCCTTTTGGGGTTCCTAATACATATTTCAGATACCTTACATATAGTCATCGGATGCAGAGTACTTCCAGTCACACAATGAATCTACTATTCAGTCAGCAGGGTTCATCATTCACCATCAGCGGTAGTTTCAAGCGTCAGAAGGCAATACGGAGAAATGACTTTAGTCTGGAATCGGTGCATCAATTTAATCAAAGGCGCCTAATTTTCCAAGGTGTCAGATGTTGATTTTAGCAGTTGTGGTTCCCAGCAGCCATTTCATCCTTGTCATGTAGGCTTCACAGTGGATATCTCAGATCAGTCGCAGGATCATTCGGTCACCCGGAAATCAAAGCTGAACATGGTCAGATGTAACTTTGCAGTCAGCTATAGAATAGGAGATACTCAAAAATCTCATAACTCTTGCAAATGGATGCCTAGAAGGTCAAATTTCAGCTTTCTAGAATCGGTGAAGTTTACTGAGCATATCCATATGCTATTTTTAGCGAAATGATTAAAATAATATTTTTGCATGCAAAGCATTAAAAAGTGACGAATTTCTTCAAAGAGCTAAATATGGCGCCTCTTTTTAACTTGTATGTTTTAAATTAAATGTTATTTTTAGTTTGAGACTCAGAGTCAGTGGCAGTTCATCTGGTGAGAGGCCAATCGAATTCTTTCACAGTTAGGGTTTCAGCATGCATGCATGATGGTACGACTTTATCTATTTAACATAAGTATGACGCCTTTTCTCATTCACACAACTTACAGGATTCGAATTTCTTCAAAAGGTTGGTGAATCTTCATCATAAATCAAGTTCAAAGGTGACATAAACATTCTTTTGCAGGTACAGATTCAGATTCAAGGCAGAGTGGTGATTTTGAAAGAAGACAAAAAAAATTAAAAATAATAAAAACGTCTTTCTTTTCTAGATTTCTTCCATTTTCTCGTCTAGATTCTCTCACATGTTCGAAGAATAGGCAAATTTTGGTGAAACAAAATAACTAGGTTGATTCAGAACAATCTCCTCGGCAAAACCCATGTGCTAGAATTTTTCAAGAAAATTTGTTCCAGAACATTAGTTCTCGAAGCTTTAATTTTCTCAATCGAAATTCCTTTGCATGGCTGAGTTGGGGTTGAATTTTTACATTTCTAACATTCTGGGTTGTCTTAAAATCATTTTCTAGACAAAACCCATATCTCAGAATTTTCTGTAAAAATTCACTTCCGACAAGCTATTTTTAGCTTTCCAGAAAAGTTGTCAAAATATAGCCGTGTTCACAATCAACAGGCGAGTTTTTCAGGATGCAGTTCACGCAAACTGAGTTCAAGACTAAGTCAATCTTAATTCATGATTTCATCAAAAAAGCTGACATCGATTTGTATCAAGCGCATCTAGAGGGTTGACAGGCGTAGTCACTCAAGTCCACATGGTTTTGTGCCTCGTATAGCTGATTGTCTTCCAAGGCCAGTTTAGAGGGTTGATACCTTTGGAAGTCTGCATGTGCAACAAGTTCATGTACATTTCTCACAATCGGAGTGTTCGCAGTTAGACTTCGCGGTTTCATCATGCAACACTCTTCCATAGAGAAAAGCGTGAAAAACGTGAGAAGCGTCAAGCTGTAGAAGAAACAATGGCCATCACTATAGTTACAAAGCCGCCAGGGTTATCAAGCAGTGAAGTGCCAGTTTAAGTGTGCAGAGATTTCCAGGTTTGCTTGAGTTGCTGACAAGTAGTGAATTGACAATTGAGACATGTGACGACCTCTAAATGATGATGCAGTCGACAGCCTCGTGGAGGGGTTAATTGCCCGAGATCAGGGCCAGTGAACTTCAGTTCAAGACGTCCCACCTTTTCCAAGATAGACATTAGACACAGGAGTTATACTCGTGCCTCTTTCCGAGTTAACTCGTTGTTGCACATTGCACGCTATGTCTTTCTTGGAAACATCTTTGTATAGTTGGAGTTATTAGTTAGTTTTCATTTCAATAAGGACGTGCATGTTGCACATGTCCATTTTGTTGAGTCTTGTTTCAGTTAATGGTGTAGTTTCATTCAATTAGGTTTAGAGAATAAAGATCTAGCATGCTGTGAGACTCTAAGCCGACTCAAGGTGATTTTAGGGTTGCCTACACCTTTGATGTCTATAAATAAAAGCTTTCAGCTCATTTGTAATTAGCTTTTCCTTGTGATAGAGAATTGTTGCACTGTCGACAACATGCCTATTCTCAAGATTGGTTCACCCTTGTAAATTAGAACTTTTGCACGAGAGATTAATATATGTTGTGCCCACCTTGCCTGTAATATTGTCTTTTTGTATCTGTTCATGAGCATTTGTTTTGATAATGAATTGTTATGCCACTCGGGTTCCATGCAATTATTATGGTGAATGCTTGCCTTAGTTAGATATAGTGGCTAGTTTGATCGTAGATTGTACGCGTGTCTCGCCTCTGCAATTTGTTGTCCTAGTTGGCTATCTTTTGTGTTTTGTTATCAATAAGCCTATTCAAATTGAGAAAATAGTTGTGCCCACCTTGCCTTCATGTTGAGAATTTGTACTTAAAGCTTATCGTATGATGTGTGTGATTCGGCCGAGCAAATAGTTGTGCCCACTTTGCCTTCATGTTGCGAATCTGTACCCAGCTTATTGTATAAAACCATTCCTGCTCCATTTCCTCACGCTCTATTTTCTTGAGGAAACTGGATAGATTTAAAGAAGTTAGCTTAGTTGTAGTTAAATGATATGCGAAACCAGAAAATCCTTAGTTGCAACATTCTAGGTTTTCTTAACCTTGTGCCTCTACCAACTGAGAACAAAAAGATAGGATTTAGTTTACTTTTCTTTTCCATGCATTCCAACACAACGAGGGAGCTTCCCCTCCTAATTTGAAGAGCACTCATTACGCAGTGTGCATAGCTATTTGTACAAACTTACACTTCATAGGTGTTAGTTCTTATGCCAACAATGTGTATTTCCCATACTTCGCCATTTTTTGGTTGCTTTCACTTTTCAGCATTTCACACTGACCTCGCACGTACGAGTGTTTGCCAAATCCCAGAGGCTGATGGCTGGACTCGTTGGATAGCTAGAGTAATTACGTAAAAGTCTCGTGAAGACTATGAATGCCAAAAACCCCATTTGGCAAGCCTAAAGGCTGGGCACCCCTGGCCTACAGAAGTGCAGGTGTGTATTCTTACATTTCTCCACCCTCTGATTTACGTGTTTGGTAGAACCTCTGTCATGATCATTCAGAAAGTCGGATCGCCTCACGAGCTGATGCGTTGCGAAGCTAGACAAGACTAGAAAAAATCTCAGGAAGACCACATCTTCAAATTCATTCATCTGGAGAGCCAAATTCAAGGGCGCTCCTAAGCTACAGGGGTGCAGAAACCATAAACTTGACGATCTCTGTAACATGCATTCTCCTCGTATCCTCATCTGATGACCTCAATTGTCAGAGTTCTGCACTACGTACATCTTCGCTTGATAGCTCGTCGGAAAGTTGGGCTAATTCTGAAGAGATTGAACCTATTTACAAGCACATGCAACAAGATCTGAGCCTCCAAAATGAAGGGCGCCCTTGGGCTACAAGGGCACAAATCTGCTTTCTGCTTGAAATCTTCCTCTATTTCTGCTTCCAAAACACCTTTCCTGCCACTAAATTGACATTATAGGAGTATAATCTAGTCGTGAAAAGCTTCCCCATCATAACATGTTTCTGCTCTGGGTCCAAGTTCAGGTTTTGTCCTCCATGTATTGACCAATTGCTGCTGACGACTGACACGACACTGACCAAAGTCCATACTTGACTTGCCCAAAACTTGCATTTTTACATCATTTTAGCAAAGTTTAGACTCTTTGAGCAAAATGCCTTAATGAAGCAAAAAATTGATTTGGGTACAACAAATAGGATGAAAATGTCTTTACTACAAAACATCTCCAAAAGATTTGAACAACTGGCTCCTCTCCCCCACATATTAAGACAAATATGAAATACCAACTTTGTATAACCATGATTTGATTGCTCATCCTCAATGAAACTATTGGAGACTAATAAGACTTACTTTTGTAATAAAGTCACTTTAATGACTTAATTTAGATTACTTTATTATTTTTATATTATTTATCATGCATTTGTTATGCATTATTTTTATCTTCACTTAAAACTCTATATAAGAAGGTGCTTGCCAATATAATTGGTAATCGAATCTAATAGAATATTTTTGTGTTCTATTTCTTTACATAACATGGTATTAAAGTAGGTCACAGGAAAAGGTTTGCAAATTGAGAAGTGTGACCATTTGTAAGGCAAAAATCACATGAGGTTTTGTCTAAAAATCATGTGTCTTTTCCTAGTAAAATTTTGGGTTATTTTCTATAAAGGAAATCACCGATTTATTTTGGTAGAAATTGTGTAAGGTTCTATTTAAAAATCACAACTAGCAACATGGATCAAGCCTTTGTTTGCATACTTGGCGATTAATTGTCGAGAAGTCGATTAATCGCGGGAAAATTGCAAAAATGAGTATTTTCTACCTTTACTCGCGGATTCACCGTAGCAAAATAATCGCCGACTAAAAGCAGAGTAATTGCCAAAAAAACCCTTGAATAATCACGGGTTAATCACGACACGGTTTTCACGCATTTTTTTTTTGCATTTTTGCGTGAAAAATTCAGTGTTTTTAAACGAATCTCAGTCATTCATCATTTTTCACCATTTTTCCAGCTATTTTTCTCCCTTTATTGTTGCTTTCCCCGCCACTATTGGTTTCCACTCCTCCAAACTCTTCCTCGCTGCCCACTAGTATTGACCTTTTACAATTTGGCAAGTTACAGCCTAAAAGTAAGGTTTTGACAAGGGTTTTTGAGTATGTTTATTAAAATGAAAATTACGGCCAAGATCCTAATAATGAGCACATTTAGGTTTTAACATTACGACATATATATATTAGCATAATTAATATATAATTTATATTTTATATAATAAAAAATAAATTATAAATAATATAATTATACTACTACTTATTATTATATATTATATTCTTTAACAAAACTATTAAATACATATATAAAATTATTATAATTAATAGTTAATAAATATTCTACTTTTTATATAATACAAATTAGCACATTTAGGTTTTAACTTTATGGCATCAGTGGTTAAGTATATATTAGCATAATTAATATATAATGTATATTTTATATAATAAAAAATAAAATATAAATAATATAGTTATACTAATTATTATTATATATTGTATTCTTTAACAAAACTATTAAATACATATATAAAATTATTATAATTAATAGCTAATAGTTATTATATTTTTTATATAATACAAACAATTAATATATAAATATAATAAAACATATAATTAATGTATTTTATATATAATTTATATAATTAATTGTAATTGCCTAGATATGAAATTTATGATGATGATTTTCAAATACAATCATCATAAATTCATTTTAGTTATTAGCAGTTTCACTATGTGGCTTTGTATAATGACGCCATTTTGTAATCCATATGTATTGAACAATAAAATTTAATATAAAACACTACCTCATGGTTTTTAGACTCATTTGATGCATATTGTAATTGAATTTTGCAAAAAAAAAGTGTTTTTATAAGAAATTTTGCTGCTTTTTAAGTTGCCAAGTATTTGTTGAGTATTTCTCGAGTCAAAAATTTTGGGCTTGCCTCTCGGAGTTTGAGTATGAAATTATGGATCAAGCACATTTTCTATAAAGTTCAACACCCCTTAATTTTAAAAAAAAAACCAACTAACAACACGGATCAAGCACATTTTCTATAAAGTTCAACACCCCTTAATTTTTCAAAAATTACAGCTAGATTTCACGAAAAAAAATTGAGGGTTTTTGAGTGGGTTTTTGTAGTTCATGCGACTAGGGTTTTGAAGGTAATTTTTTAACAATTTATTTCTAGCTTTTCTAAAACCTGCAATGAGGGTTTTGAAGCTAGTTTTTAATAGTTTATTTCTGGATTGTTCAAAACCACAACTAGAGTTTCATTAGTCTACAGCTAGGGCTCATTAGATTAGTAGGTAATGCAAATAAAATCAATTGCTAGGGTTTGTGGAAGATTTGTCCAACAACTAGGACAAAGTTCATGGAAGGTATTAGGGTTTGAAAATTTTCAGTTTCATTATTTAGGCTTCTATATTTTCCAGAAATAGAAATTTTGTTAGATAAATATTTTGGCTTCAAGTTTCACACTTAGAAAGTAAAAATCCAGATGCAATTGATACACAAAACCCTATGGGGAATCGTAAATGAAAATGAGAAACTTCCTACACTTGTTGTTAAAGTACTGGAATGGCAAAGCAAAGATGATAAATTCAAAGCTACTATTGGTCTTGCACACTTAGATTCTATATTAAATCATATAGATTTGGCAAAACCATCTAAGGAAATTTGGGAAAATTTGAACATATTGTTTGGTGCAAAAGCATTAATGCTAAATTTTTTTTTTTAAGGCTTCAACTTTTCAAGTTCAAGATAACTGATGGAGTCACTATGTCAAGCCATGTGGACAATCTAAGGTCTCTTCTTTGAAAACTAGTAGAATTCAATACTACAATGGATGATGAGGATGTTAAAGCCATTTTATTAAACAATTTATCTCCAAAATTCAGCAATGTCATCTTTACTTTAGTCAACTTTCTTCTAGAAGTCTGGAGGATATGATTTCAACTCTCCTAGCTAAAGAAAAGAGAACTATTGCAAGAGACATAGAAGATGATCCTCAAGCTGAGGTTAGCATTATACTCAAATCACAGAAGAACTGACAAGGACAAAAGAGGTACAAAATGCTATTATTGCAAAAAAATGGGTCACACAACTTGGTATTGTAGAAATTGGGAAAATGGTGTTCTCAAGGGAAAGATCAAGGGAGCTAATGTAGACCATTGTGCAGATCCTCTGGATGTTGACAATGATGAAGAAGTTGTTTTTTATGCATTTTAAAGAAGTCTAGTTCTTCAAAGACAGGCAAGAATCCAATATAGAGAAAGCTTAGTATGGATGGTTGCCTAGTTAGCTTGGGAGTTTGTGGATCTTGGGAGTCATACCCTTACGAGGGTCATGAGACAACTTGATGGAGCTCTGTGAGTGTAGCTTAGCATGGATTTCTGTCCAATGGTTTGAGAGGTCCTTGATTCAAGAGTTCAGGGAGGTGGTAATTTGGAACTTAAGAATTCAGCTCAGGAGCTACACCTTTATGAAAGTTTTGAGGCAGCTTGACAGAGGTCTACCTGGTTGAAGAACTGTTTCCAAAGATAAACTTTTGAATTCATGATTTTGAGTGTTTTTAGTTTGCTTATGTTAGTTTGGTTTGTTTTAAGGCAGTAAGTCTTGAGAGGGGGTATAAGAGATTAATAAGACTTGCTTTTGTAATAAAGTCACTTTAGTGACTTAATTTAGATTAGTTTATTTTTATTATTAGTTTACTCTTTTTAAATATATATCATGCATTTTCCATACATTGTTTTTATCTTCACTTTGAACTCTATATAAGGAGTTGTCTGTCATGTAATTGGTGATCGACTAGTCATACATTGTTTTGTGATCTATTTTGTTTCATAACAGAAATGATAGGCATCCAAAGACTCAATTTAAAGAAAACCATTGGTTTTTAGATGATTTGGCTATACCTTTTCCCATCACATTGAGATTGATAATTTTTAATTGACTGTATTTTTTTCCTTCTTATGTTTGTCCTTTTTCCATCTCAAATATATTTTCTATAATGATAAAACTTGAAAAGTGGTATGGTAATTGAATTATTCCAACTTTCTGTTCTTTAGCAGAGAAACATAAACATGCATTTAACTACTAAATGCTTGTTAGTGAATTAATATGATATATTACCTTCTAGATCTTACAATTTATTTTAAGTTTTAAAAATATCTCCATTTTGGCACATTTCATGGATAGAGTTACTTCCGAAAAAGATTGTCATCCTTTGACAAACCACTTGTAATTCTCAGGAGTACCTTGATGCCATTGGGCTATGCCCCACTTCATTTTTCATTTTGTCCTGCCCAGTCTTATGCTCTATGAAAAGTATATGTTGTTTATTTCTTATTGTAATAAAGTTGAACTCATTTTGTAAGTAAAACATGATGTATAATTTTAATTTGATGTTTGATGCATCAGATTCTCAACTACATTATTTGTTCAATTTTGTAATCAGAGTTACTTTTGAAACAAATGTGCAGATTGTAGTTCCAGTTCCCCAGTATCCACTTTATTCAGCAACAATCTCACTATCTGGTGGTACCTTTATTCCATATTACCTGGAAGAGTCTGCAAACTGGGGTCTTGACATTGGTCATATTAGACAGTCAATTTTGGAAGCTCGTCAAAAAGGAATAACTGTAAGTTTTTCCTACATCTATAAATTAATATGTGGTCAGGCTGAACTGTATCTTTTGTGGAGGAGAAATATTTCAAACGGTTTTTCAACATGGCATTAACCCAAGTTTTCCAATGTAGAGAGTAAAAGGAAAGGGAGAGAGCAAAAAAAAGAATCTTTTTATTCTCAATTGAACAATGACATGATGTATACCCATGGCATATATGAAACATGAAAGTGTAGACACAAGAATAAGGCCTCCAATTCATCATTGGATGTAACTATGTTACATATCTGCTCAGGATGAAGATCCTCACTCCAAATGCTTTCAAGAGGTGCATTCCTCTCCACATCTTGCCCAAGCTTTTGCTTCACTTCAAATGCATCTTCAAAGCACTCAATGCTTTTTGGATGCATCCAACACACTCCTGACCCACCCTATTAACTGTTGCATGTAACTATATTTAGTTTGAGCACCCTCCTATTTTCTGCCCTTTAATTTATCTTGGGAATGATGTAATGCCTTACAAAAGAGGAGTTCCCACTATAAGAAGACAGAATTCTATTAACTAATTGTTTCACTCTTGATTTTTTGGCCCGATTCCGGGTACGGGACGTTTCCAGTTCAGGTACTGCACAAATTCTCTGTGGAATCGGTCAGGGCACGTCATATTGCCTGCTGAAACGTATTTGGTTTTGAATCCTGTTTTTTTGCCGTTTGTGGTAATGACGTGGCGCTTCTAAGCCGGAGCTGTTGCGTTTTCAAAGATTGGCATGATTTTCGGTTTTTTTACTTTTAACCTAAACCTAACTTCGCTTTACTTTCTTTTTACTGCATTCATTATATTTTACCGCATTCTTTTTACACCCGACTGATGCGAGCAGCAAACAGCTAACATTTTTGACGGCCAACAAATTTCCAATGCCATTTATGTTTCCAGCAGCAACGCCATTGATGGAGAAAGGGTTTCTTGCAGGGGCGACACCATTGACGCGACTGCAAAAGTTTTTCGAACGCCGTTTGGAGTTTTTCGAGCATCATTTGGAGTCCAAGTTACCATTTTTTTTTGCGTTTCAAACCTTCAGTTTTGAAGTTTAATTTAAATGATATTTATTATTATATACTCGAATCTATATGTTATAGACTTATAGTTTAAATTTTATAAATTTATTAACAGTTTAAAATTTAAGGTTTATTCATCCGATACAAGTTTATCAAGTTTATCGGACTTTATAAAAAATTTAATGATAAATTCATTTATTTTTAAGTTTTTCTATTCATTATTTGAATTTTAGTTTTAAATTTTTATTTTATTTTATATTTATATTAAAAATTGTAAAACAATAAAATTAAAATATAAGTTTTAAATTAATATTTATTTCGATGTTAAGTTTTAATTTTGAAGTTTTAAATTTAAATAAAATTTTTTATAAGTTATTTAAGTTAATAATTTATGATATAATAAAATTATAAATATATTGTTTATTAATAATTATTTAGTTTTCTTAGTATGAATTTAATAATTTTTTAATATAATAGATGTAAATTTTTATTTTTTTAAATGGTATATTAGCTTATTTATTTAAACATTTAATATTTATTGTTCAATAATTGATTTTGTTTTTGAATTTGTAACAGCATAATGGCAACTAGTACTAGTTCTATTGTTAGACCCACCTTTAAAACCAATCCAAATTCACCTTTATAGAAACATGTGCAAATGATACAACAAGTTTAAGGGGGAGGAACATTTATTTGGATATGCAATCATTATGAAGTTCAATATACTAGCTCATACAGGCTCATACAGCCGTGTGAAAGCCCATCTATGTGCCATTGCTAAACAAGGAATTGCAATATGTCTAGGAGAAGATGGCAACAAGTTACCACCTAAAAAAGTAGCAAGAGGAAACATATGCAAGACTTGGTCGTGCCACAAACCATCCTTGCTGAGAGGAAGAGGAAGTGGAAGGGGATCAAAGAGGCCTCCTCCTTCTCCATCACATAGTGACTTTCCTGATGTTGTAGTAGAGAGACACCCATTTTTGGGTGGAAGTGAAGAAAATCTTGTTGGTGTGAAGAGAAGCAAGGGGCCATTAGAAAGAGCATTTAAGCTTGAAGCTAGAGAGCTTGCAGATCAAGCCGTTGCAAGATGTCTATATGCAAATGGTTTGGCATTTAATGTTGTAAGATCACCATATTGGTAGGATATGTTGAGAAAGGCAAGTGAGTGTCCACAAGGGTACACAGGGCCAGGTTATGAGAAGGTGTGTACCACCTTACTAGCAAAGGAGGTAAAAGACATAAATAATGCATTGGCTCCCATTAGAAATTCATGGAAAAAAACAAGGGTGTCAATTGTTTCTGATGGATGGAAGGATGCCAAAAACCGGCCATTAATCAATGTGATTGCAGTGTGCCCTAAAGGGGCAATGTTTTTGAAAGTCGTGGATTGTGAAGGACAAGTGAAGGATGCACAATTTATTGCTAACATCCTTATACAGTGCATTTAGGATGTGGGTCCTGAAAATGTTGTCCAAGTAGTAATAGACAATGCAAAGAATTGTAGAGCTGCAGGTATGTTGATTGAGACATGATTTGAGCATATATTTTGGACACCTTGTGTTGTTCACTCTCTCAACCTCATGCTACAAAAGTTGGGTGCAAAAATAAATTGGATCAAACAAATGTATGCTAAAGCTGAAGAGATCCAAATGTTCATCACAAACCATCAAATGTCATAGGCTATTTTTAGATCATTTTCAGCATTGGAGTAGTTGAAGGTAATTGAAACACTTCCAACTTTTAAATTTCACATTTCACTTTAGTAATTACTAATTTATTTTTTGAACTCAAACATGTCTTTTATATTTATATTTTTATTTTAAATTTTTGAATAGGTTGCCGAAACCAGATTTGCATCGAACACGATTGTCTTGAGGCGACTTGTGAAGGTGCGGGAGGCACTTTCTAGCATGGTTATCAGTCAAAGTTGGTCCCTATGGAGGAAATCCAATATTGAAAGGGCAACAAATGTAAAACAGATGATCCTAGATGACACTTGGTGGGAACGAGCAGAATATCTTCTTAGATTCACTGAGCCCATCATGAGTATGATCCGTTTTACTGACATGGATAAGCCATGTTTGGGAGAGGTATATGATGGCATTGATTCAATAATCAAGCAAATGAAAATCATCATCAATGAAAAAGAGCAAGATCCTGAAGAAACTTTCTTCAAAGAGGTGCAAACAATTTGTGTTGAGTGGTGGAACAAAATGACCACCCCACTACATCTTCTTGCATTTGTAGTGACTCCCAAATTTTATAGTGATGAGATTCTTGCTTTGCCATCAAGAGTGCAACCATATACAGATCTAGAAGTTGGTGTGGGGTGTAGGAAAGCACTTACTAGACTCTTCCCCGATCAAGAAACAAAGTATTTAGGTAGACCTGAGTTTGCTGATTTTGTAGCTGGCGAAAATCAAAGTATTGCTACTTCACTTGACAAGTATAGGATGGATGCTCATTCTTGGTGGTATATCAATGGCTTTACAACACCACATCTCCAAACTCTTGCTATCAAAGTTTTATCGCAAGTAAGTTACTTAGTTTTTATTGCACTCTCTAAATTTATATTGTTTACTATTTTAAAAATAATACAATGGTTAACTTCAAATTTAAAGTTTGATTTACAATTTTATAATTATAAGTTCCTCTCACTTTGTTTCAATAGGTTGCTAGTTCCTCTTCAGTTGAGCGAAATTGGAGTACATACTCCTTTATCCACTCAGTGAAACGCAACCAATTGGCAGCAAGTAAGGCGGAAGAGCTTGTTTATGTGCATTCCAACTTGTGCCTTCTTACTAATAAAAAGAATGAGTATAAGAAAGGAGGCACGAGGTTGTGGGATGTAGATCTAGAGCGAACTGATTTGGATTTTTCAGCTGCCACACAATCTTTACTTTCTGTGGAGTTGGATACCCAGCGTGCTTCCAGTGCAAGTGCTAGTGGGGCTGCATGTGGTTCTACTAATTTACCTACCTCATCTAATGTCAATGATGATGTTGATCTTAATCTTCTTGATGACCCATATGATGCCTACTGTTAATTGTATTATTTTGTTTGAAATGTTGAACCAATGAACAATGAATTCAATATAATTATATACCTATCATAACATTCAAGTTTTGAAAAATTGATATCAAATTAATTTAGTATAATTGTATTTCAGATTTGTTATATTTATGGTAGTTCTAAGTTTTGTTTAGCATATGCATGATGTGTGGTATTCTAAATTTAATTCTTGTTTTTACTTTTTAGGCTGCAAATATGTCTATATCTATGATTTTTATATGTTTTATGTACAGACGTACCCAAATGTACCCACACCCCCAAAAAAAATTTTGCCATATCAGCGTACCGTACCCCTACCCGTACCCACTTACCTGTACCCGATTCGGCAACTTAGGATTTTGAATATCAATACACATTTATTGTCACCCTACTAGATGTTTCTCTTGCACATGGTAAAATTAAGAGTTGGCATTCAATGTGTATATATTTTTTATCATTTTAAATATACTTGCCTGTGGTAACTCCAGGTTCGAGCCATGGTGATTATAAATCCAGGAAATCCAACCGGTCAGTGTCTAAGCTATGCCAATATTAAGGAACTGATAGAATTTTGTTACCTAGAGAATCTGGTGGTTATAGCAGATGAAGTATATCAACAAAATATTTATCAGGATGAGCGACCATTCATAAGTGCAAAGAAGGTACGGCCTATATTCTGATTTTGCAGATTGGATTATCAGAATCACTGTAAACACACTATAGTTCATGTTTTTATGATGATTTTATAATTTTACACTTTCTGTTTGCAGGTATTGATGGATATGGGCTTGCCATTCAGTGAAGATGTCCAACTTTTCTCATTTCATACTGTGTCGAAAGGATTCTGGGGTGAGTGTGGGCAACGTGCAGGATATTTTGAAATGACAAATATTCCTCCAAAGGTGTGACTAAAATTTCCCAGTATTTATTTATTCATGTAAGCCCATTTTATCATTTATTTTAGGTTTGCTAGCATTATTAGTGTCTTGATTATCCGAAAATCAAGTAAACATCAAACAAAGTTTTATATTCATCTATAAGATTCAAATTTCAAATATTTTTCATAGAAAGGCTAGTTTCATTCAATGTAAGACATTAGATTTCCACAGTCCATGTCATTATTTGTAGTTTATGGATTTAATTGTGTATTAATTTTTTTGGATCAACGTTTCGGATCACACTCAGTGATTCATTCAATGTAGTCTAGTTGTCAAGGAAACAAAGCATCAGAAATATGATTGGTTTTACACAAAAAAAATAGAATTCTGTAACAGCCAAATAATTGAGAGGTGCAACCTTAGCTGAAAATGCTGATAACTTATATGTTGATTGATAATATCTGAATTCTGATCTTAAGTCATCAATATAAACCTATTTTAACTTCTCCCCCAATGCTGATGGGAATGTTTCCTTCCCGTGTTGTTCTGGACTTCTCAGTCTACGTTAGCTGCTTGTTGGAAGGGTGGATCCATTTAGATCACAGTCTGGCACTGTGGAAATTAAGCACATTGAAAAAATATGGGCAAGAAATGGAAGAATAGGTAGTAGGCATATGAAGAGGACTACTCTTCCACATTCAATCTTTTAATATGGAAAAACAATCAAATAAAACAATAGTTTGGAACCCAAATTCCATTCTTACAAAATATCACACAAGAAAGCAGGGATCAAGTTAAATGTGTGAGGAAGAAAGTGGGAAAAAAGAAAGCTGCTCCGGCAGAAAACAGCAGGCAAGCTCAAGGTTTAGATGTTTGACAGTATTCTTTTGCTCTTGTTTGTCTCGATCTACAAAGAAGAGAAGTTAAGAACATAGTGGTCAGCACTAATGTTCTGAGTTATCAATACTTTTGAGGCAGAATTCACAGGCCATCTTTTAGATTATAAAATTTGTCAGAGATGATGGTAATCTAATGTACAAGAAGAGATTAAATACAAAAATATTAAGTCTCATTCAGAGGGAACAATATCACATTTATCTATACAAATTGAAAAACTTAAACAGAATGAGATGCCATCTTTAAGTATTGTGCAGCAGGATATTGAGGCCTACTAGATAGTTTTTGAAAATTTTAAGGTTTTTGATGGAAAACTTAAGAAAAATCCTAACTGATTTTATGAATTACAGAAATTAAACAGATTTTGGGTCAGAAAATTCACCAATTCTTCTTTCAAATTTTCCATTGCTAACTTGCTATATTCCTCCTACCATCAAGAATAGTTTTAACTTTAAAGACAAAATTTAGAGGAGAGTTCCAATTGTTTGAGCATATATCTAGTGTGTTCTGTGTTCTGATCATTGTTAGGAATGAAGGGAACATAAAGTTTGGATGATGTTCTAAGTTGTGGAATTATGGCAGCATTTTCTTCAAAAATGGTCAAACATTTAGTGTAATATGTCCTATCCCCACCCTCATTCTTGTACACGGGGACAGCAAGGGATGTTCCCTGGCTATCCCCTGTATTGCATAATTTCAGAGATATACCCCAAAATGCATCCAAACTAAGTCCTATATGCTAATGGCATTTGTTCATCACAAATATAAATAGGCATTGCCAATATTTAAAAATAATAATAATTGAAGGGAAAACATATAATAAAGACATTTATTTGGTAATATATTCTACTCGAAAACCCATTGTCCTTCAACCAAGACTATAACACTAATGTACATAATCATAGATATAGTAGGATTCTATTTTTTATTTTGTATTTCCTAGATACACTTCAAGCTGAAGAGTCATCTAGTAGAAGAACTAAAGAGTCATTTTCGTGTTGATAAATATGTAAATTTTATTACGCAAGTAATTGGCAAAATATTTGGTGTATTAACAAATGAGCGAGGCACTCAATAAATAATTACAAGGTATTTACAAAAAACAGGAAGTTTCTAAAACGAAACTTCAAATAAGATCAGAGAAGATCTTATCGACACACTTTACAATAAATTACAATATTGAGCATTAAGTAATTAATAAATAATATTTTAATACCCTCCCTTAATGCTCATTCTATCAACTACACCAAGATGCTCCCGGAATTTAACAAACTTATCTGGACTAAGCGACTTGGTGAGAATATATGTTGTCTGCTCCTATGTTGGCACATACAACAACTGAACTGATCCGTCTTCAACAAGCTGCCAAATGAAATGACAATGAGTTTCCACATGCTTGGTGCATTCATGGAAGACCGGATTCTTGGCAATTTTGAGAACCCCTTGATTATCACAGAATAAGGGAGTCGGAGCTACTTGAGATATTTGCATATCTGCAAGCAACCAACAGAGCCAAACTGCCTCACAAGCTGCCTTAACTGCTCCCCGATACTCTGCTTCTGTCGAGGAGAGAGCCACTGCTTGTTGGTTCTTACTAGTCCATGTGATTGCACCATATCCCAAACTGAACACATACCCAAAGGTTGATTTCCTATCATCAACTGAACTTGCCCAATCTGAGTTTGTGAAACCACTGAGTCTAGGATCATGACTCCAAGAATACAAGAGTCCATAATCAGAAGTGCCCTTCACATAATGTAGCACATGCTTTGCTACTACCCAATGATCAGCCTTGGGGGCTATCATGAAGCGTGAAATGTAGCTCACTACAAAACTGAGGTCAGGTCTAGTGGCAATGAGATAGATGAGGCTGCCCACTAGTTGCCTTAACAAGGATTCATCTACTATAGGTGAGTCTGACTTAGCTAACATCTTGAGCTTGTTTTCCATGGGTGTGGAGGCAAGTTTGCAATCCTGTATTCGGAACCTATCTAGTAGACTTCGAGCATATTTGGACTGGGAGATAAAGATACTGTTCTCGGTTTTCCAAACCTCAACACCTAAACAGTAATGCAAAAGTCCCAATTCTGTCATGTCAAATGTGTTGCACAAATACTGTTTGATCTCAGCGATCAAATGTGACGAGCTACCAGTAATGATCAAGTCATCCACATAGACAACAAAAATGAGAATTTCACTACTAGTGTGTTTGACATACAAATTAGAGTCAGATGGACTCCTCTGAAAGCCATGATTTGTAAGGTACTTGTCAATCTTGATGTACCAAGCTCGAGGAGCTTGCTTCAGGCCATAGAGTGCTTTGACCAATCTGCACACCTTGTGCTCTTGACCAACAACCTTGAATCTTGGAGGCTGCGTTATATAGACTTCTTCCTTCAACTCACCATTGAGGAAAGCACTCTTAACGTCCATCCGATGGACTTTCCAACCAAACTGGGCTGCTAAGGCAAGGACAAGCCAAATGGTACTCATCTTGGCTATAGAAGCAAAATTCTCCTCATAGTCAATGCCTTCCTTCTATGAGAACCCCCTAGCAACGAGACGAGCTTTATACTTGTCAAGGTTTTCGTAAGCCTTGTATTTAACCTTATACACCCATTTGCAACTAATGGGCTTCTTCCTTGGAGGAAGATCAGAAAGGACCCAAGTGTGATTCTTCTGAAGACTCTGGTATTCAGCTTCGATAGCCTTTTCCCACTCAGGAATTCCTTTAGCCTCTGAATATGTCTGAGGCTCATAGATACTGTGAATGTTGACCATGAGAGCAGAATTAACTGTATCCTATTGTTTTCTCTATTTTCTGGATGATCTACACTCAATGAGTTCATTATCATGGAGAGCACCAATAGTCTTTTCCCACCATTTAGGTTGGAGAGTAGAAGTGCCAACATCGGATGCAACAAGAGGAGATGGAACTGGATCAGGAACAAGTTCAACAAGTAGAGGATCAATATCATTAGGAGGAAATTCAGGTTGAGCATCGTCAAACATAGAATCTGCATCATCCCTCCCATCAGGTGGACCTAGCGAAAGATGGACACCCAAATTAGAAGCCTTCAACGACCAGTCCTTAGAATTCTGCATAGATGAGGATAGGTGAAAAGGTCCTTGTTATTCATCAAAGACAACATCCCTACTGAAGACAAGATGATCAATGTCTACATCTATCAGCCAGTAAGCCTTATGGTTGTCACTGTACCCTATGAACATAAGCTTTTGACTCTTGGAATCTGACTTAGAGCGTTTAGCATCTGGAATCCATACATATGCTAAAGAGCCAAATATTTTTAGATGACTAATCCTAGGTTTGTGACCAAACCAAGCTTCCTCAAGAGTTTCACTTTAACAGCCTATGTAGGGGACCAGTTAAGGAGATAGACTGCAGTAAAAACTGCTTCTACCCAAAATTTATTAGTAACACTCCTATGTCATAACATAGAATGGGCCATCTCGACAATAGTACGGTTGCGCCATTCTACAACACTGTTTTGCTGAGGAGTGTAGGGTGTGGTTAACTGACGTTTTATGCCATGTGTATCACAGAAGTTGGAGAATGCAGTAGAACAAAATTCTCTCCTATTATCTGACCTAAGAGTGATTATGCAACAACCAAACTCTTTTTCTACTAAGGCCTTAAACTTTTGAAATACAATAAATACATCTTATTTATGTTTAATAAAGTACACCCACATTTTACGACTGAAATCATCAACAAAAAGCAAGAAATACCTACAACCAATAACAGAAGGAGTGTTCATTGGTCCACATACATCAACGTGAACCAACTGCAGTACCTTAGAGGCTCGCCATGAGTCACCATCCAAGAACGGTGTCCTGTGCTGCTTCCCAGCCTAACAAGCTCCACAAATGCCATGATGCTGAGTCGAAATGTCAGGTAAACCAGCTACAAGTGCCACCCGAGCTAACTGAGAGAGATAATGCACATTTAATTGCTCATATCGTTGATGCCAAAGACTGGTAATAGCAGAGTTTCTGGCTGCCATGGCTAACTTCGGAGAATCACTTGTATCCACAAGTATATAAAGACCATGATCCTCAATACCAACGGCCATAGTAGTGCAAGTCTCCAGATCAACAATGGAACATTTGTGAGTACTGAATACCACATCTAGCTAAGGAGAATGCCGCATGATCTGACTGATTGAGAGAAGGTTAAGTTCCATGCCAGGAACATAGTAGACATTGAGGAATATGAGATTCCTCCCACCAGACAGAATTTGAACAGTGCCCTTACTGACAACTATGTACTCTTCACCTCCAAAAATAACTGCGTCAGTAAATGAAGAGAAGTCTGTAAACTACTCACACCGGTGTGTGAAGATTCGCAAAGCACTTGAATCTATGTACCAGGTAGAGGTCTTTACATGATCTGCAGGCCTTTTTGCCATAAAACGTAAAAGGCAGATTCCTTCTGCTCAGTGTGCTCAGCAACATGTGTGTTCTGCTGAGACCCTCCCTGCTTCTTTTGTTCAGAAGCCAAAAGCTGACATCAATCCTTCTTCATGTGACCAAATTTGTGGCAATAATTACATTGAATGTTCTTTTTCTTAGAGTTGTCCTGAGGTTGTCCTGAGCCTTTCTGCTGCGAAGGCTGACCTTTCCCTTTGTTCTTAAACCGAATCTTGGCTGCAAAAGATTGTTTTGTAGAAGAAGATGAAGCACTACTACCAAACTGTTGTTTCCAACGATCCTGCTACAAGAGGATGGTACAAAGCTCCAGAAACTTCAGATCAACAGTAGTAGACGTAATGTTGAGAGTCTCTATGAAATGTTCATAAGACTTAGGTAGACTTTTCAGAGTGATCACAACCATGTCTTCCCCCTCCATTTTCTGACCAATAGCCTCCAATTGATCTCTGATCTCTTGGATTTTGTTCAAGTGCGCCTGCAAAGTTGTCTTCTCATCCATCATGATAGAAAACAACATGTTCTTCAGGAAGAACACACGGCTCTTGTTGGAAGTCTCATGCAGACCCTTTAGATGATCCCAAATCTCCTTTGCTCATTTACCAATCAAAATCTGAAGCAACTGATCATCTGTAACTGAAAGCTAATGAGCATCACCGCTTCAAGATTATGCTCGTCAAAATTTTCCTAGGGTTTATCTGCCATTGTGGGACGAGTACTGTTTCCTAGAATCATCTGATCAAGGTAGCGATATTCAAATATTGTCATCATTTGCTGCTTCCAAGTATTATAATTTCTGCCATTAAATCGTTGACTGCCTTCCAACATAATGTTGGTCAAAGAAGCAATCTTCACGAAAAATGAGGAATTGAGAAGAGGTTGAATGCACGAAACCCGACGTACGAATTCTAATGCAGAAACATAGGCAAACTCAGTTACAGACTTCAAAGAGTATGAAGTATGGCTGGCACAAATCCCAAGGCACGAACTTCAAAACACCCAAAAAAATCAAAGAGCAACCCCAAAAAGCTCTCGAAAACCTCACAAAGAATATGTAACTGAAAAAAATTTCTGGCTTAAACAGAGGGTCAAAATCCTAGCCAAAATTTGTAGAACACGAGCTAAGAATCACCAAAAAAATTTCTTAAATTTTTTTTAGAAAAATGTTGAGAATCGCCAAACCACGAGCTGAAAAAACACATTTTTGAAATTGCGGCTCACAAATCCTTAAAAAGAACGCAGCCATAAAAACCACTAAAAAACGTGCCCAGAGAATGAGAAAATGCACGTCAACCAGGAGCAAAAACACAACCATAGAGAGCTGAAAAATGTGTCTAAAACTTCTGAAAAAGGCGTGCAGGTTCTTGGAGAAAACACGAGCAAAAAAAGAAGACAGAAAAACGTGATTTGAAGCAACCAAAATCTGCGTGGGCAAAGAAGGTAAGAACGCGCCTCAGGAATGAAAATCGTGTCTAAAAACACAACAAACACGGCCAAAGGGGAACAAAAATGACAGCCCTAAAAATCGTGGCTGGTGTATTTTGGATTTTTCAAAAAAACTGCTTCGAACTGAAATCTGCAATTTTTAAAAACAAAGCCTTCGATTTTCCTTAGCAACCAAGACCCACAAATTTCAAAAGAAATTCTTGATTTATTTTTTTTATTTCAAAAAAAAAATTAAAAAAATCAACTTAGTGGCTTTGATACCATATTACGCATGTAATTGGTAAAATATTTGTTGTATTAACAAATGAGCAAGACGCTCAATAAATAATTACAAGGTATTTACAAAAAACAGGAAGTTTCTAAAACGAAACTTCAGATAAGATCAGAGAAGATCTTATCGATATACTTTACAATAAATTACAATATCGAGCATTAAGTAATTAATAAATAATATTTTAATACATTTTGATTGAGTGGAATAAGCTTTTAATTGAATATTTTTATGGTTCTCTAATTCCCATCCATTTCATTTATCAATATTTCTTACATTCCATTCTTGGGTCTAACATTGGTATCATAGCAGGTTATTTGCTATTTTTCATTATTTTCCATCGAGTTAGACTCTATTATTGTCTATGCTAGTTTTTGTAAGACTTGAACCTAGCACTCCCAAATAAAATCTCCCTATGATTTATCTGTAAAAAATAATGGAGGAACCACTGCATACCATTACACTTCTTCACCATGGTTTCTACTTTGAATTTATGATAAATAGGCTCTATGTAGCTAGGAATTCTGACATTGTGGCTTCTATTTGGGTCATGGTTTATGATGTTACTTGCTTATGTTTGAGGTGTGACTACTATTGCTGAGTTGGAAACCTAGCCTATAAATCCATTTGGAGGAAGGCTTGTGTCATATAGAAAATCAAAGAGACAAATTTGTAAGCTCAAAAAGACTGTATGTCCTGTCGTTGGATAAGTTTGCTTGCGGATTTAAAAATTAAAGGTTCGATTTTGGTATAGATTTTTCCCTATATTGTTGTAATAGGGTTCGTTTGAAAGAATCTATATATTTTTTTCTGAATGTTTTGAGAATTTTCTAAGGGTATTTGATGCTCTTTAAGTGCAAAATCCTTTCCAAGCATGCTGAGGATTCTGTTAAAGTGTTGGTGCTGAAAATCCTAGAGAAGGTGGTATGTGTTCGAACTTCCCATTATACACAGTGACAAGATCGCTAGGGCATTGTTATAGCTTGATTATGTCGAGGCCAAATGCCTTCCCACCACAGCCATGAGCACCATAATACTCAACAAAGCAAAGTGTAGAAGGGAACATGCTATCATTCAGGAAAAACATTTTGTAGAACACTAGAGATTCATATCAAGCAAATGAGATGCAAAAACAAGTTGCACAATGTGAAATGCAAACAGTGGTTTTACCACTACCCCGACAGATTAAGGGCAGATGTAACACTAATGTACATAATCCTAGTTGTAGTAAGATAATATTTTATATTTTGTATTTTCTAGATATCGTCTAGGAGATGAACTGAATAGACATTTTCATATTGACCAATATGTACATTTCAATTGAATGGAATAAAATTTTCATTGGATATTTTTCTAGCTGTCTAACTCCCATCCATTGCATTTGTCAATCTTTTATGCATTCCATTCCTGGTCCTGACAAGGACTATTTATTCACACTGATATTATTCATAAAGGTATTGCAGTCTTAAAATGAATAGAACATAAACCTGTTGGTTGACACTTCATGAATCAATATTGCATTCTACGAGCTAGAAAGATGACTTTGACAAGCAAGAAACTGTACCCTTGTTTTCTTATTCAATCATTAATGGATGATCCGACCATCTTCCTTCAAGTGGGATTTTCTGTAAGGTATTACACATTCTTCTTAAAATTTCATGCTACAAGATAGGGACTTTGCCTTTACACATCCACAGATGAATGCTTGTTTTTCTTGCAAAAAAGAGTAAACTGTGTTTGGGACAAAAGGTCTCCTCATTGCAATCAAAGAGACTTTCCTTTGTTTTCTGTGTACCCATAGCTAGAATATAGGAGCATAGGATAATAGTCTAAATTGACTTTTCAAAGAACGAATTGATTAATCAATCTCTCTCCCAAACTTGTTGGAAAATAACAAGTTTTGCATTGCCAATGACGACTGTGTTGATGAAAATATTTGGTCAAAATGAATCAGCATCTTAATCTTTTGGGTTGAAGCATCAATGTCTATTTCATGCAAGATGATGTATATATCTCAAGAATCTTAATGCATTCATTTATTCCTGTCAATATCTAACCTGTGTTCCATAACCTGTCTCCTTCTAACCTTTCTTTCTCAGTGTTCCTCTTCTTCATTATCAGATCTGATCTTGACTTCCTTTTGTGGCTAATAGAGGAGGCAATGATCTCCACTTTACCTCCATTTTATTCAAAGCTGCTGCTACTTGAGAAACACTTAAATATAAAGGGATGGATTTATTCTATGTTTCTACAACTGCATGCACAGAAGATTGTGGTCAAATCAAATTTCAACAGCTAACTGACAAATACATTCACCCCATATATCCACTTTACCTTGGAAGCAGCAGAACAAAGATTGTGGACATTCTCATTACCTTTGAGGCATATGTTTGACATCTCCATTTGAAATTTTATTTGTACACATAACTTTCTAGCAATTGTGTTTTCTTTTCCAGAGCGTATTCTTGGATAAATAATGTCCAACATCTTATTTGTTATGGAAGTTCAGGTTTTAAGCATTATTGTGACATTTATGACTTCCATTCTGGATATGTTTTGAACAGATAGTTGATGAGATATACAAGGTGGCATCAATATCGTTAAGTCCTAATGTACCAGGGCAAGTATTGGTGAGTTTAATGCTTTAGTATTTTAATTGATAAATTTGTCACTGAATGTATGCATTATCTTCCTTAAAATGGTTTCTAAATATTAGTATCATGTTGATAAATTGTTGAACTATGATTTACTTAGGTGTATCAAATAAATCCTGAGTTGTGAAGCATTAATTTAGCAAAGAGTACTATTGTTATGGTTTTGACCTCTAGAGATTCCTATTTACTTTATTTTTAATGTCCCTGATATTTTCAGCTAGGATTGATGGTTAACCCACCAAAGCCTGGCGATATCTCATATGCACAATTTGTTTCAGAAAGGTATGATTGTATACTTCTGCTTGTCTCCTATTGATATTTTTTTAATAATTGATTCAGATAGTATATTTCTTAGTACTTTCACAAGTTTAAAAATAGTTTCATTAGAAACAAAATAAGTAGAGCAATCTAATCCTGTAAATATTCCATTTGGCAAGCCCATTTATTTAAGTGAGGTTATGACTTGGGACTGCAATACACAACAGTAGTTTGTGGAAAGATTTGTTTTCACAAAGCAATGTACTTGCATTTTGGTGGCTCAAGCTAATGCTTATTAGAATTTAAGAAAATGTTGCTGGGGGAAACAAAATGCAGCAATCATATCATTTTAGAAATGTAAATGTTGTTAGTGTTTCTTAGATCAGATTAAACAATAAGGCACTTAATAGAATTGCAACACACAAGACAATGAACACAACAAGATACCCTGGGAAAACCCTCCTCTTGAGGGAGAAAAACCCAACAAATGATTCTCTTATATAAAGTAACACAAGAGCAGAAATCTGCTTACAACTCAGGCCCAACAATGGCCAATGCTTGATACAATGTATTCGCCCTTCTTCTAAATACAAACAATGCAATGACTATGAAATCCTCCTTCAATTTGAGCTGCTGCTATAAGATGTGAATTCTGCTCATAAAGAATAGTGCGAACTTGCTTGATATTAAATTGAGATTACAATGACAAATGACCTTATATTTATACATCATAAGGTGCCTCTTCATTTAGGTCGGCCACTTTAGGGAAACACAATAAATGATGAATATAATAAAGTCGGCCCAAGTTATCACAAAATATGTGAACCATAAAGGGGTCGGCCCTTTGCAATTATTAATATTGGAATCATGAATTAAATAGCCGAAGGCTATTCATTTAATTCATGCGCTTCTTGTGCGAATGAAGTGCAGACCGTAGCTGCAATAACATCAACACTCCCTCTCAGCTAGGGATGAACTTCCACCTGCATAGGACACATCATATCAAAATGAAAACAAAATAGAATATCACCTCAATATGATATTACCCATTATGGCTACTTCCATAGATGGTATAAATAAAATCATCACGGATTCCCTCACGTGATGCTGTCATGGAGTCACACACATGACATCCACCATAGCTCTCCCAGAGGGTGGAAACAAGGGCTTTCACCTCAAATCTCTCTCAATAGAGAATTGCATTATCAAGGACTTACACCTCAACTCTCTCTCAACAGAGAATTGCATTATCAAGGGCTTACACCTCAACTCTCTCTCAACAGAGAATTGCATTATCAACCAAGGATCACTAATTACTGAGACTCTTTCTCAGTCAAGGCTGCATTCTCCACCATACCAAGTTTCTCTCGAAAGTACACAAACTTAATCCTGGCGAGAGGCTTGGTGAGAATGTCTGTCGTTTGCTCTTCAGTGCTGATATACCTCAACTGTATAGCTTTCCTTTGCACCATATCTCTAATATAGTGGTACTTGATCTCAACATGTTTTGTTCTGTCATGAAACATGGGATTGACAGAAAGCTTTACATAGCTTTGATTATCACAGTGTATAATAGTAGGCTCCATTGATTGTCCAAACAATCCTGCAAGGAGCTTACAAAGCCACACTGCCTCATGAGCTGCCACACAAGCTGCTATCTACTCTGCCTCAGTTGTACTCAAGGCCACTAAGGACTGTTTCCTGCTACACCAAGAAATCATAGCAGTCCCCAAACTGAAGCAACAACCAGAGGTACTCTTCCGATCTGAGACACATCTTGCCCAATCAGAATCAGTAAAACCATGCAACTCCAAATCCACGCCTGAAGAATATCTCAACCCATATCCAATTGTACCACATAAATATCTCAAGACATGTTTAGCTGCTACAAGATGTATTTGCTTTGGTTCACACATAAACTGGCTAAGTGCACTCACTGCATAGCAGATATCAGGTCTAGTGTTAACTAGATACATCAATGAACCAATCAACTCTCTATACATCGTAGAATCCATTGGTTCTGAACTAGCTGCAGCCTCTTTCAACTTATCTAGATTAGTCTCCATGGGTGTAGACATAGGTTTGTAGTCAAGCATACCAAACCTTTTGAGAATGTCAACAGTATACTTGCCTTGACTTAGAATCATCTCATCTGACTTTTGCCAAATTTCTAAGCCAAGAAAGTAATGCATAAGACCTAGATTCTTCATCTCAAACTCTGAAGCTAATTCCTTCTTGCATTTTAGAATTAGATGTTCTTCACTAGTAATGATCAAGTCATCAACATATAAAACTAAAATCAATGCTTCACCATTTACTACCTTGAAGTAGAGGTTAGAATCTGCATCATTCTTTGAGAAACCCAGACTTGAAAGATACTGATCAATTCTTTCATACCAAGCACGAGGAGCTTGCTTAAGACCATACAAGGCCTTCTTCAGCTTGCAAACATGAGACTCATTCCCATGCACCTCAAATCCTTCGGGTTGCTCAATGTAAACCTCTTCTTCTATTACACCATTCAAAAAAGTTGTCTTTACATCCATTTGGTGAATCTTCCATCCTCAGGATGCAGCAATGGCAATGATGGTTCTGACAGACGTGTATCGAGCCATAGGAGCAAAAGTTTCTTCATAGTTAACTCCCTCTTTCTATGAGAACCCTCTAGCCACAAATCTTTCCTTGTGCTTCTTAATGCTCCCATCAACTGCATGCTTGATCTTGAAGAGCCACTTAGAAGACACCAGAGATTTACCATTGGGTCTAGGAACTATATCCCAAACATCGTTCTTAAGTATGGACTAGTATTCCTCAGACATGGCATCTTTCCATACTTGTTGACTAGAAGCTTCATTAACACTTGAAGGCTCTGACTCAATAATCTGACTCATCAAGGCGACATAACTAGAGAACTTGTGAGGTCTCTTGCTTTCTCTAAAGGCTCCTCTTGGAGCTGCAAAACTTTTTGCTTCATGCATTGTCCTACGAGCCCAAAGAGGTCTTTTCTTTCCAATCACAATATCTAGAGGCCCATCAGTAGGATCCAAAGGTTCAACTGGATCAACAACTTCTTTAGGTTTTGGAGCCTCCTTCAGGTTCTCTGGAATATGATCAACTTCCATATCTTGAGGAGGTTCTTCTTCATTAATCTCCATAGGAGTGCCTTTGGACCTTCTGAAAGCAATATCTTCCTCAAATGTGACATCTCTACTAATCTCAATAGACTTATGTCTTGGTATGAATATCCTGTAAGCTTTTGATGTCTCACTGTAACCTACAAGAATCCCTTTCTTCCCAGAAGGTTCTAGCTTTGTTCTCTTCTCCTTTGGAATATGAACATAGACTGGACAACCAAATATCCTCAAATGACTAACTTCAGGTTTCACACCTGAGAATGCTTCTTCAGGAGTTTTATTCTCTAAGATCCTGTGGGGACTCCTGTTTTGAACATAGACGGTTGTCCTCAATGCTTCCGCCCAAAGAGAGATTTGCAGGTCTTGATCATGGATCATAGCTTTTACTGCTTCCACAATAGACCTATTCTTTCTTTCAGCTATACCATTTTGTTGAGGATTATAGGGAACACTGAACTCCCTCTTAATCCCTGCTTCAATACAAAAATCTCGAAAGGTGCCAGAAGTGTATTCTCCACCATTATCGAATCTCAATACCTTGATCGTTTTCCCAGACAGGTTTTCAACCTGTGCCTTGAATTCTCTGAATCTTTCTAATACTTCTTCAGATTCTTTGGATCTCAAGAAATAAATCCAAGTCTTTCTAGTGTAATCATCAATAAAAACAATATAATACAAGAAACCACTAGATGATGCAATAGACATTGGACCGCACAAATCAGAATGAATGAGATCAAGAATACATTTAGATCTACTTTCACTAGAATGAAACGTACCTTTTGTGTTCTTGCCTAGGGCGCATCCCTTGCATGTACCTTCGTGTTCTTGATTGAATTTTGGAAGACCGGTAACCATCTTCTCCATGATAGGTAGAGCACGAAAATGAATGTGAGCCAATCTTCGATGCCGAAGATCGCACATGCTGGAGCTATCACAAGCGCTTGAAGAGGACGAGAGCATAGCTTGTAAAGACATTCATGTCTGACTCCAATCACTTGAGCAGTCTTGAAGCTGGAGTTCTTTGCCCATATAAGAACTTTGCCTTTAGAGAAGGCAACTTGATAACCCTTGTCTTCCAATGCTGAAATTGAGACAAGGTTCCTCTTTATCCCTGGAACGAACAGTACATCATTCAACTCTAATGAAATCCCGGAATCCAAGTGAAGAGTGGAGTTTCCAATTCCTTTTACAGAATATTTAGCATTGTCTCCAATAACAACTTGATCACTAGAGTTGCTTTCCACTAAATTTGAATGGTGACCCCTGAAACCGGTGATGTGCCTAGAAGCACCACTATCAATCAGCCAAGTGTTGGTGTCAGTAGAAACATTACTTGACAAGGTTGAATAGAACAAGTAATCACTAGAGTCCTTCTGAGGAGTGGCTTCTTCAACATTTGCAGTGGCGACTTGTTGCTTAGGTCTTTGAGGACAATCCCTCGCAAAGTGACCATACTTATCACAACGAAAACATTGAATCTTGGACATGTCTCGTTTCCTTTTAAAGGCAGGAGCACCATCATTTCCATTTTCTTGATTCCTCTTGAAGAATCCTTTCTTAAGGCCTTTTCCTTTGTTTGATGAATGAGATGCAAGAACCTGTAATTCTTCATTCTTTGAACTTTGACCAATGCCCCTAGCCGTTAATCTCGACTCCTCTTGAATGCAGTCAATCCTCAATCGATCAAACTTGGGAAGTTTAGATCTAGCACTGATTCCTTGAATGAATGCTTCCCATGAAAGCGGAAGACCATTAAGAGCAAGCATAGTTAGGTCTTTGTCGTCAATCATGTGACCATTTGTGGAGAGCTGATCTCTTATCTCTGAAATCTTCATGAAGTATGTAATGACAGATTCTCCTTTCGCCATTTTCACATGATGAAGTTGTTGCTTCAGTTCGAGAGCTCGACTAGTGTTGTTGATTTCGTACATCTCTTCCAAGGTTGCAAACATCTCTCTTGCTGTATCCAACTTGAAGACAATCGGTACAACATGATCCTTGACGGAATCAACCAATACTTTCTTTGCCCTAGTGTCTTTCTTCCTCCACTGCAATTTCTCTTCTTCCTCCTTAGGTTCAGGAACTTTTGTTTTCAAGAACTCAGCTAAATCATTCTCCTCCAAAGTGAGCATGATTCTGAACCTCCATGATGTGTAGTTCGAAATCCCTTCGAGTCTATCCTCGATTTTCAGACCGTTCACCATCTTGAATTTGAGAAATAAGAGATAGACTGAAAAAGAATAAAGTGAGTGTTGCACACTAAATCTGATCACGATCTTTTTCACACCCGCTCTGATACCATGTTAGTGTTTCTTAAATCAGATTAAACAATAAAGCACTTATAGAATTGCAACACATAAGACAATGAACACGACAAGATACCGTGGGAAAACCCTCCTCTTGAGGGAGAAAAACCTAGCAAATGATTGTCTTATATAAAGTAACACAAGAGCAAAAATCTGTTTACAACTCAGGCCCAACAATGGCCAATGCTTGATACAATGTATTTTCCCTTCTTCTAAATACAAACAATGAAATGACTATGAAATCCTCCTTGAATTCGAGTTGCTGCTATAAGATGCGAATTCTGCTCATAAAGAATAGTGCGAACTTGCTTGATATTAAATTGAGATTACAATGACAAATGACCTTATATTTATACATCATAAGGCGCCTCTTCATTTAGGTCGGCCACTTTAGGGAAACACAATAAATGATGAATATAATAAAGTTGGCCCAAGTTATAACAAAATATGCGAACCATAAAGGGGTCAGCCCTTTGCAATTATAAATATTGGAATCATGAATTAAATAGCCGAAGGCTATTCATTTAATTCATGTGCTTCTTGTGCGAATGAAGTGCAGACCATAGGTGCAATAACATCAACAAATGTAATCAAGCAACGTCTAAGAAGTAACACCCCTAATTCTTTGGGATCCAAAGAAAAGATATTTCATTACAAAGAATCCTCAAGTACTTGAATGAAGTAGAGAGCTTAAAAATCGTGACCATGAAAGTACTCCCATTGAAGCAGAAAGGATCTTCCTGGTATACTATCAAAACTAATAAGGCTACACTTCAAAAAGAGAATCATATAGATGTGGAAGGAAATCATCACAAGTATGTCTATATCAAGAGGCATATTTAGACACCCATAATTGATGCAAAGGGATAAAAAAATGCAAGAAACAAATGGTTTTCAGATTCTATAGACTCTACTAAAGGTGTTCCAACCCTACTTTGCTGTAGTGAATTCAAACAATCTGATCTTTTTCATTAAACCCTCAAGAAGCCTAGGGTTTTGACAGTCTTTATGGCAATGAATACACTCAGACCTTCATAAATCACACAAGTGATTGAATAAAGATTTCTCCTTTGGTGGGCACCTGGGCACCAACCTAAAGAATAACTTCACTTTCATCAATTTTTGATGGTGCAAACAAAAGTTATGAATTTTTTAAACTTGCTAGAAACCCTATTTCTGAAATAGGGCTGTTGGTAGTATTTTTGCCATATCTTGCTCAAAACATAATGAAATCAAGCCAAACCAATTGCATTGGGTTCTTAAAAAAAAACTCTATCATCCCATACATTCACAGATCCTGACATGGCTCCGTACAGGTCCATACAATGCTATTTTCAAACTGTAATTGCGGAAAATTGACAAAAAAAACAAAGTATTTCATGAAATCTTGCTCCCATAGCTTCTTGGAGCATGTATTCTCATTGATTCAATATGAGTGGACTAAAAGAACATTTACAATTCAAAATACAATGCATTGCCATCAAAACCTAATGTAACTTCATGTCTGTTTTGCACCAAACTTGCAAAAGTGTGCACTTTTTTTCATCTAGACCTAACTAACATGTTCTTAGGAGTAGAAAAACCTAATCTAAGTCAGTAACTCACTTACAACCCCACTTGAGTGGGTTAAGAGGTTCATTATAAATTATTTTTCCCTTTTACAATATTTGCAACCTCCTTAAATAACATTACTAACTTTTGACCTCCTAGGACTCCTTAACAAATTCAAATATTCAAACATAGTCTTTTGGAGGGAAACTCCTCTAGACCTTATTAAAAACTCAAAAGGATCCTATTGAGTGAGCATCCATGCTAAAACACCAAAATGGACCTCTTCATGAACTTTCTCATCAAAATCCAAAACTTACATTTTCGGGTTGCTAGATGCTCCTACATCATACTCTCGAGGTGGGAGAAATTTGAGTTCCATCTTAAATGATGGTCTTCTTTTTTTCTCTTCTTCCAATTGTGTTGTATTTTGAGTTGTTCTCTGATCTCCTCTTGATCCTCTCTATGCCTGGCTTTATGGGCTCTATGTTCCTTGGTTTTAACTCTTTTGTTTCGCTCTTCCTTCTTGTCTCTTCACATTCTTATCTCCTCAGCAGCAAGACTCCAAAATTCTATTTCTCTTTCATATGCTTCATTACCGCTGTCCATTTCTTCATCATCTTCATTCTCTCCTTGGTTTGCACTTGTACAAACGTTATCATCAACATACATTGGATGAAAACCATGAGGCCAATGTGCCTCTTCACTAGCTCCTTGTGCTTGTTTTCTTGTTTTTGCCTTTATCTCAATTATACCTATCTTCTTATCAACTTTATTATCATCACCAACCTGTTGGTTCCTTGAATGTGTCTCTTGCCAATGGACCTTTGTATATGTGTCTGCTTGAGTACATTGTTCTCTCATTACTTCTGTACTTGCTTTTACACTTTGCTTAGCTTGAAGACACTCTTGATCTTCCTTCATGCCAATGCCAATTAATTTGTCTTCTTTATTTGCTTCATCTTCTCTTTTCAAGGCAGCCATCCGGTGCCTTCTTTTTTTCTTAACGATCATCTTTGTAGGCCACTTCACCTTCTTGCGCATTGGCCAATACCAACATATTCTTGGTATCTTTCCTCAACTCTTTCATTTCTCTATCAAACTCTGCATCTAGTCTTATCTTATTGACTTTCATCTTGTCCTTTTTGAGGCCTTCTTTCTTATCTTGTTGCATCTTTCTATCTTCTCTTCTTAACTTCATGATACCTCACCTAGGGCTGCTTTTCGTTTTCTCATTGCCCAATCTTTTCGTACCCAGGTTCTTCACTTTAACCTGTCAACTGCAATACACATACTTTCCCAAATATCTATGAACATACTGACTTCCCCTACCCAAATCTATGGACTCTGATACCAAAATGATGTAGAGGGTTAAACAAATGCAAGAAACAAATGGTTTTCAGCTTTTATAGACTCTACTGAAAGTGTTCCAACCCTACTTTGCTGTAGTGAATTCAAACAATCTGATTTTTTTCATTAAATCCTCAAGAAGGCTAGGATTTTGACAGTCTTTATGACAATGAATACACTCAGACCTTCATAAATCACACAAATGATTGAATTAGGACTTCTCCTTTGGTGGGCACTTGGGCAGCAACCTAAAGAAGAACTTCCCCAAGTTTCATCATTTTTTTATGGTGCAAACAAAAGTTATGAGTTTTTTAAGCTGGTTGGGAACCCTAGTTCTGAAACAGGGCTGCTGGTAGTATTTTTGCCATATCTTGCTCAAAACACTATGAAATCATGCCAAACCAATTGCATTGGATTCTTAAAAAAAAACTCTATCATCCCCTACATTCACAGATCCTGACATGGCTCCGTATAGGTCCGTACAATGCTGTTTTCAGACTAATTGCAGAAAATTGACAAAAAATTGACAAAAAAACAAGGTATTTCATGAAATCTTGCTCCCATGGCTTCTTGGAGCATGTATTCTCATTGATTCAACATGAATGAACTACAAGAACAGTTACAATTCAAAATACAATGATTTTCCATCAAAACCTAATGTAACTTCATGTCTTTTTTGCACCAAACTTGCAAAAATATGCACTTTTTTTCATCCAAACCTAACTACCATGTTCTTAGGAGTAGAAAAATCTAACCTAAGTTGGTAACTCACTTACAACCCCACTTGGGTGGGTTAAGAGGTTATGAACTATTTTTCCCTTTTACAATATTTGCAACCTCCTTAAATAACATTACTAACTTTTGACCTCCTAGGACTCAACAAATTCAAATGTTTTAACATACTCTTTTGGAGGGAAACTCCTCTAGACCTTATTACAAACTCAAAAGGGTCCCATTGAGTGGGCATCCATGCTAAAACACCAAAATGGACCATTTCATGAACTTTCTCATCAAAATCCAAAACTTACATTTTCAGGTTGCTAGATGCTCCTGCATCAATAATACACTGCAATACACATGTAAAGGAGGTTGTTTACAAGTCCCATTAAAGGATGTATGCAGAAAGGGATTTGTAGTGCATATGCAATCCATCCAATAAGAGAAAAATATCTTTCCACTGGAAAGAAAAATTGCATTGGTAAGATTGCTTCATTTTAAATTTTTGAAATGATTTTCTGCAAAACCTTCACTAGTTCTTAGTCCTTCACTTCCTCAATCAATTGAATTCCCTCTCACAATTGTCTCCATGCCATATTCCAATTACAAGAGGCTACCAGGAAATCAAATTCATCCATTCCTTTAGAGGATCATCCTTAATAGCCATAAAGAAGCAAATAAAGATCTTGTTGAGATGATGGATGTATCTTCCACTCCAACACATGCCAATTCATGTTAGGTCAAACCCTCACCTTAGTAGTACTAGCCATACTGAGCAGCTCCATGCCATGTTGAGCTGCACTAGCATCTATAGTTTTCATTTTATTCTTCATGACACTTGACCTCAATGCCATCTTCCAAGTAGATTGGCACCACGTAGCATAGTGTTCCATTTTGGGCCCAACTTGTTTGCATCATCCATGACTCATGCCATGTTGTACCTTTATGCCATATCATGCATGCCATGTCAAATTGTGCTTCTAAGGCTCATGCCATGTCAACATGTTTATCCATGCAATATCTACTTGGAAGATGAACCCTCATACTTGCAAGAAGATAAACCTTTGGCAGATACCAAAAATTGAAACTTGAAGGTGAACCTACCACACTCTTCAGCCAATCTCAAGAAGTCGTGATGCATTTTGGTCCATGAAGTTTGGCACACATTTTATCTCACATGTCAACATGCCTTTCTAACATCAATGTCCATTCAAGCTCCAAGTCAGCTTGGATATTCCTATGTTCCAAGGAAAGATCAACATAGTTGCATTGCACAAATAGATTTGACAACATGAAGCATACTTCTCCATCAACTGATTCACTAATGCCAAAATGATCATTTTTGCCACATTGAAGATGTCTACAATGATTTCACATTAATGATAAGTTTAAAACACCCAACATGAGATTGATTTTGAACCATGACTCGTGGGAGAAGTTTGTAAGGGTATTATGTAAAGAGTACTATCCTCTTAAGAATCACAAGGATGAATACATGAGGTTCCATAACTTTCTCAAAAGAAATAATCAACTGGCCCAAGACTATGCTAATGAGTTCCATGACTACCTCATGCACCTAACTGTTGCAAAGATGGAGCAGACTAAGGTGTTAATGCACATTGGTGCACTTTACCCTAATACAATGCCAAGATGGAAATCCTCACCACTAGTACATTAGGTAAAGCATATTGCCATGTATCCAAGATCAAAGAAAAATCCAAATTGAAGCATAATCTTGATTCTTCTTAACTTCACACCATGCTTAAAAACAGCCTGCACATACCAAACAAAACTCTTCTATGCAGAAGCAACACTATGCCAAGGAGAAAAACCATCAACAACACAACAAAAGAATTCCTACAACATCAAACAAAGGAGAAAGGAACAAAGAGGATAAGTGGTGTTATTGTCACCACAAAAGAACCTACAAGAAATTCAAATGTCGCACACAATAATCCTTAAGTTTACAATCTATGTTAAGTCCTGCATTGCTAGAAAATATAGATACAATCTATGCTACTGACATCTCTAAGGAATGAGAATCCATCTTCCATACTAAGTCAATGTTCATCCCTTAAATGTCATTGTCAACAATGGGGTCCAAAAGATATTATTGTACAAGATGCATCCAAGTGCCAACATATTTGAATATAATGTCAATCCCATGTGTGATACAATCACCTATGACAGTGCCACTAGAGGTATGTGATTTTATATTCAACAAGTGTAACAAACTCAAGTTTCTAAACAGTAAATACTTTACATATTACCATAGAAGTAAATAATCACATGCTCAAAATAGGATAGTAAAAAAATTTCTTTCATATATCATTTTTCAAATATGTACAATAAATAAATGGAAACTATAATCATTTGAAATTGAATTATAAACTTTTCTTTCACATTACATAGATAAATTGCATTTCAAATAAACAAATTTACAATACACAGTAAATGTTATAAAGTCAAGTCTTCCATATCTAGAAATTTGCATTTGTCTCACAACTCTTGACAAAGTCGTCTGCAAGAGGGAGAGCATGACTTGGGTGCTTTACCTCCAACCACAGACTAGCAGTCCCTCACACACCTTCCATCTGGAAGTGGCCATACCCTTCATGAAGAGTATAGACAAAGGAACCAACAAATAAATGACATCTGAGTCCTAGTGTTGTTTCCTACATAACCAATTGACCATACAACTTTAGGCAACTTCTAATAAGTATGACCAAGCTGACTAGATTATGCAATCTGGAACGATGTGAACTGACTAATGCAAGAAGAGATTTTTGCATTACTTTGGCCAAAGTTTTGTAATAAAACAAACACTTCCATAGGAAATGTAGTCGTGAGTTCACACACCTCTAACTCAACTTGGAAACGACCTTGTTTTGCTAAGGTTTAACACATGGTTGACTTGTTTGACTGTTTGTTTAACTTATCATAAACATTTATGATCAAAATGTATCTCTCTATGATCGATAAACGACTAAGGTCATGGAAACATTTTCTTGACAATGAACATCCATTGCGTACTTACAATATCTCGGATTTTGGATACTACCACTTGTTCATTAGTTTTGCATTCATTTCCAAGAGTGAAATACTCCTATTTTCATGCACAAGACTTTTTAATCTTTTTTACAAGTTATGGTATTTTCAAATAATGACTCTGACTCGAGACACCTTGTCTTTCTCATGAGTTCTTGTCAACTTGAAACATAAGTATAATAAAAATTTATTCACCAAGTAAAAAAATAACTTCTTACATAATTCTGATTTCTTTATGTTTTCCTCTTAGTTCTTCGTACAAGAACACATTAAATAATGTTGGTAAATGTACAATATATATTGCCAAATTCTTTTACAAGAATAAGCACATATTTACTGTATTTAAAATCTTTCAACAACTCTTAATATAAATCTGGTTTCTTTCAGTCAACATATCAGAATAAGCTTCAAGCTTATCATACAAATTTAGATATATAATACAAAATATTCTTTGCACAATACACACACACACACATATATATATATCAGACTGCAAATTTATTTTCCTGAGTAAAATAGAATAGTTTATTCAACTTATCACAGCAGGGTAGCATATCTCTTCTTTGCTATCATATACAGTTCTAAAAGAGAAATTAAATAATTTCATGCACAGGTCTATAGAAATCAAACTACACATTCACTATTTCAACATATATGTTTCAATATATTTAAATATTCTTATATCTTTTCAATTTGAAACTCTAGTTTATACTACTAAAATTTAAAGAGAAAAACAGAGTATAAAAGCATTCCTGAACTGTTACTTTACTTCTGCACTTCTAAATTCTAAATACTCAGCTACTCCAAGTATCCACAGCTGACTATAGTTGAAAACTTTGTTCTTCTTTATTATTATTCCACAATACAAAACACAGCTACCAACCAATTGTAAATCCAGACCAAAGTCCTCATGAATTGCTTGCAACAATACATATAACTTCACCCTCTGCTCAAAACATACCATAGCTCCTTCCTCTCTCTTCCCACATTGAAGAGAAAAATGAATAACGAACAATAATAATCAACCAAACTCTACTCTAAAGTCCACGGCCCATACTTCATAAATGCTTCTAAAAATAGCATCACTGAAACTTTATTGGCATGCCTCCCTTATGTCTCATAGTAGGCATTGATAGCATTATTCTAAGGTAGGAATATAGCCTGCATTGGAGGCTTTAGCCTCACGTAGGAGTTAAAAATAGTTTGAACTTATTTACTTTCCATTACATGCTTTAATTAGCATGTCTAACTACCTCAAAAAGCAACGACTCCTCCAACAAGCCGTTGGAATTTATGCTAACATAATATTGTTGGCATAACAATTAGCACCTTTGGAGTGCGAGTTGGTATGGACAGCTATGCACAGTGCGTAGTGGCTGCTCTTCAAATTAGGAGGGGAAGCTCCCTCTTTTGCTGATATGCGTGAAAAAGTAAATGATTCTAAATCCCATCTTTTTGACTCAGCTAGAAGAGGCACAAGGTTAAGGAATACAAGAACGTTGCAGCTAAGGATTTTCTCTGGTTTTGTAGATCTTAACTACAACTAAAACTAAATGCTTTTAATCTATCCTATTCCCTCAAGAAAAACAGAGCATGAGGAATTAGGAGCAGGAATGTGATTATATGATAAACTCTACAACAGGATTTCCAAGGAGGAGGAACCCCTATCCGAGGCATAGGCTGCTATGAAGTTTATTAGGCACGACATCAAACGATAAGCTTAATCACTAAATTTCCGAGGAGGAGGAAACCCTATCCGAGGCGTAGATATGCAACAAGCTTATTGGTAACGACACTTAGACGATAATTCTTCTTCCCAAATTTCCAAGGAGGAGGGACCCCTGTCTGAGGCGTAGATTGAAAGAACAACTATTAACACAACACAAGGTAGCAAACTAGGACAACAAATTGCATTGGCGAGACATGCATACAATAAACGATCAAACTAGCAACCCCATTTAACTAAGTTTGAACAAACACCATGATCATAACATTCAGGCAAGGTGGCATAGCTATTTATTATCAAAATAAAAGCTCATGAACAGATACAAAGCAGTAATATTTCAGGCAAGGTGGCACAACATATATCACAAACTCGAGATCGAAGACGGTGATGGGAATAGATGCTGCTGCAAGCAACCCGGAATGCTCAAGGTTTTTGATTGTGGTGTTGTTGGTACCCTCCAACATATTTAGATTGACGATAGGATAAACATGACCCAAGTTTGTATCGGTAGTTTTCAGAAAATCATGCACAAAGACCGATTTGGCCTTGTAATCTACGGGGTTGAACTACATTTTGAAAAACTTGATTATTGACTGTAAAGTTGGGTATGTTCGGACAACTTTCAAAAAAGGCTGAAAAAGCTCTAGGATAGGCTAAAAAAAGCCGATTGAGGTGAAATTTTTTGGAAAAATTTTGAGATATGGGTTTTGTGCAGAATTGAATTCTAAGACAACCTAGATCGACAAAACTTTGAAAAAGTGAGTTTTAGCAAGGCATGAAAAAGGTTTTCAGCTAAGATTTGCAAGGGTTGTAGGGGCACTGGGGGCAATTTTTTCCAAGAAAATTAAAACATGGGTTTTGTGTAGAACTGACTTCTAAGGCAACCCAAAATCGACAGATTTTGGAAAAAATGAGTTTTAGGCCCACATGCAAAGAGATCTTCCAAAAAAAACACAGTGCTCCAAAATGGAGGTAGCGGGGCATTTTTCATGAAAAATTCTAAGAATGGGTTTTGCTGCTGTTGTTGAATGAAATAGATGAACCCAGATGATCTGTTTCTGAAAATTTCGCCATTTACTTTGACATGCGAAGAATACCTAAGACGAGAATAGAAGGATTTAAGACAAAAGATAGAAGTTTTTTTTGTTTTTCTGCTTCTATAGAAATTGCTTGTGCTTGAATTAGGTTCGATGTAACCTGCATGCAAACAGAAAACGAAGTCTGTAATATCCCCCTCTGAACATTCTAGATCTAAAGCTACAAAGAACACTGAATTCTGACACCTGTAGAACCTTCAGATCATTATTTGCTCAAGAAAGGCGCGTTTTATCTCATTCACAATGAAGAATAATGGACGCCTATGCCTTAATAAAAAAGAATTTATCATTAAAGGCATCATAAATGCATGCACAATCTTGGAAATGGTGCTTGTCCTCTGATTGGACCTCCAAAACACACACCTAGCTTGTAATTGGTCCTCAAAATAGTCAACTGAATGAAAAGTATGCCCTAATTAGGGCACCACCTCTAATACTTAAGTTAACAAGTGAATGCTAAAAGAACTCGCCTAGTTACAAGCTAAAATAAGCCAAGAAGAAGTCGACTTGAAAAGAGTTAAACTGAAGATGCAAACTCAATTAACTGTCTCCACCTTTAAAGGGCGCCACTTCTCTTGAGTTCAAAACGTCAACCTTTGACTTTAGGCATCTCTTTCCAGTCTTAGCCATTTTCTTGAAAATTTGAATTTGAAAACATCACCGGAGCTCACGTTTGATCATTGATTCTGATTGACTGACATGTCGGAATGACTGGCTAACAGTTTCATTGAAGAGCAGGATCAAATCTGACAAAAGTCTCATGGAGGGCGTTCCTAGGCTTCAGGGGTGCTTTTGACCTTAGACTTGGAAGAATTTTCAATGCATTTTCATCATTTTCAAGGCATTTCTTACCTAACTTCATGTCACGTTTCTCGGTGTCTGACAAAACTTCAGAACTAGCTGACAAGCTCATTGCGGAGCTGGCTGGATTCTGAACAAGAGCTCTTGGGGAGCACTTCTCATAAAAACATCATCTGACAACTTAAAAACATGAGCGCCCCTGGCCTCCAGGGGCGCTTTTCTTCCTAGACTTAGCCATTTTTCAAACTAGCTAAAAACACTTAAACTCCCGCTACAGGCTGTTGACAAGTCTTTTGACCCGGTTGAGGTATGCAACGAAAAGCTAGAACCAACACGAACAGGATGAATATCTAAGATGATCAAAAAAGACTGAGTTTAAAGCTCCAAAACCTTGGGCACCCCTAGCCTCCATGGGTGCTTTTGTTGTTTCTGGACATTTCTGACCATGACTAAAACCCTATGTTTGACTCCTGATACCGAGAGCTCAGCAACTCTGATTCACCTGCCGACGGATGCGTTGTGAAGCTAGATCAAGTCTAAGACAAACATCCTAGGTGTCATTTGATCAGAAACCTTCATCAGGTGCTTCAAAAAGATGGGCACCCCTAGCTAAGAGGCATGCTTTTCACTCCAGTGTTAAGTCATTTTTTCATCTCCCTTGTTTCGCATTCAATCTCCATTTTCAAGTGCTAGACATATTCGTCAGACTAGTTGGTTGGCTCATCGCAAAGCTAATAGGATTCCAGAGATGTTTTCTTGCAAGTGACAATCTTAGAAAGTTGATCTAGGCCTCCAAAATCAAGGGCGCCCCTAGCTCATAGGTGCGCTTTTGCTCCAGAGAAATTTTCAGTATTTTCACCTCGACGAAAATCCCCTCCAAGACGAAGCATCATTTCAAAAATATCTCGCTATAGAAACTTCACCAAAGTGTTTTAAGCTTAGATTTCGACACCTAGTACCTGGCCATCTGCCATTGTTGACCTCATAAATCCTAACTTTTCACTTGAAAAAATGAAAACTACCCACTAGGCTTAAACTGAGTTTTAATTGAATCCGACTTCACCATTGTGATTGTGAAGCAAAATAAGCCAATCAAAACAATTTTCAATCAATTTTGACGAGTTTCAATTTTTAGGGTTTTTGACCTAAAAATAGGGGTCCAGAAACCCTATTTTTTACATTTTTCAAATATCTTCCTAACATCACACTGACTCAAATTTCATACTTGATTTGCCCAAAAACTATGTTTCGACATCATTTTTACAAGGTTTAGACCATTTTAAGCAAAATGCCTTAATGAAGCAAAAAAAATTGGTTTGGGTACAACAAATATCATATATATTATATATATATATATATATATATATATATATTCTAATTATATATCTATTCCTATATATATATATATATATATATATATATATATATATATATATATATATATTTTAAATGTATTTAGATAATAATCAAATAAACTTTATATATAAATCAATCAATCAAAAAGACAATGATGATACCACATAACACCTTTTTATTACGATAGACTAGGCCAAAGACCATAAGATTTAACCTAACCATACAACTCGACCATACTTAGCCAAAATGTAAAATAAATTCAATGATAAAACTAGGGTTACTTACCCGAACTTGATACATAAACCTACGTGAGTGTGTGTGTACGACTCAATTGGCATTAACCCGTTTGTTTACCCATGTCTATACTCTTATCTCTAGTGATATTCTCCCTCTCCCTTTGGGAGGGTAAGAATCTAATTCTACATTCAACTTAGAAAGCCAATAACATAGTCCGTTATTGGTCACGACATCATAATCTTTATTAAATAATAATAATGATTAAAATCGAAACATATTGTATTGCATTATAATTTCATCAAAATATCAAATGACATAATCATCCACTAATGTCAAAAACATGTTTTTAACGTAAAAGTTAAAAGTAATTTGCAAATCAAAATTCGAGGTGTAACAACAAGCCATATATCTATGATATTGATAGCTTCTATAGAGCTTGGCCACAAATCTGGACCATTGAGGTGAAAGATTTCTATTTCAACATTTTGGAATCCCTTACAAAGACCAGTGTTAGTTTGGTATCAGCCAAGAAATATTCAAGTTTGAGTCACATATGAAAATACTAGCTATGCCAACATTTGGTATTAAGACCAATGCATTAGATTATCCATTTGGCTTCATCCAATTGCATATCACTAAGAAAAATATAGTGACACATTTCAACATTACTCCACATATGGAAAAGGCTTGTACACCATTGTACAAATGGTTAAACAATTGTGACATTACATTCAAAGGAAGGAAAATCATTCACTTAGATCATAAGTTGCTTCTATTTTTTCATACTCAAAGCAAGATGGAGAATATGCTCCATGTGAAGTGGATAACATACACACAGCAATTCCATCTATTCATTGAACATAGGAAGGAAGAAGACAAGGTTGCATATTGTCATACGCAGCCTACTAAATAAGCATTCATCATAGTGCTTGACATGAGAGGTCACAACTTTTTAGATTAGGTTTTTCTCTACACATCTGACCAAGATTTCATACAACCCTATGCTACTCTCACACAAAGTGAATAGGTTACAATTAGTATTTGTTTGACCATCTTCTCAACAGGCTCAAACATTTTTGCATTCTTGGAGGCACAACTTGCCAACAACTAATTTGGGAGGTGTTGTAACCATATAAATTTTTTGTATCTTGTCAAATTTTCAAGCTCAAATCTATTGTTTTCTCTAGTGTAAGGCATGTTTCAAGCCTTGTCTACTTTGCTTCATCTTGTTTTTGCGGACCTTTTTGAATATTCGTACGATCATGGAATGAAGCTTTGTAGTCATTCATCATTGCTGATAAAGAAGAAGTTGAAAAAGAGATTTGCTAACTCTAGGAGGTGAAGCACACACCTGACTATGGAGTTCAAATTCCAAGTTGAAAAATATTCAAAGGAATGTGGTAAAGTGCACACCTATGTATGGAAACTCATAGCTAAAGGTCAAAATGCCAAGTCTAATTGTGAGATGTGTGCTTGAAAGGGGGTGAATTTCAAAGGGAAAGATTATTTGTCTTAGTGTACATCTAATAGAGGAATTTTCAAAGTTGCATGCTAAGATACATGCACGTGATAAGAGCAAACTGAATCCTTTGTACTAGGGTGCACTTGAAAGAGGTAAAGTTCAATTTTCAAAAATTCAATGCACAGATGTGCACTTGGTGATAAGTGGCACACTTGTATGAAAGTTAAGTTGATAAAGGTTAAATCAAAGTGCAGTTTGTATATAGAGGTGCTTGCAGTATAGAGGTGCATGACTCTTAAAGGAAAAGTGTATTCAAAATTCAAAGAGCAAGACTTCACTATCAGGGGCAGATCTGATCAAAGGGGTTTGAAAGTTTCAAAAAGTTTGTTACCTAATGTTTTGAGGTGCACACTTCATGGTAGGGGATGTGCTTCAATTGCATAAAGTATCTGACATTTGCAAAGACTAATTTATAGTGCTAAGGTGTGCATCTGGTGTGTTGGTGCACATCTCACCAAATAAAAGTTCAATTTCAAAAGGAATGTTAGGGCATCCATGTATAGGCACATGCCTTGTGCTAAGGTGCACACCTCACTAAGGATGAGATTCAGTTTCAAATCAAAGTTGCAAAACCCATATACAGGTGTGCACGTAAACAAGGAGGCCTGAATGTTATTAATAGGTGCTTGTGAAAGGTAGACGACCAGCTGCTACATAAAAGGGTGCTTTTATTGATAGAAGGGATTGTGTCTATTAAAAAATAGCAGTGGTCTAACTCAGCTAAAAATGGAGGATAGATCGCCTATGAATAGAGGTGCACACCTATTATAAAATATGTAAGAACCCCTCTAGTTCTCTGGCACCAATGCTTTGTAGGTGATGAATGTTTGTTTTGATTTTTGAAACTATATTTGATTTTTTTGTGTTTTCTCCAATATAGAAATGCAAAGTAACAATGCATAAAAAGAAATGCAAGAAATCTGGAAATAAATAGCTGCAAATGAGATGGTTTTATTAATAGATTGCCTCTATGAGCTTTTTACAATATAAAATGCATACCAAATCATAGAAGATGCTGAATATATTAAATTCTGGAAATGTAGCAGCCAACCTAGAATTCTGGAAATGATTAACTGGCAGCAGCAGATAGAATTTTTTTCACAGCATCAAATTATTAAAGCCTCTCCATCATTCCTATACCTGGAATGATCGCAATACATTAACCCTTTAATACTGCAATCTTATGGCAGCAAAGTGACAACTTGTAGATGATTGATTTGTCCCTTTGCAAGACTTTTTCCACTACTAAAATGGCAGCAAATGGTCTGATATATTCAGGCACCTCCCAAGATAACAATCTATACACATTTGACATCATAGAAATCAGGTTTGATAAATCTGCATTAGAGAACTCTAGATATTTGCTCAAACCCTTGAAAATGCAACTCACAAAGATAAATCACTGTAGCACGGGTACTATTCACGTCACTGTAGTGTGGGTACTATTCACGTCACTGTAGCAGCAGATCAATAACTTCTGATTTTTCTTCTCCAATGATGGTTATTTCAACAATCTAAGATCTGCTCTTCAAACCCCTTGCAAACTTCTCAAATCTTTCACCAATGAAGCTCAGATTGAACCTCCGAATGAAGTCCACAATCAGCAATAATATCAGTTGGTATTGCACAGCCTCAGAATTGCATATACATTGAAGAGTTTTCGTTCTCCAATGCTGTAAATGGCAGAAACCCTAGCTAGCTTCCTCTCCAAGCACGAACTCCAAAGACACAATTTAATATTCTCCAAAACATAATAAAAATGAATACCTTTGAAGCCTTTTTATAATCTCTTCAAGAAGTTGACCTCTTAATTATATTTAATTTGCTTTTAAAATCCATTTTAGGTTTTTAATAAAAACCTTATAATATCTCCAACTTGGGTGCCTAAACCAATAACATAAAATTAATGTACTTTAAGTGATTTTAATTGAGGGTCATGGCCTCATCGGACATAAAGTACATTTTTAACTTTATAATTTAACTTTATATTATTTAATTATCATTAAAGTACCTTTAATGATAATTATTCATTAAACATTTAATATTTCGCCCATCCAACTGAATAAGAGGTCAACACTACATCTGAGACCTGTCTAGGTGCCTTACTAAATTTAGTAACCTTGACTCCCCTGAAATGGTGACTTACTATAAATAGTAAGTATGAAAAACTGAGTCTAACGAAAGCCAAACCTGAACCCAAATTGAGCTTTGAAGGAGAAAACACCCTGATTACTGCCAAGAAGGACCTGTTGACGTGTTTTTTATGACAACACCAACACAAAATAAAATGTCCAACGGTCACTCTATTCCCTCTTGATCAAAGTATTCCGCATGCTAAGATTGCGTGAAAGTTCATGCGTTCAACTCCAAGGTTCCTTTTATTGCGAATAGACTTAGTTGGTTGATGTGAATATGCTAGATATTCCAAGGGGACTTACGTGATTTGCTCATTCGGAAGAAAATGATTCTCAAATTTCGGGAGATTTGTCGATAAGGCTCAGGTTCTTAAACTAACCGGATAATGCTGAATGTAAAAGGATATAAGGATTAGAGATGCTACCATCTACTCCTAAAGGGTGGAGGACGAGGATCGGCTTAAACAGTCTTCAAACCAGACTTTGCTTCGTCTCCCTTCGGACAACTCTGACAAAGTTGGTGCAATCTTCAAAGGATGAGTAAGATGTTCAAATTGTGATTCAACATGTGCACTCCGTCACAACGACGCAAATGAACACACGAATCACAACCAAAGTTAGGTACTGATATTTCAGTTGACCACACAAGGCGAACTTACCATCAGCAAGCCCGCTAGTGGTATGGATGAAAGAAGATATGCTCAAACCACAACGCCACACTCCACAATTAACAACGATTTGCATAAAATAAAGTCTACTCTACTCTATCAATTTGAATTGGAAAGACGAAAAGGCCTTGCTAGCTATTCACAACAAAAGATAGAACCACCATGCAATGATAAACCTTTGTATTATGAGAGTTTTCCACAACAACCTCTTACAAAACTTTCAAAGGGAAAGTTTTCCTTCCTTTTCAAACTAAGCTACCTTCTAAGCTAACTCTATCTATTCTAACTTCTATTCTCTCTACTCTCAATCTAATATCTACTGAGTTACAAATGAGGGGGATGCCCCTTTTATAGTTGGCCCAGTCCAACGGACGGCTTAGATTGAATTACAATAAAGGGCTCAGATCGAGCCACATATGCCCTAATTAGGGTTCTTGCCCTAAAAACCGCCACAAAGAGGAGTGGGGCAATGAATGCACAGAATATTCTCCACTCCTCTGCAGGAACCATTATTTGCAATTAATGCCCACTTTCTTCCTCTAGAAGATTCTCGTCCAGAAACGCGTTCCCACTGTCTGTCTGCCAATTTTGTTGCGTTAGGAGGAGAGGCGAGTACGTGGTTGATATGAAAGTGATGAGCAAAGAATTCCTCTTGTTCGGCCCTCCTGTTGCTTTGACTCCAAGACGCACTTCTTCCTTGCAACTTTCATATTTCTTTAGCCCATTGCCTTGGGCGCATTTGCCTCTTTTGCATCACGTTCTTAGTGCCTTAGACAAATCTTCACTTTCGTTTCCAAAGTTGCAACGTTGTCTAGCTTCATCAAGTCCTCATGCCTTGGCTTCAACGTTCATCCTGCAAAACAAAAGAAGAGTATCAGAACACTTTATAATCTAAATTCACTTTACTTACCTTATTTCCATGTTTTGACCGCTTGATCTCCGAATCTTGATAGAATTCATCACTTTTCTAGCAAACTTTCATCATGGGCGTATCCACCACCTTGCCTGGAGTTTGTGCCTTAGAAGATATTTCATCTTGGGGGGTGCATTTGAACGCTTGATGTTCGAGCTTCAGTTCATTTTCAAATTCCTTCATGCCTTAGACAAATTTCTTCCCCGTGAGTGTATTTGACCCCCTCTGCTTTCCTTTTCGATGCCTTAGAAAATTTATCCATCTGAGCCTTAGGAACTTTGTTGAACGGGTGCCAAGCCAAAATCCCTGCCGAAACAACACGAGCAAGGTGTGGAATAACCTCAAATCATCTCCCAGTGAGAAATATCCAATACCCAGAAGAAATTTCCCCTCAGAAATCATCGTTTTCATGTGTATCCAAACGAAGGGGTACATTTAATTTTTGTTATTTTGAAAATAATAAAATTGCTAAGGTTCACCCGTTTTTTTTACTCTGGAGGAATTCCACGCCTGTAATCTCCATTTTTCATGCCTTAGTATTTTCATGCTTCCCTGAAGAAATTCCCTCCTGCATCTGGGAGCATATCACCTTGCACTTAGAGATTTTATACCACCTCCTCCAGGCGTATTTTCTAATTTCCCTTAGAAAATGCCTTAGAAAATTTATTTTAAATATCACATCCTTGGGCACACTTCATAACACATACCTTTACCTTCGTTTCCCAAGCAATTTCACGCCTTAAAATTTTGCCTTACACTTAGCAACTTTTCTCAAGTCCCAACTTCCTTGGAGCGTATTTGAAGTCTTCTACTTCCATTTTCTAACTTAGAAATTCCTTCCACATTTCCTTCTCTCTAGGCGTATTCCCTTCAGTGGCATTTTATTTTAATGCCATAGACAAATTCCTAAGTCTTATATCTCCTCCTTACCCTGGGCGCATATGACTCCTTGAACTCTCATTTTCAATGCCTTGGAGATTTCTCAACTTGTCATTTCCTCCTTATGATGGGCGCATTTAGAGGTTTGTGCTTTTATTTTTCAACACTTAGAAAATTCTCAATTCAGCTTCACTTGCTGGGCGCATTTACCACCTTGTGCTTTCATTATTGTGACTTAGAATACCTTTTGAGTGGCCTTGCTTGAGGGCGCATTTGAGGTCTTCTACTTTTATTTCCCCACGCCTTTGACATCTCCTTCTATCATCTTCCTTGGATGCATATGGAAGGGGTGTCCACCTTCACTTTTCTCCACTTAAACTTATTTACCTCATACTCCTTCTAAGGGCGCATTTAGGGGGGGCTACTTCTATTTTCATGCCTTAGAAATTATTTCAACCAGCAAGCTACCTTGGGCGCATTTTGCCTAGGTAGCTTCCATCTTGCCTTAGAGTATTTCTTGGCCTTCATCTATCATGGGGCGCATTTGAGACATTGAACTTTTATCTTTATTATGGGCGCATTCCCATGTGTGAGCTTTTATTTTGAAGGTGGGCGCATGTGGAAGGGGTTACTTTCATTCTTGTGCCTTAGGCGTTTTTCTCATCTTACTTAGGCGCATTTCAAGGGGTCCACTTCTACTTGAGGGCGCATTTTGATAGGCAAGCTTCCATTTCCTCACACTTAGGCGTTTTTTTAGGCTCCAAGAACCTTGGGCGCATATGAGGGAGGAGCTTGGGCGCATTTCCTTAGTTGAACTTTCGTTTTTGCCTTAATAGAATTTTCACCCTCTTGACCCCTTGGGCGCATTTTGACCCATGAGCTTTTGTTTTAACACTTAGAAACTTTTGAACTCTCTCTTGAAGGTGGGTGCGTTTGTGGTAGGCCACTTTTGTTTCATACTTAGAAAATTTTAAAGTTATCAACCTTGAAGGTGGGCGCATTTTCTCTGCTCAGCTTTGAATTTTGTACTTAGAAAATTTCTAGATTTCATTCTTGAGGTGGGCGCCTTTTAGAGCTCTTGCTTTCATTTTCCCATACTTAGAAAATTTTCATGTCTCTACTTGCTATTGCTTTTGCATTCTATTTTTAGCAAGTTGTGCTATTTTTAGCAAGTCCCTTGATTTTCAACCTCTAAGGCTCCGTTTTGCCTGAAAATTTCATCATATGATCTTCTTCACCTTATGAACCTGTTTTGACAGTCCTCTGCCCTGACCTGCTATTTATAGCCACCTGCTATTTATAGTAAGTTTTGACTTTCTGACTTCAGTAGCTCCGTTTTGCCTGAGAGTTGCAACGCTTGATCTTGATAGCTTGAGTGTCACTCTGATGCCACCCTCGGGTGCAGACCTGCTATTTATAGCCGTGCCCTGACTTACTAAAAATAGTAAGTTCTCCGATTTCGCTCAAATTTTTCCAGCAGGTACCTTGAAGTGTGCTGACATTGGTGGGGTGCTTCGTTTCGGCTATTTTTGGATTTTACCCCTATAAAAGTGGAAACCCTAATTTGACTTGTATGTATCCCGAACGGTCTCCGTTTGACTTCGTTCCTTCTGCATGTCGTTCTGTTTGCTGAACTGGAGTGTTGGGGGCGGCTGCCAGAGTGTACCTGCTAAAAATAGAAACTGCCTGAAAAAGTGACTCATCCACTGCCGGATGGTTTTGCATGTCATATTGCCCGTGGGATCTCAAAAAACCCAGAAAACTGGTCAACTTTTCGGCACTGGCTAAAAATAGTAAGTCTTCAAAACTCGATCTTCTCCACTTGCATGTCACATTGTTGCAAAGCTCTTGAAAAACCCAGAAGGAAAAACCCGACATGCGTTGAAAAACACTGCATGCGAACCCTAAAAATAGCCTCCGAAGGTTGAACTCTGAAAGTGATCGCCTCGGTTTGTATGTTACATCACCGGTTTTGGAAAACCCGATGATTCTCCGACATGCATCCGAAAAGCTCATGGAAACCCTAAAATGGCTCTTGAAGCCCGAACGGCCAAAAATAGCAAGTCGCCTCGATCTCGCTCAAAATTTACGTGGTAGGTAGCTTGATGTTACCCGGATGCAGGAACCGTTGCAATTCCAAAATTTCAATGAAATAGTCCCAAATTGAATACTTACTAAAAATAGTAAGTTGTCGGAATACAGTGAAAATTTAGGGGGACTCTGCTGGAAGTCTTCTGACTGCTGTACTAAGCTTAGATTTCAATTTCGTGACTCGGTTTGACCCTTAAAAGCCTGGATGGCGGGAAACCCTAATTTCACAGATTTGAACAATACTTTAACCTGGGTCAAACAACAGGACATCCCCGGAAGGACCAGAGATCAGAGAGAGAGCGAACCAAAGCCAAAAGACAAGAATGGAGCAAAATTTAGGGGGTCCCCATCTTGATGGGGTGATGTGTGAAAAAGGTCACAACAGGACCCTCTAACCATTTGTGTTTGCCTACGAGGGTCAAGAATAGGCGAAACCATCGAACTTTGGTGCTAACGAAAAATGGGGACATTACAAAATAGCAGGTCTAAGTTCAGTGACTTTCATCAGTAGAAACCAATTTCAATAATGAAATTAGACTTTCTCAAATCAGCAGGTCGCAGCATAATTTCAAAGCACAGAATAACATAGATAGCAGCAGAACACAGAAACATCATAAGGAAAACAGAAAATTTCAAAAAGAGTATACAAATTAGAATTATATCATAACAAATCATCCCAGCGTTCATAATTGTGTCACAGTAGGGTATATATCATAACAGCAGTCATATCAGCAGTGAATTCTTCACTCTTCACTGGCAAATTCTTTATTAATCTATTGCCAAGGTGACTATTTTAAGGATTTTTACTGTTGTCAATCACCTACATAGGTTTTCTATCAAAAACTCCAGCCAGCTTTCAAGGTCTTTGGCTGGGCTATTATATTTCAAATGAATTTCTTATCGAACTCAATCAAAGACACCTGATATCAGTAATTATTTGCACCAGATTTTCAGCAAGCTAAATCATCAATATTTTGAAATTGCAACAGCAGTATAAAGAGATGGAAAAAGAAAGAGAAGGGTTTCAGAGTATTAGATGTTGCATGTTTGAGTTAGGGTTTGGTGGAAAGAAGTCGACAAGAGAGGGTTTTCAAGTTCAAGAATCAAATTGTCAAAGTTTCAAAGTATCTTCCATCATCAGAATAGAGAGAAAGCTTCATCAAAATCATCCAAAGCCACCTATCCAAAAGTCTATTTTTAGCCCACATGCACTATTCTGAGATTTGTCATTTTTAGACAGAGCTATTTATAGCTTGTGTTGTTTTTAATTGTCTCCAATTTTAGCATGATGAGATTTTTGAGGAATTAGCTATTGTTAATCATCTATGTTTAAATCTCTTGTCATACAAGAGATGTGAACTTTAAGTAATAGTTTGTAATAATTTCAATCAACAGTTTAACTAGAGGTTGCTGGAGTTAAAATTTAAAATTAGTGGATACAATTTTTTAATAAAACTTGTATTGCATGCAAACAGTCAGTTCCTAGAGAAGAACTACGGTTAATTTTTTAATTTATTTTCATGCAGCATTTTGTATTCTTATAAATAAGTGTCATTTTGCAGTTAGTTTCTTAATAGTGATTTTCAATTCTACATATTGCTAAAATTGCTATTCACTAGATCATGTCTTTGAAATTATTTGCTTTATGCTAAGTTGGTGGTTCTAGTGTGGGGTCAGGTATGAATATGGGATTCTGGTATGCCGGTACAGCAAAAACAAATTGGGTAAGGTACATTTGGGTACGGTATATAATATATATATATATGCAAAAAAATTAAAAAATATATAAAATTGCAAATACATTTGATATATTATATAGTACTATATTTTAAGATAACAATGACATTTGATATTTGATAGTATGATACTTCATCATTGATCAATGATATTATGATGGTCATAAAGATAATTGTCTGAGTTGTCAATTTTGGTCTCCATTCCTAGACCCCCTCATTGTAATCAACTTTCTTATGTGACA
>CM021105.1:235020865-235119002 GCA_007115665.2 Sequoiadendron giganteum | reverse complement strand
GATCTTCTGGAAGGAGATGATGTGCATTGATTACAGATAGTGGTTCCTGCAGAGGAGTGGAGAATCTTCGGTGCATTCATTGCCCCACTCCTCTCAATGGCGGTTTTTAGCGCTGAAACCCTAATCAAGGCATATGTGGCTCAATCTGAGCCTTCCATTGTATTTGAATCTAAGTCGTCCACTGGACTGGGCTTGATATAAAAGGGGCATCCCCCCTCATTTGTAAATTATTAGATATTAGAGTTAGACAGAATAAGAGATAGAGTTGAGCTAGAGAGTAGAGGAGGCTTTTAGTTAGAAGTTAGCTTAGTTTGAAAAGGAAAGAAAAGCTTTCCCTATGAAAGTTTTTGTAAAAGGTTGTTGTGGAGAACTCTCATAATATAAAGAACTTCATTGATTGGTGATTCTCTCTTTCGTTGTGAGTGATTGACAAGGCTTTTTCGGCTTTCCGATTCAAGTAGATAGAGTAAAGTAGATTTAATCCCATGCAAGTAGTTGTTAGTTGTGGAATGTGGCGTTTGATTTGAGCAAGTCTTCTTTCATCCATACCACTAGCAGGTTTGCTGACGGTGAGTTCGCCCTACGTGGTCAACTGGAATATTGGCACTTAACTTCGATTGTGGTACATATGTCCATATGCATCGTTGTGATGGTATGTACATGTTGTGTCATAATTTGAACACCTTTCTCATCTTTTGAAGATTGCACCGATTTTGTGGAAGTTGTCCCAAGGGAGGCGAAGCAAAGTCTGGTTTGAAGATTGTTGAAGTCGATCCTCGCATTCCACCCTTTAGAAATAGTTTATAGAATCCCTACCCTTTCTCCTTTTAAATTCAGTATTTTCCCGGTTAACTTAGGAATCAGAGCATCATCATCAAATCATTCGTGTCTTAATTGCTTCAGGAGTTGAACAAATTGTGTAAGTCCCCTTGGAATACCCAACATATTCACATCAACCAACTGAGCCTATTCGCGATATAAGGAACCTTGGAGTTGAATGAATGATCTTTCACGCAATCTTAGCATGCAGAATACTTTGATCAAGAGAGAATAGAGTGACCGTTGGACATTTTATTCTGTGTTGGTGCGGTCATAAAACACCCGTCAACAGATTGCAGTTCTCAATCCTAAATTTCTTCAACATTTCCTTTGTCTTCATTGCACTCCTCTACATTTTGATCATCAACCTCATGTATCTTTTTTGGAAGATTTATTTCTTCATCAACTATCACGTTTGCACTTTCAACAACTTCATGCAACCTTTTATTATAGCATCTGTAGGCTTTACTCTTTGAAGAGTATCGAAGAAAAATTCCTTCATCTGCTCTTGGATCAAACTTTCCTAGATTGTCTTCAACTCTTCTTATACAGCATGGACAACCGAACACTTTAAAGTACTTCACAGATGTTGGCCTACCTTTCCATACTTCATATGGAATCTTGCTGCCATTTACTCTAATTAGACCACAGTTTTAAATATAAACAACAGTATGAATTGCTTCTTTCTAGAAAGAATCAGGAACCTTGGACTCATTTAACATGCTTCAAGCCATTCCTTAAACACTATTTTTCCTTTCAACTACACCATTTTGCTGTGGTGTTCTTGCAGCTGAAAACTGTCTTTTTATGCCATGTTTTTCACAAAAAATTTCAAATTCACTTGAAGTGAATTCTCCTCTGTCTAATCAAAGGCATTTGATGTTCTTGCCAGTCTCATTCTCCACCGAGGCTTTGAATGTAATGCCCCTTACCCGATTTGGTCCAGAATTCATTTGTTGATTAGGTTTAGGGTTTCTTCCTTCGAAATGAATGTTCTTTTAATGAAGTAATCTTGGTTTGAAATCTATATTCACCATATTAACAACATTTCCACATACACATATATTTGTTAGCATTAATATCTAGATATCCAAAATATAAGCATAATAATAAATGCAATTTTAACAAGCAAGAGGAGTGCCCTGTATGGATCCACCCTGAAGCCTTTGTGTTGGGCATGGGAGGTTGCCTCTCACAATCCTCCTTTTGCAACGGCTTATTCCCTACATTCTCCATACATGACAGTACCTCAGAAGACACTTACCCTATTAGGACAAGGTGAAGTCCTACGATCCAAGGGCCTACAACCTACCACCCCTATGATAGTGTAGTTTCCTACGGTGGGACCTGTTGACGTGCTTTTTATGACAGCGCCAGCACAGAATAAAGTTGCCCAACGGTCACTCTATTCTCTCTTGATCAAAGTGTCCCACATGCTAAGATTGCTTGAAAGTTCATGTGTTCGACTCCAAGGTTCCTTTTATCGCGAATAGACTCAGTTGGTTGATGTGTTTTGCTGGTTATTTCAAGAGGACTTACGTAGTTGTTCAACTCCGTGAAGCAATTAGGACATGAATGATTTGGCGATATTGTTCTGGTATCTAGACTGACTCGAAAAATGCAGAATTTCAAGGGGATAGGGATAGGGATTCTACAAATCTACTTCTAAAGGGTGGAGGACGAGGATCGACTTAAACAATCTTCAAACCAAACTTTGCTTTGTCTCCTTTCGAACAACTCCGACAAAGTTGGTGCAATCTTCAAAGGATGAGAAAAGTGTTCAAACTATGACGCAACATGTTCATACCATCAATACGACGCATACAAACATATGAACCATAATCGAAGTTAAGTGCTGATACTCCAGTTGACCACGCAAGGCGAACTCACCGTCAGCCAGTCCGCTAGTGGTATGGACGAGAAGACTTGCTCAAATCACAACGCCACACTCCATAGCTAACAACTACTTGCATGAAATAGAAATCTACTTTACTCTATCTACCTTGAATTGGAAAGACGAAATGGCCTTGCTAGCTACTCATAACAAAGAAGAAATCACCAATCAATGAAACTCTTTGTATTATGAAAAGTGTTCACAACAACCTTTTACAAAACTTTCAAAGGAAAGTTTTCTTCCCTCCTCAATCTAAAGCTAACTTCTAAGCTAAAAGCTATATGACTTCTACTCTCTAGCTCTGATTCAACTCTTGATCTAATCTCTAATTCTAATAATTTATAAATGAGGGGGGACGCCCCTTTTATAATAAGTCCAATTCAGTGGACGGTTCAGATCAAAATACAATGAAGGGCTCAGATCGAGCCACATATGCCCTGATTAGGGTTTCTGCCCTAAAAACCGTCACAGAGAGGAGTGGGCAATGAATGCACAGAATATTCTCCACTCCCCTACAGGAATCATAATGAGCAATTAATGCCCACTACCATCATCAAGAAGATCCTCATCAAGCAGCGCGTTCCCACTGGCCTTCTCCCGGATAGCAAACTCGATCAACCAGGCCAATACTGCTTCAACCTCCTGTGTAGAGATCGGTGGAATATGGTTGAGCTGAAACTCCAAGACTGCTACCGTCTGTCCGTATCTGGTGTAAGATTTCCTCCATGTCACCAAGGCGTCCTGGGTATGCTGAATTATACTAGAGAACGTGGAGACATTCTCAAAGTCATCCAGGACAAGTGACCTCGCAGTTGAGAAGAATGGAGGCAGTCTACTTTTCAAGCCATCAGCAGTTATCTCCTCTGGGACTAACTTTCTAGCAAATATGGCTTCTAATGTATTGAGGACTCCCCCCAAGATGTTGCCCATTGCTTTCCTCACTTTAGCTAAATCTGCCCTTGCCGCGTCGTGAAATCCACGGCCTGTGACCACCGAGGAGTACCAACTGGTGAAATCATACCTATCACCTTTCTGAATTACACCTCCATCCACTAAGGTTTCTAGAGGTATATGCATCAAAGCCCCTAAACGAAGTACAGTCTTCGTTTGATAGATGCGAGTATCATCCCAGGCCTGATCTACTATATCCATCCGTGCCAAAATATTTGAGGCCTGTCGATAAGCATCGGCAAGGTCCTCCATGAATTTCCCTGTCTCGGTATGAACACGGCTAACCCACTTGTCTGCCTCCGTTTCCATTTTCTTCCAATCCTCTAAGGCAACAACTGACTCCTTCGGAAGCTCTGATGGACGTTCCACTGCTGGGTTTGCTGGTTCACCTGGATGTGCTAGATTTTGCATGTATCCTATCAAAGTTTTGTGCTCCTTCTTCAATTTCTTATACTTCCCCTCCGTGCGGAGCAACTGATCCTTCAATGCCCGATAGGAGTTATCGAACTCCTCGATAACTTGGGCTCCCGTAGGACGACCCAACTCTACTGTGGTGATCACATAATTTTCAGGCCTCTCCTCGGTTCGATCACAATCTTCCCTCGGAATAGCCACCTGAAGCGTGCGGGGGCCTGACTCGTTGGTCGAGATCTTTGAAAACTTTCGGGCCCTTTTCTTCTCTGGTGGCTCACTGATCCTCCTAAGGAACTCCTCCATCTCAATGGCCGGATCCGTGTCATCCTCGGGTTCTCTCCTCATTCTGTCGGAAAGCCAATCAGGCACTGTCTGCTGTGGATTACAAATGACAAGGGGCTGTTCTTCTGTTGCCTCCATCTCGTGCACTTCCTCTCTTCTTGCACTAGTCTGCTCAGGCTCATCCTCCTCTATAAGCTGGGTATCTCCCGACCCTTGGGTCCCCTGTTCTGTGTTTTCCTCTTCTTCCAAAGCCGTGTCCAACATCTGCTGAAAATGGGTGTCGGCCATTGTTTCCTCTTCCTCCTCCTGTTGGCCGCCCCTGGATAGACTAACGCTAGCTGATTCCCGGGCGTTGGGCTGATCTACCTCCTCAAGTCCCCGCTCTTCCTCTAATCCTGCCCTCTGATCGGCAAATAATGAAACCACTCTCAAACTCGAAGACTGAGTTTGTGAGTGCACGGGTGATGTTTGTTCTATCCTCAACGGTATCGGTTGGGTTGGCACTTCCACTTGTGCCCTCGATGTCTGAGCAATTTGTTTCCCTCTTTTTACTGATAACGGCCTTGGGTCACCCATCAAGCTGTAAGTAAGGGCGATCGACTTGCTCTTAAGTCTGCATACATGTCTGTCGACCCAAGTCCTCGTAAAAGTCATCACCGGGATAGAAAGAGTGTCCAAGTCCATGATCTCTGGCTCGGACCAATCAGGTGGTGGGACAGGAGTATCCCTAACTGACCCATAGTCGGGTTGCATGACGTTGACATCCTCCTCCACCTGGTCGGGAACTGGAATAATCTCACATTCCCTAATCAACTTGAGAGGAAGTCTGGAAAACATCCTTCTTCTTATCTCAGCCTCATCCACTGCATTTGCCCAAAAGTCCTCCAGATGAGCTCTGTGCCGGTATTCAACGTTCTGTATCATCCGGATGTTCCTGTAAGGATCGAAATCCTGCCTGCCTGTGTGATATGACAAATGATAAGATTGTAGCTCGTCCTCTGCCTCTCGGGCTGCCTGCAAAGAGGGACACACCTCAATGGAATTTCCCATGGTGATAGGGAAATCAAGCCCACCCTTCTTTTTCCTTTTCTGAATCTTATCGTAGGCAATCAATTGCCTGGATATCTCAAGCATTACTATGTGATCAGTGGGGTATCGTGGTAACCGATACGGATACGAAGTGAACCCTTGCAGCCTAATATATGTGAATTTCGGGAATTGGATGAGCCAATACCCATATTCCTCAATCAATGTCTGTGCTTCTTTAGATATTCTCTGTTGCGTCCTCTGCTGAAGCGTCCTCGCAATGTGCATTGTGAATGCATCATTTGCCCGTTTATAGTTGGCAATGTTAGCTAAATGTAGTTGTGTGCAGGCTTCATGAATTTTGAATTGACCAGGGGCACAGCCGATTGGCTCCTTGTACGAAATCCCTCTGTACTTAGTCATTCTGGCCAACATGTAAATTACATATGAGCTCATGTAGAAAGTCTTCGTCACCTTCAAGCTCCTGAATTGCTCATCGATGTGGTTGCTAATCATCCTAGCCCAATCGACACACTCTTTTCCTCCCAAGATGATCTCGATGAAGTAGAACATCCAAGGCTCGAAAATGTAAGCCTGTGCACTCCCATTCACCCGGCTCAGCATCATTATCAAATCACAGTATTCTTGTTTCACGCCCTCGGCAATTATCTGCTTTGGGAGCTTAGTGCGGGGTGGCCTCGGCTTCTGCATCCAAACTCTGTTGATGACTGCAGTGACTCTTTCGAAAGAGGAAGAGTACATCTTATCTGCCCTTTTGTTTGTTCTGTATAACATCTCCTCAGCAGTTGGAATCCCAAATGCCTCTCCGATGGCATCCGGTGTGAGGTTGGCGAGCATTTTACCATCCGGAGAGACAATCGTCCTACGTTCTGGCTTGTAGTGATTGGCGCATTCCATAATTAGCTTCGGACACTGAATTGTTGGCGGAAAACTAGCAGCTGCGTAGATTCCACTCTTCATTATATTATGTGTCGTGACGGATGGTTGATGGCCCCCTAGCCCAAACATCCTCGATTTGAGTGCATTTAGATTAAATGAACCAAGGTTGGTGTCATTTAATCCTGCCAACTTTGAAACTATTGCTGACTTTGGGAGAAATGGCTTAGCGAGCCTCTTAATCATTGCCTGCCGGGATGAGCCAGCCTTGCCTGCTTCAGTGTTTGCAGCTCTGCCTGCGGCTCTGCTTGTTCCTGCAACATCCTTTGCTCCGGCCATCTGCAAAATAAAATAGAATAGCAATAAGCTAGGCTGCAGATTTTTAGTAAAATAAAACAATCCCCGAGATGGCTGCGAATACGGAGTTAGCTTTGAAAATAAAATTTCTCAGCATAAATTTCTAACTCCAAACCTCAAACTATATAAAAATCTCTGAGTTTAGAGACAACTCTCAGCAACTGCACTTCTGACTGGTGAAGAAAAAAAACGCAGCAAGCTAATAACTTTCAGCAATGTAGCTAATTTCTCCAGCACAAATTGTTCGAACCTTGACTTCACTCTGTCAACTTCGGCAGTTAGAGGAATAAAGAGTTGCCAGCAATATGAAATTTCAACTTCCTCAACCTCTCAACGTTTAAACTTCTTCAACACTTCGACCTTCAGTAGCTTGAAAATAAAGATCTCCAGAGAAAAGAAATCCTCTACAACTTTGCAAATCTGCAGCGACTTCAACAATCTGGAAATAAAATCTTAGCTCTTCAGTATACAACTTCGAACTTCGCAGCAGCTCCACTCTCAACAGTGAGAAGAAATAAATTCTCCAGCAACTCCGGAAAATAACTTCAACCTTCAACTTCGAAGTTGCAGCAACACACTTTCAGCTTTTCGAAAGAAAGAGTCTCGGCAAATGAAAATTTCTCCAGCACTTCGTACTTTCAGCAACTCAACACTCCGAAATAAAATAAACTCTCACAGAATTTCTCTCCTCAACCACTTGGAAAATATTTCAATCTCTCAAGAACTTCTTCAGCAACTTCAACTTCGAAACAATGTGAGGAGAAATGAGAGAAGAGATTGTTTAAATAACTTTTCCCGGAGAATCCTGCTAAGTAGTGCTGGGGCTATTTTTAGCACCTTCATCAATTTTCCACTATCTTCGTTCGGAATCTTCTAATTCAAGCGCAGTAGTGGGCTAGTCGTCAGCCGGTCATTATGGCAGTCGCCATTAATAATGATTCCTTCTTCTTCAAATTTCGAATTTTCCTCTTAGTCTGCCAGTTAACTCTTGGCGAGCTCGCGAGAAAAACAATCACTTGAATTCCATTTTAAAATCTCGCAGTGTTTAAATAAATTCAACTCGAAAAAATTCGTGGGAGTTGTAAATATATTTCCAACTTTTAAAATGTCTGTCATTTAAATCCTCGATTTCATAAAATTTGCCTTAGACATTTTAAATTCTCTCATTAAAATGTTCAACTCCGAGTGATTAAAAATTATTTGCGTGCTCGAAATAATTCATCCTCTGAGATTTAACTTCCGTCAGGAAAATAATCTAGGCAAAACGAATTTCCTCTGAAAATATTAAAATTTCCCTTAGGAAATTAATTTTCAAACTCCCCAACCCATGGGTGCCTTTTAAACGGGTTCATTTGATTTTCACTTGACCCATGGAAAATATTTAGTTGCTTCCGCCTTGGAAATAAAACTTCGTCACTGTGTCCACTTCATTTAAATGTCTCTGGAAAATTTTAAAATTCATCGAGCTACCTTTTCATGCCAAGGGCGTGTTTTTCCCTAGTGAAGTGTTATCTCATTTAGAAAAAATTTCTAACATTTTCTCTACCATAGGCGTATATTTTTGATGAAATATTTATTTCATTTAAAAAAAATTCCTCACTTTACACCTCTGGCGCACTTGACCCCTTGGCATTTATTTTTTTTGCGACTTAGAAATTTTCTCCAATCATCTCACATCTTGGGCGTATTTCACTCAGTGATGTTTTATTTTGCTAGCTTTTACCCTTGCCACGCCTTAGAAACATTTTCAATCAAGGGCGCATTTAGCATGGGCCACTTTCATTTTCCACACTTAGAAAAATTTTATAAAAAAATCTCCACTTCAACTTGGGCGCATATTCATGTGTCTACTTCCATTTCGTTGCCTTAGGAAATTTTCTCCAGCAACCTTGGGCGCATATGGGGTCTTGAGCTTTCATTTTCTTGACTTAGAAATTTCTCCAAGTCTTAGCCATGTATCTTCTTGAGGGCGCATTTTGACCTCCCTACTTTCATTTTATGCCTTAGAAGAATTTCGGCCTCCACCATCCTTCTTCATCATGGGCGCATTTGCTAGGCCAAGCTTCCATTTTCTCTTGAGGGCGCATTTCACCCTTGACACTTTCGTTTGTGTGCCTTAGAATATTTCATCAAGCTCACTTTACAACTTGGTGAGGGCGCATTTACATGGGTCTACTTTCGTTTTTTGCCATGGGCGCATTTCAAGTGCCATGCCTTCACTTTACACCATGGGCGCATTTCAAGTGCCATGCTTTGATTTCCAATGCCTTAGGCGTTTTTTTTTCAAACTCCCTCACCTCTCCTTGGGCGCAAATGCTAGGCCATGCTTCTGTTTTGCTAGGTGGGCGCATTTCAACATGTGAGCTTTCATTTTCACCATGGGCGCATTTGGAAGGGGCTACTTTTGTTTTTGCCTTAGAAACTTTTTAGTCTTCAATCCTTGAGGTGAGGGCGCAAATCACTAGGTGAGCTTTTAATTTTGATGCCTTAGAAAATTTTCAAGGCTTCCATCAAGGTGGGCGCATTTTCATGGGTGTGCTTTCGTTTTATGACTTAGAAACTTTTCATGCCTCTGCCTGCCTTTGTTTACGCATTCTATTTTTAGCAAGTTGTGCTATCCCTTGATTTTCAACCTCTAAGGCTCCGTTTTGCCTGAAAATTTCATCAGATGATATTCTCTACCTGGTGAACCTGTTTTGTCAGTCCTCTGCCCTGACCTGCTATTTATAGCCACCTGCTATTTATAGTAAGTTTTGACTTTCTGACTTCAGTAGCTCCGTTTTGCCTGAAAGTTGCAACGCTTGATCTTGATAGCTTGAGGGTCACTCTGATGCCAACCTCGGGTGCAGACCTGCTATTTATAGCCGTGCCCTGACTTACTAAAAATAGTAAGTTCTCCGACTTTGCTCAAATTTTGCCAGCAGGTACCTTGAAGTGTGCTGACATGGGTGGGGTACTTCGTTTCGGCTATTTTTGGATTTTACCCCCTATAAAAGTGGAAACCCTAATTTGATTTGTATGTATCCCGAACGGTCTCCGTTTGACTTCGTTCCTTCTGCATGTCGTTCTGCTTGCTGGACTGGAGTGTTGGGCGGCTGCCAGAGTGTACCTGCTAAAAATAGAAACCGTCTGAAAAGTGACTCATCCACTGCCGGATGGTTTTGCATGTCATATTGCCCGTGGGATCTCAAAAAACCCAGAAAAACCCAGAAAACTGGTGTATGTACTGCTTTGCTAAAAATAGTAAGTCCTCAAAACTGGGTCTTCTTAAGCTTGCAAGTCACGGAGCAAGCTCTGAAAAACCACAAGAAAACCCGACATGCGTTGAAAAACACTGCATGTGAACCTAAAATAGCTCCGAAGGCTGAACTCTGAAAGTGGTTGTCTCGGTTTGCATGTTACATCACTGCGAAGGTTTCGGAAAACCCAGAAGGATTCTCCAGACATGCATCTGAAAAGCTCATGTAGAAACCCTAATTTGACCCTTGAAGCCTGAACTGCCAAAAATAGCAAGTCGTCTGATCTGGCTCAAAATTTACGTGTAGGCAGCTTGATGTTACCCGGATGCAGTGGAACTGACAGAATTCCAAAATCTCAATAAAATAGTCCCAAGTTGAATACTTACTAAAAATAGTAAGTTGCCGGAATACAGTGAAAATTTAGGGGGACTCTGCTGGAAGTCTTCTGACTGCTGCACTAAGCTTAGATTTCAATTTTATAACTCAGTTTGACCTTTAATAAGCCTGAAGGATGAAAACCCTAATTACACAGACTTAACCAATACTTTAACCTAGGTCAAACGACAGGACATCCCCGGAAGGACCAGAGACCAGAGAGAGAGCGAACCAAAGCCAAAAGACCAGAATGGAGCAAAATTTAGGGGGTCCCCATCTTGATGGGGTGATGTGTGAAAAAGGTCACAACACTAAGGTGTGCATCTGGTGTGTTGGTGCACATCTCACCAAATAAAAGTTCAATTTCAAAAGGAATGTTAGGGCATCCATGTATAGGCACATGCCTTGTGCTAAGGTGCACACCTCACTAAGGATGAGATTCAGTTTCAAATCAAAGTTGCAAAACCCATATACAGGTGTGCACGTAAACAAGGAGGCCTGAATGTTATTAATAGGTGCTTGTGAAAGGTAGACGACCAGCTGCTACATAAAAGGGTGCTTTTATTGATAGAAGGGATTGTGTCTATTAAAAAATAGCAGTGGTCTAACTCAGCTAAAAATGGAGGATAGATCGCCTATGAATAGAGGTGCACACCTATTATAAAATATGTAAGAACCCCTCTAGTTCTCTGGCACCAATGCTTTGTAGGTGATGAATGTTTGTTTTGATTTTTGAAACTATATTTGATTTTTTTGTGTTTTCTCCAATATAGAAATGCAAAGTAACAATGCATAAAAAGAAATGCAAGAAATCTGGAAATAAATAGCTGCAAATGAGATGGTTTTATTAATAGATTGCCTCTATGAGCTTTTTACAATATAAAATGCATACCAAATCATAGAAGATGCTGAATATATTAAATTCTGGAAATGTAGCAGCCAACCTAGAATTCTGGAAATGATTAACTGGCAGCAGCAGATAGAATTTTTTTCACAGCATCAAATTATTAAAGCCTCTCCATCATTCCTATACCTGGAATGATCGCAATACATTAACCCTTTAATACTGCAATCTTATGGCAGCAAAGTGACAACTTGTAGATGATTGATTTGTCCCTTTGCAAGACTTTTTCCACTACTAAAATGGCAGCAAATGGTCTGATATATTCAGGCACCTCCCAAGATAACAATCTATACACATTTGACATCATAGAAATCAGGTTTGATAAATCTGCATTAGAGAACTCTAGATATTTGCTCAAACCCTTGAAAATGCAACTCACAAAGATAAATCACTGTAGCACGGGTACTATTCACGTCACTGTAGTGTGGGTACTATTCACGTCACTGTAGCAGCAGATCAATAACTTCTGATTTTTCTTCTCCAATGATGGTTATTTCAACAATCTAAGATCTGCTCTTCAAACCCCTTGCAAACTTCTCAAATCTTTCACCAATGAAGCTCAGATTGAACCTCCGAATGAAGTCCACAATCAGCAATAATATCAGTTGGTATTGCACAGCCTCAGAATTGCATATACATTGAAGAGTTTTCGTTCTCCAATGCTGTAAATGGCAGAAACCCTAGCTAGCTTCCTCTCCAAGCACGAACTCCAAAGACACAATTTAATATTCTCCAAAACATAATAAAAATGAATACCTTTGAAGCCTTTTTATAATCTCTTCAAGAAGTTGACCTCTTAATTATATTTAATTTGCTTTTAAAATCCATTTTAGGTTTTTAATAAAAACCTTATAATATCTCCAACTTGGGTGCCTAAACCAATAACATAAAATTAATGTACTTTAAGTGATTTTAATTGAGGGTCATGGCCTCATCGGACATAAAGTACATTTTTAACTTTATAATTTAACTTTATATTATTTAATTATCATTAAAGTACCTTTAATGATAATTATTCATTAAACATTTAATATTTCGCCCATCCAACTGAATAAGAGGTCAACACTACATCTGAGACCTGTCTAGGTGCCTTACTAAATTTAGTAACCTTGACTCCCCTGAAATGGTGACTTACTATAAATAGTAAGTATGAAAAACTGAGTCTAACGAAAGCCAAACCTGAACCCAAATTGAGCTTTGAAGGAGAAAACACCCTGATTACTGCCAAGAAGGACCTGTTGACGTGTTTTTTATGACAACACCAACACAAAATAAAATGTCCAACGGTCACTCTATTCCCTCTTGATCAAAGTATTCCGCATGCTAAGATTGCGTGAAAGTTCATGCGTTCAACTCCAAGGTTCCTTTTATTGCGAATAGACTTAGTTGGTTGATGTGAATATGCTAGATATTCCAAGGGGACTTACGTGATTTGCTCATTCGGAAGAAAATGATTCTCAAATTTCGGGAGATTTGTCGATAAGGCTCAGGTTCTTAAACTAACCGGATAATGCTGAATGTAAAAGGATATAAGGATTAGAGATGCTACCATCTACTCCTAAAGGGTGGAGGACGAGGATCGGCTTAAACAGTCTTCAAACCAGACTTTGCTTCGTCTCCCTTCGGACAACTCTGACAAAGTTGGTGCAATCTTCAAAGGATGAGTAAGATGTTCAAATTGTGATTCAACATGTGCACTCCGTCACAACGACGCAAATGAACACACGAATCACAACCAAAGTTAGGTACTGATATTTCAGTTGACCACACAAGGCGAACTTACCATCAGCAAGCCCGCTAGTGGTATGGATGAAAGAAGATATGCTCAAACCACAACGCCACACTCCACAATTAACAACGATTTGCATAAAATAAAGTCTACTCTACTCTATCAATTTGAATTGGAAAGACGAAAAGGCCTTGCTAGCTATTCACAACAAAAGATAGAACCACCATGCAATGATAAACCTTTGTATTATGAGAGTTTTCCACAACAACCTCTTACAAAACTTTCAAAGGGAAAGTTTTCCTTCCTTTTCAAACTAAGCTACCTTCTAAGCTAACTCTATCTATTCTAACTTCTATTCTCTCTACTCTCAATCTAATATCTACTGAGTTACAAATGAGGGGGATGCCCCTTTTATAGTTGGCCCAGTCCAACGGACGGCTTAGATTGAATTACAATAAAGGGCTCAGATCGAGCCACATATGCCCTAATTAGGGTTCTTGCCCTAAAAACCGCCACAAAGAGGAGTGGGGCAATGAATGCACAGAATATTCTCCACTCCTCTGCAGGAACCATTATTTGCAATTAATGCCCACTTTCTTCCTCTAGAAGATTCTCGTCCAGAAACGCGTTCCCACTGTCTGTCTGCCAATTTTGTTGCGTTAGGAGGAGAGGCGAGTACGTGGTTGATATGAAAGTGATGAGCAAAGAATTCCTCCTGTTCGGCCCTCCTGTTGCTTTGACTCCAGGACGCACTTCTTCCTTGCAACTTTCATATTTCTTTAGCCCATTGCCTTGGGCGCATTTGCCTCTTTTGCATCACGTTCTTAGTGCCTTAGACAAATCTTCACTTTCGTTTCCAAAGTTGCAACGTTGTCTAGCTTCATCAAGTCCTCATGCCTTGGCTTCAACGTTCATCCTGCAAAACAAAAGAAGAGTATCAGAACACTTTATAATCTAAATTCACTTTACTTACCTTATTTCCATGTTCTGACCGCTTGATCTCCGAATCTTGATAGAATTCATCACTTTTCTAGCAAACTTTCATCATGGGCGTATCCACCACCTTGCCTGGAGTTTGTGCCTTAGAAGATATTTCATCTTGGGGGGTGCATTTGAACGCTTGATGTTCGAGCTTCAGTTCATTTTCAAATTCCTTCATGCCTTAGACAAATTTCTTCCCCGTGAGTGTATTTGACCCCCTCTGCTTTCCTTTTCGATGCCTTAGAAAATTTATCCATCTGAGCCTTAGGAACTTTGTTGAACGGGTGCCAGGCCAAAATCCCTGCCGAAACAACACGAGCAAGGTGTGGAAGAACCTCAAATCATCTCCCAGTGAGAAATATCCAATACCCAGAAGAAATTTCCCCTCAGAAATCATCGTTTTCATGTGTATCCAAACGAAGGGGTACATTTAATTTTTATTATTTTGAAAATAATAAAATTGCTAAGGTTCACCCGTTTTTTTTACTCTGGAGGAATTCCACGCCTGTAATCTCCATTTTTCCTGCCTTAGTATTTTCATGCTTCCCTGAAGAAATTCCCTCCTGCATCTGGGAGCATATCACCTTGCACTTAGAGATTTTATACCACCTCCTCCAGGCGTATTTTCTAATTTCCCCTTAGAAAATGCCTTAGAAAATTTATTTTAAATATCACATCCTTGGGCACACTTCATAACACATACCTTTACCTTCGTTTCCCAAGCAATTTCACGCCTTAAAATTTTGCCTTACACTTAGCAACTTTTCTCAAGTCCCAACTTCCTTGGAGCGTATTTGAAGTCTTCTACTTCCATTTTCTAACTTAGAAATTCCTTCAACATTTCCTTCTCTCTAGGCGTATTCCCTTCAGTGGCATTTTATTTTAATGCCATAGACAAATTCCTAAGTCTTATATCTCCTCCTTACCCTGGGCGCATATGACTCCTTGAACTCTCATTTTCAATGCCTTGGAGATTTCTCAACTTGTCATTTCCTCCTTATGATGGGCGCATTTAGAGGTTTGTGCTTTTATTTTTCAACACTTAGAAAATTCTCAATTCAGCTTCACTTGCTGGGCGCATTTACCACCTTGTGCTTTCATTATTGTGACTTAGAATACCTTTTGAGTGGCCTTGCTTGAGGGCGCATTTGAGGTCTTCTACTTTTATTTCCCCACGCCTTTGACATCTCCTTCTATCATCTTCCTTGGATGCATATGGAAGGGGTGTCCACCTTCACTTTTCTCCACTTAAACTTATTTACCTCATACTCCTTCTAAGGGCGCATTTAGGGGGGGCTACTTCTATTTTCATGCCTTAGAAATTATTTCAACCAGCAAGCTACCTTGGGCGCATTTTGCCTAGGTAGCTTCCATCTTGCCTTAGAGTATTTCTTGGCCTTCATCTATCATGGGGCGCATTTGAGACATTGAACTTTTATCTTCATTATGGGCGCATTCCCATGTGTGAGCTTTTATTTTGAAGGTGGGCGCATTTGGAAGGGGTTACTTTCATTCTTGTGCCTTAGGCGTTTTTCTCATCTTACTTGGGCGCATTTCAAGGGGTCCACTTCTACTTGAGGGCGCATTTTGATAGGCAAGCTTCCATTTCCTCACACTTAGGCGTTTTTTTAGGCTCCAAGAACCTTGGGCGCATATGAGGGAGGAGCTTGGGCGCATTTCCTTAGTTGAACTTTCGTTTTTGCCTTAGTAGAATTTTCACCCTCTTGACCCCTTGGGCGCATTTTGACCCATGAGCTTTTGTTTTAACACTTAGAAACTTTTGAACTCTCTCTTGAAGGTGGGCGCATTTGTGGTAGGCCACTTTTGTTTCATACTTAGAAAATTTTAAAGTTATCAACCTTGAAGGTGGGCGCATTTTCTCTGCTCAACTTTGAATTTTGTACTTAGAAAATTTCCAGATTTCATTCTTGAGGTGGGCGCCTTTTAGAGCTCTTGCTTTCATTTTCCCATACTTAGAAAATTTTCATGTCTCTGCTTGCTATTGCTTTTGCATTCTATTTTTAGCAAGTTGTGCTATTTTTAGCAAGTCCCTTGATTTTCAACCTCTAAGGCTCCGTTTTGCCTGAAAATTTCATCATATGATCTTCTTCACCTTGTGAACCTGTTTTGCCAGTCCTCTGCCCTGACCTGCTATTTATAGCCACCTGCTATTTATAGTAAGTTTTGACTTTCTGACTTCAGTAGCTCCGTTTTGCCTGAAAGTTGCAACGCTTGATCTTGATAGCTTGAGTGTCACTCTGATGCCAACCTCGGGTGCAGACCTGCTATTTATAGCCGTGCCCTGACTTACTAAAAATAGTAAGTTCTCCGATTTCGCTCAAATTTTGCCAGCAGGTACCTTGAAGTGTGCTGACATTGGTGGGGTGCTTCGTTTCGGCTATTTTTGGATTTTACCCCCTATAAAAGTGGAAACCCTAATTTGACTTGTATGTATCCCGAACGGTCTCCGTTTGACTTCGTTCCTTCTGCATGTCGTTCTGTTTGCTGAACTGGAGTGTTGGGGGCGGCTGCCAGAGTGTACCTGCTAAAAATAGAAACTGCCTGAAAAAGTGACTCATCCACTGCCGGATGGTTTTGCATGTCATATTGCCCGTGGGATCTCAAAAAACCCAGAAAACTGGTCTGCATGCATGCACTGGCTAAAAATAGTAAGTCTTCAAAACTCGATCTTCTCCGCTTGCATGTCACATTGTTGCAAAGCTCTTGAAAAACCCAGAAGGAAAAACCCGACATGCGTTGAAAAACACTGCATGCGAACCCTAAAAATAGCCTCCGAAGGCTGAACTCTGAAAGTGATCGTCTCGGTTTGCATGTTACATCACTGCGAAGGTTTTGGAAAACCCAGAAGGATTCTCCAGACATGCATCTGAAAAGCTCATGTGGAAACCCTGAAAATGGCTCTTGAAGCCTGAACTGCCAAAAATAGCAAGTCGTCTGATCTGGCTCAAAATTTACGTAGGCAGCTTGATGTTACCCGGATGCAGTGGAACTGACAGAATTCCAAAATCTCAATGAAAATAGTCCCAAATTGAATACTTACTAAAAATAGTAAGTTGCCGGAATACAGTGAAAATTTAGGGGGACTCTGTTGGAAGTCTTCTGACTGCTGTACTAAGCTTAGATTTCAATTTCGTGACTCGGTTTGACCCTTAAAAGCCTGGATGGCGGGAAACCCTAATTTCACAGATTTGAACAATACTTTAACCTGGGTCAAACAACAGGACATCCCCGGAAGGACCAGAGATCAGAGAGAGAGCGAACCAAAGCCAAAAGACAAGAATGGAGCAAAATTTAGGGGGTCCCCATCTTGATGGGGTGATGTGTGAAAAAGGTCACAACAGGACCCTCTAACCATTTGTGTTTGCCTACGAGGGTCAAGAATAGGCGAAACCATCGAACTTTGGTGCTAACGAAAAATGGGGACATTACAAAATAGCAGGTCTAAGTTCAGTGACTTTCATCAGTAGAAACCAATTTCAATAATGAAATTAGACTTTCTCAAATCAGCAGGTCGCAGCATAATTTCAAAGCACAGAATAACATAGATAGCAGCAGAACACAGAAACATCATAAGGAAAACAGAAAATTTCAAAAAGAGTATACAAATTAGAATTATATCATAACAAATCATCCCAGCGTTCATAATTGTGTCACAGTAGGGTATATATCATAACAGCAGTCATATCAGCAGTGAATTCTTCACTCTTCACTGGCAAATTCTTTATTAATCTATTGCCAAGGTGACTATTTTAAGGATTTTTACTGTTGTCAATCACCTACATAGGTTTTCTATCAAAAACTCCAGCCAGCTTTCAAGGTCTTTGGCTGGGCTATTATATTTCAAATGAATTTCTTATCGAACTCAATCAAAGACACCTGATATCAGTAATTATTTGCACCAGATTTTCAGCAAGCTAAATCATCAATATTTTGAAATTGCAACAGCAGTATAAAGAGATGGAAAAAGAAAGAGAAGGGTTTCAGAGTATTAGATGTTGCATGTTTGAGTTAGGGTTTGGTGGAAAGAAGTCGACAAGAGAGGGTTTTCAAGTTCAAGAATCAAATTGTCAAAGTTTCAAAGTATCTTCCATCATCAGAATAGAGAGAAAGCTTCATCAAAATCATCCAAAGCCACCTATCCAAAAGTCTATTTTTAGCCCACATGCACTATTCTGAGATTTGTCATTTTTAGACAGAGCTATTTATAGCTTGTGTTGTTTTTAATTGTCTCCAATTTTAGCATGATGAGATTTTTGAGGAATTAGCTATTGTTAATCATCTATGTTTAAATCTCTTGTCATACAAGAGATGTGAACTTTAAGTAATAGTTTGTAATAATTTCAATCAACAGTTTAACTAGAGGTTGCTGGAGTTAAAATTTAAAATTAGTGGATACAATTTTTTAATAAAACTTGTATTGCATGCAAACAGTCAGTTCCTAGAGAAGAACTACGGTTAATTTTTTAATTTATTTTCATGCAGCATTTTGTATTCTTATAAATAAGTGTCATTTTGCAGTTAGTTTCTTAATAGTGATTTTCAATTCTACATATTGCTAAAATTGCTATTCACTAGATCATGTCTTTGAAATTATTTGCTTTATGCTAAGTTGGTGGTTCTAGTGTGGGGTCAGGTATGAATATGGGATTCTGGTATGCCGGTACAGCAAAAACAAATTGGGTAAGGTACATTTGGGTACGGTATATAATATATATATATATGCAAAAAAATTAAAAAATATATAAAATTGCAAATACATTTGATATATTATATAGTACTATATTTTAAGATAACAATGACATTTGATATTTGATAGTATGATACTTCATCATTGATCAATGATATTATGATGGTCATAAAGATAATTGTCTGAGTTGTCAATTTTGGTCTCCATTCCTAGACCCCCTCATTGTAATCAACTTTCTTATGTGACAATAGATCCCAATACTAGTACGGGTTGGGAGTGGAGATCTTGATGGGGTTGAGGGTTAGCAACCCTCATGGGCATCTGGGGGCAATGCCCCCAGTGGGGTTGAGGGGCAACACCCCTCATGGGGATTTGGAGGCAACGCTCCCAACGAGGTCGAGGGGCAACACTCCTTGTGGTGGTCTGGAGGCAACGCCATTTACACAATGTTATCTTCAAAAGCATTTTTTGCATTTTTTTAAGTAGTTTTTAATTACTTTTTCTCGCCTGCAAGGCGTTGGCACTTGCAGGAGCACCTAGGAACGCCTAGGAGTTCCTAGGGAGCGACTCGAGTTCCTTATGGGTACACAAATTGCATACCCACAAGGAACTCAGAGCATTTGGGGCACTCCTAGGCACTCCCAAACCCAAACACTCTCGAAGTGGGCATGGGGTCTTCAAATTAAGAACTCGGTAACTTAGGTTTTATGAATTAAGTGAATTTAATAATTAAACAAGCTTTGTATTGTGGATGTTATTAGACAAACTATTTTGGCCTTGTACACAATCCTTCACATTTACTTCATAAGCAAATTTTTTAAGGTTTTTTAATCACAATCTTGTTCAAACTTGTGATTTTCAATGATTATATTTGATTGAAAATTGCAAGCATCCCTTTGTCATGTTGAATCACTTTTTGCAATAGATAGTTTTTATATACAAAACTTATTGTCTAGTGCAAAAGTGTAAACTTGCCTTGTTCCCTGGACTAAGAAACAAAAGATAGGTTTTAATTTTAATTTTTTTGTATTGGATACTTGAAGTCCTTAGGTTCTAGGTCAAAGGAAGCTTCCCCTTATGATTTGAAGAATAATTTATTGTACTATACACATTCGATTTTGTGTCCCACTAAAAGGTGTGAATTAAAACACTAATAGGAGGCATAGTATTTCAAGATAGAAAGATTCTTGGGGGTAAGCAAGATCTTGTTTTCATTCCAACAAGATTTCTTTTCACCTCATCTACATAGCCACATTGAGCACCATATCAAGTATGCATCTTATGTTGCATCTCCAAGCCAGCCAACAAGAAGATCGTATTGTACACACCATTTTCAATTCCATCCATGCTATCAAAGTCTATGAACATGGATCTCCTATTTGGTCTACCAAAAACAAAGTACCATAATGACATTATGTTTTTCATTGTGGATAGATTTTTGACAACGGATATCATGATTTTGTGCAAGAAAGCATCAATGCACCAAACTTGGCACTTATGTTCTTCGATCATGTGGATACATTTTGGACTTCTTGTATCCATTGTGTTCAACCGTGGATGAAGGTTTGTTGGCTATTTATGGTAGGCGTTACAGAATATGTTATATACATAACTAGACCAGTTTATAGCATTCCATCCTCAAATAAATGCACAAATAGAGATGGTCAATTGTACCCTTGTTAATTTGTTGCAAACGTACAAGCACATAAATGCACCTGTGATGGCAAGTTTCCATTCATGCACCATACCTACCACAAGGCATTAGATACTTGTACAACTACAAAGCATAGTCCATTTCAGACATGTCATTGTTTTCAATCAGTTGCAGCACTTGACATTTAATATCATGTGCTATCCAACATGATGTTTTGTCAGCAGAAAAAGGAAGTGACAAGGTGGAGAAAGTTCTAAAAACTATCAAATCTATTCACCAGCAGATTCAATCAATAGTATTCAATACAGTTATGCCAACAACAGAAATACATAGACTGCTATGATGCCCAATGCAGACATCATGAATTCAAGGTCAGCGAGAAAGTCTAGTTACAACTTCAAAATAAGTATTTCAAGGGTGCACATCAAAAGATCAAGCCTTTGTTTTATCGCCCATACACCATGCTATGTGCAGTTGGAGACAACACCTTGGTTCTTGATTCTTCACCATGCATGGGTTTGCATCTAGTGTTCAACAGGAAACTTCTTAAACCATATTCATCACCCTTACTTGAGCTAGAAAAAGGTCAATATCCTTTAGAGTTGGATCTTAAACATCTACTTCTAGCTCTAAAGGACCAAATCATTGAGACTAAAACAACAAATACTCACCATTGCACACATTAGTTGTTCCAAGTAGTAAATGAAGGATAATACAACAATAAAGCTATGTGGTAGAATCTTGAACAACTTCAAGTCAATTTTTCAACCAAAGACATAATGGGGGCAATTGCTTTTTTCTGGGTAGGGAGAATAATCCACACAAACTCACACTAAGCCATGCCCTCACCTTAACAATGCTATCCATATTCCCTTGCTCCATGCCATGCTACACTCTGCCAACACCTACAACTATCATATCATTCTAAGTAACAATTACCTCAAAGCCATCTTCCTAGTAGATCAATGCAATAATTATGTGGCCAGCTTGTTTGGATCATCCAAAGTTGGCATTCAACACTAATAGTTTCTGTATGACTCATGCATCATGTTGGAACTCTCCACCACATCAAACGTGCTTCCGAGGATCACTTCACATTAGCTTACCTGCTCAAGAGACAAACTGTCACACCCACAGGAAGATCAAACATCAGCAATTACTAAAAATCATCAAAAGTTGTAAGAAAGACTTGCAAGAAAGGGGAGTCAAAACATCTTTCCATTCCAAACATTTCATTGCATATTTCTATTGCCACCTGTGGGGTGCCTTTATTGTCATTCTAAGGATCTTCAAAGTATACCCTTCATTTTTGGCTTAAACATTAGACTTTTGTTTGATTAGGATTTTTGGAAGTAGCTTTTTGTTTTGTGTCTACTAGGAATCCAATATGGACTCCATTTAGTAAGTACAAGAACTCAAACTCTATTGTAGAATAATGAGAGAGAGAGAGAGAGAGAGAGAGAGAGAGAGAGAGAGAGAGTTTATTGGTCCATGTTTTCTCATTATCCATTCATTGTTATACCTTTTTTGCTTAATTATGGACATTGCTTTCTTGCACACTACCTTCCGACAGGGATGAACATTCTAAGGGAGCACCATTTCAAATTTTATTGTTTCTCTCTTAGACTTATTTACTGCAGACTCAAATCACTCAGATGAGATACATTCTAGATACGAGTCCAATTCAGTACCTCATACTTCGCATGCATCCAAATGTTTTCCAAACACCATAATGTAATAGAAAAAAATCAATATCTTCAGTAGGAATTCATTGTTTCTTCCAACTCTGAAATAGTTAAGATTGCATTGACTGGTAATACCCATGCTTTCACAAGTATTTTCAACAGTTATTGATTGATGAGAAATTAGAATATGACAATGGCTTTATTTAATGCATACAGCAAAGGAATACTTGAGTCAATGAGGAGAAGAGCCCACATAATGACTGATGGATTTAATAGTTGCCGAAACGTACAGTGCAATTTCACCGAAGGTTAGTACATAACTACCTGTTGGGCAACTATGACAGCTGTCAAAGAACTTATCATCTCTGTTGTTCCTAATATTACACTATGGTTGTTTGAACTAGGGTCCATGTATTCATTCCCACAATTAAAGTTGCCACCCAAAGCTATAGAAGCTGCAAAAGAAGCTGGAAAAGCTCCAGATGTATTTTACTGTCTCAATTTACTAGACGCTACAGGAATTTCTACTGTGCCTGGATCAGGATTTGGTCAAAAAGAAGGGTAATATATCTTAATTTTAACACTCTGTTCCAGCTCTCTACAACTATTTTTTCTTTCATGAGTCTTCAAAGTCCCATCATGGCTTAACGATTATTATGTGTTCTTTGCACAGGGTTTTGCACTTGAGAACAACAATTTTACCAGCTGAAGAAGATATATCTGAAGTAATGGCCAGTTTTAAGAAATTCAATGATGACTTCATGACAAAATATGAAGCTTAGAGTTTGTGTAACATGCTTTCTTTTCTACAATTTCTTCTATTAAGTTATTGCAGTGTTGCTATGGCATTCTGGGAAACTGCCTGAGAAACATTTATAAGTGGAGCTGTAATTGTTATGTGATTCTTTGTATATTGGGGAATATTCTTAACCATTAGCCATTATAATCTGTTTGGCTTATTTGGATTTTTCTGGAAATACAAGTTATTTCTCTAAAGGCTATGTTACATCATTTTGAAAATGCGAATAACAAATTGTGTAAATGAATTGCATGCAAACTACATCAATCTTTTTAATATTTTGATCAGCGATGCAGCTGTAAATTCTGACTAGTTAACAATATGAATTCATCTAAGATGTTGATTTGGGTGATCAAATGGATAAATAACTTGCATACATGTCAAATTAGTTGTTCTACATATTATGATAAATTGTGAACATAATATGTCAAAGCATCAGACTGCACATAGAGGAAATTTGTGGGACCCAGTCAGATTCATTTACAGAGCGTTTAATGTTGCTAGTTAGTTCCCAAACCAACTCTCAACAAGCTTACAAATCAATATTGGAAATATTACTTAATATAATAGGTTGATTTTGTTTTGTATGGACATCTTTAGACACTTGTAGCGGTTTGAGAACATTATAGTTTAAAAAAAAAGAGGGAATTAAAAAATATATATCATAGAGGTTCCTCAATAAAATGAACTTTCCATAAAAGATTCTTTTTCGTTAAGGATAATTATAGGAAGTATTAAAAATAGAAATATAGGTTGGCATTGCATTTAAATCAGCCCAAAGACTAATTATGACAAGAGTTATCCGAAACATTCAAAAGGTGCATCTAGGAGTAGGTTACCATTAGATGTTAAGAGGCTAATGAGTTCCACTAACCTAACAAGCCTGTCACTAAGTAGTCAATTGGTACACAATATTATTGAAAAGAACCTAACAGTGGAAATGCTTCCCACATTAATCAATGAGGAGAGAAATGCATGCAAAATATAATCTAACAGTTTCAAAAGAAAATATATACCCAAAAGCAATATCATAATGACACTACCCATACTACATCTCCATCCTAGGCACCAATATTGTTATAAAATAATTTACCCAAAAGTGAAAATAATACATATATTATTATTTTGGGTGAAAATATAAAGAGGGTTTAATATTTTTATTGGAAACCTGAAAGTGAAATCAATTTACCTTTTATATTTTAAGGATGAAAAAGCAAAAAGAAAATATTTACATGTGCAAAAGTTTGATTAAACATATAATACCCTATTTTTTTATAAAAGAGTGTTGTTGAATGTATGGGTGTGTTGGTTGAATAACTACTCAAAAAAATTATAAATATATAAATTGGGGTGAGTTGGATAATGTGAAAAATTATCTCAGCTAGTTGAACAAGGTGGTGTACATAAGAGAAGGGACATATCATGTGCATCCAACTCAAAGTACTATGTACAACCAAGACTATCCTCACCAAGGCTTGTGGCGTGTAAGCATAGTGCATAGGCACATGTATGTGAATACATAGATTCTTCGTAGACTATGCTGCAACTTGATATATTTCTTATCAAACCAATAAGAGAATAAAATATCCAACCCAACAAGAAGAAAAAATATGTACTTTAACTATTAATGAATAAAATTTATTTGATGTTATTCCAACACATTTTACTTTGTTTTAAAATATTTCTCTATATATTATGTTCCACATTTACTTTAGTCTATTTTAATTAAAACTATACATAACTTTTTGTAAAACCCTTAAATATATGTTTTACTAAGGGAAAATCTTACAAATATATAGAAGGTACAAGACAAGAAATCACAAATTGTAAACCATAAACCATGGGAGAATGTCTCTCCCAAAAATGGTGCCGAAATCCCATGACGAGTCAACATGTTAATATTAGAAGATTCTCTTTCATTGTCATAATGTCATAACTAAATCACCAACTTGGGAACTTCATTTTGGCTCCATTATCCTCGTTGAAAAATGGCTTATGATGTGTCATAACATGCATCATAAAAGAGGTCAAAAGTCAAGTCGACTATGTAACTCCCTATAATCATGCTCTTACATGCATCACAAAATCCGTCACAAGTAACCCTTGCATCTTACAATGCCATACTGACATTAGATATTCTTCCAACTTCTTACACACATTACAAAGTATCCAACTCATGACCAAAAGTGCCGCCTCAAAGTGGTATGGCCTCTTCTCCATGTGAAGACAAAATAACAAATAAATACAATAAATAATTAAATATATAACATTGGGATGCAAAATTGAGACACCTTTCCCAACAGTCTCCCACTTATCAAACAATTTGCAAGAGAAAAAGGAAATCTCCAACAATTTGTGGAGTGATTGCTAGGAGCCAAGCAGCCCATAGACTCGTTGCACCACTTGAATTTCTCTATGCTCACAAGCTTTGTCAACGCATTTCCAACATTCACCAAAGTGCCAACATTTTCAACCATCAACCTTCCATCCTCCATTGTGTTATAAACAAAATGATACTAAACATCCATGTGCTTCATTTGTGCTGGAAAATTTAGGTTCTTTGTCAAGCTCATGGCACTCTAACTATCGCATCCAATCTAAATTGCTCCTTGACTTAGCCAAACATTTGAACACTATATTTGAAAGATTGTCTCCTTATAGGCACGGTAGCTACCATGCACTCTTCCGTTGTAGTAGATGAAGGAACCACAACTTGTTGCTCACTCGTCCAACTAATCGCTCCACCAAACAAGTTAAAAACATAATCACTGATAGATCTTATATTGTTCACATCTCTTTCCCAATCCTAGTCAACAAACCCTTGGATCTCCAAGTGTTGCAAATATGCATTGGCTTTGTTGCAAGTGCCACTAATCTTGCTTTGTTGCAAATGACCACCATGATATTGCAAGTAACCACTATGATGTTGCAAGCGAGCCTAGTAGCAAATAAAATACTATATAGCACCTCACAAGTACCTAAAGACTATCTTCATTGCTGCCTAGTGCTCTATGCTAAGCTTAGCCATAAATTGGATCAAGACTCCCAAGGAAATGTCTAGATTGATGTAAACCATATCATACATCAAACTACCAATAGCACTACTATGAGGAACATGAGCCATACCCTTCATCCCCACAGGTGAAGACAAACACTACTCAATTGATAACTTAGTCCTCACCAAAACAAGAACACTCATAGTTTTGCAATCTTTCATGTTGAAATGTTGTAACAAAGACTCAACATAAATTTTTGCATTGTCCCAACCAAAGCTTTCTTTTAGCTTTATCTCTTCTAATCTCCATACCTAAGATGAACTTAGTAGCCCCCAAATTCTTCATATCAAACTGTAATGAGAATTGAGACTTTAATAGATCCCTAATCATCCCCTTAGTGTTTCCAAAAATCAACATATCATCTACATACAAAATGATAACAAGGAAAAGATTGTCATCCTACTTAAAATATACACGGTGATATTATTTGGAGTCTGGACCATCCTACTTAATTTAGGTTAAAAAGGAATATCAACATAGACTATCGCCAAATATAGAATATGGTTGATATTCTCTAGTGCCACATTTTGGGAGATTGTTTGAGACCATAAAAAGATTCTTCAATCTACAAACCAATGACTCCTTATCTTTTAACACATGGTGCTCAAGGCATCATGTAGATTTTTTCCTCTAGGTCACTACGTAAGAAAGTTGTCTTCATATTCATCTACTTGATCTCAAAATTAAAAGTTGTTGCAATAGATAATAAGAATCAAATGGATGTTAACTTAGCAATTGTGGCATAAAGTCTCAACGTAACTCAACTCAAGAATATCCTTTAGCAGCCAATCTTTCCTTGTACTTTTCAACACTATCACCTACAATTAATGTTTTCATGAAGACCCATTTACAACTAACACGCTTCCTCTCCTTTGGAAACTAAACCAAGTCCCAAGTGTCATTCTTCAATGCAGCCATCTCATCATCCATGGCCAATTTCTGGTACTCCCTATCATCCATCTCCACTGCCTTAGTCACAATTCAAGGCTCATAAATGTTAGTAATCAAGGCAAAAAATACATCTAAAATCAAGTTGGCTATATACCTCTCTAGCTACCTCCTAAGCCAAGTGGACCTCCTTAAAGGTTGAAGTGGAGGTTCTTCCTCCTACAAACTCTAATTTCTTTGTATTATCCTCCTCATCAAGTCTAACATGAACCTCTAGTTCAACCTCAAGAGAAGTAGTCGCTATCTTTGGTGCTAATTGCATTTAGACTTTACACTCCATCTAATTGGTCAATTAAAGGAGAAGGCCCAATCTCCCTAAAGATCACATTTTGACTATACAACGCCTTCCCAATCACAAGATCTGAAAGCATGTACCCTTTCACATAGTCGTCATAGTTGATAATGATCGTTGTCTCTATTCCAAATTGACCTTAATGAGCATACTTTTAGCCCTCACCATCAACAACTTGTTCATCCTCTTTGCAACTCCATTTTGCTAAGGGGTGTATAAAGTTGTCTTATGCAGTGCAATACCATCCTCTTTGCAAAATCTGTCAAACTCAACCAAACAATATTCTTTACCATTATTTGTTCTCAACACCTTGATTTTTTGTTTGTTTTGTTTTTCACATGAGTCTTAAATTCCTTGAACCAATTAAAAACCTTAGATTTAAACCTAAGAAAATAGACCCAAGTCCTCTAGAGAAATCATCAATAAAAGAAAAATAATAAAGGGATTTTTCCAATGAAGGCACATTTGCAAGACCAAATATATCACTATGAATAAGATCCAAAATCCCATGAGACTTATGTGAGCTCCAATACAATGTTCACAAAAGTTAAAGTTAAGAGAGATTTTGTTTTCAAGGTCCTAAGGCCCTTCTCGCCTATGTGGCCCATACGCTCATACAATAACATAGTTTTCTCGACTAGTAGTTTTCTCCCTAAGATGATATCATGCTTAGGAACCCACAATGCATTTCTAGGTGTTGTAAGTGTTAGAGCAACTAATATCAACTTGCAAGATCAAGCTATTCCACAAACAACAATTTGCACAAATAAATATTATCATACAAAGCTTAATAAAATGTATAAATAAGCCTTTCATATAAAGGCAATGACAAAGAGGTGAGGAGGTAAGACTAAAATTTGGACGACCCGTCCAAATGTGAGATAAATGTGGGCACAGCTAGGACAAGTGTGATGACACATGCAGAGTTCACATGAGGTGAGACAAAAAGTAAAAAGTCTCTCTAAGTGAGATTAGGTGTAATATGAATAGAACCAACTAGGTAGGATAATAACTAGTTAGGTAATAATACTTTTCACACTAACACCCTCCCTTGAGTGATACTTGGGGAGAAAGCCAAAGACTAAAAAAATGAGTCTCAACAACAAGACCTGATGAGGTACTCATGTACAATAAAAGTCTCTCACAAACAAAGAAAATGAGGAAATCCTATGAAAAAAAAAATTCCTCTCCAAAAGAGAATAAAAAGGATAAATAAACCTCAAAAGTTCTCTAAAAGAAAGGAACATGAAGAACTCCTGAAGCATGTGGAAGTTGTAAACTCTTCCGAAGAAGAATCAATGAACCCTCCAATGAATGTAGATCAAGATAAAGAGACACCAAATAATGCACAAATGACCTTAAGTACACTACTCAACCATCTATGCACAAATGGCACAAAGACAAAAACAATATGTGAAGTTGAAAATGTAGATGGTACTATGATCAAAGAGACACAAAAACACTACACAAGTGGACCCCATCGACACTACTAAATGTGCATGCGGTGCTCTACATAAGCATCATAGTCTCCCAAATACTAATCAACTAAAAGATGTAGAAGGATTCTTCCATTGCTCTATTGAAACCAAGGAAGCATTAGTATAACCATGTGATGATACCTTCCATAATGCTGACAAGGGAGAGGTATTGGTAGATTAATTGAAATATGGCACAAAAGTGTGCAAAGGAATAAAGAAGCAACATCAAGTCTAATATGATGTACAAGCAATTGAAAAGAGTGTGCAAGAACAAAGTACACACACATGAGGACAAAATGTCAAATTCTTCAGTGTCGTGGAGGGACACTCACCAAACAAAGTTGTGATGGCAAGAACAGGGCACATACACAACCCCTCATAGTACTTTATAAAATAGTGCAAGTACACAAAGACACCATATGATATGTCAAATTCCCCCCCAAAGGAACACAAATCAGATTTGGCCTTCATCTTAGTGCGTTTACAAATAAATGTGCTATTGTAAAAAAACTAGTGTCCAAAAAGAATGATTTTAGTTTGTCATGAGGTGACCACAAAATTAGATAGTTCAATCATACCTTACAACCTTAAAAATTTGACAGAACTTGAAAAAATTAACTACCCAAAATAAATAATGATGCAAAATATGCCCCCTTGAAAAAATTACAAGTTTTAAGTATGGAACCTATTGACGGGTGTTTTATGACCACACCAACACAGAATAAAGTTTCCCAACGGTTATTCTATCATCTCTTGAACAAAGTATTTTGCATGCTAAGATTGCTAGAAAGATCATACATTCAACTCCAAGGTTCCTTATGCAGTGGATAGTCTCAGTTGGCTTGATGTGATTTGCTAGTTATTTCAAGGGGACTTACACAATTGTTCGATCAAAAGAGAAGAACTTGTAGGACACGAATGATTTATCGATGATACACGGGTTTCCTAAGCTAACCGGGAAAGTACTGAAATTAAAAGGATAGGGATAAGAGGTTCCACTATCTACTCCTAAATGTGGGATGCGAAAATCAATTCTTGCAAGATGAAACCAAGTTCTGCTTTGCCTCACTTTAGACAACCTCTACAGAGCCGGTGCAATCTTCAAGGGGATAACAAGGGATATTCAAACCATGACTCAACATGCAGATACCATCACAACGACACATACCAACATATGAACTGCAATTGAAGTTAAGTTCAAAGTGCTGCAATCGACCACACAAGGTGAACCCACCGTCAGTGAGCCCACTAGTGATATGGATAACAAAGCTTGCTCAAATTAAACAACGCATTCCACAACTACCAACTACTTGCATGAAATGAAATCTACTTTAAGATGCTAAGTGAATTGGAAAGACGAAGAAGCCTTGCTAGCTACTCATAACAAAAGATGGAATCACCAAGCAATGAGAACTCTTTATATTATGATAGTGTTCACAACAACTCCTTACAAAGCCTTCAAATGGAAAACTTTCTTTCCTCCTCAATCTAAGCTATGCTAACTCCTATGCTCTACGCTCTATCTATTCTCTTCTTTGCTCTAATCTCTAGTGTCTAGTTCTAATCTATGATTACAAATGAGGGGGGATGCTCCTGTTATAGTTGGCCAAATCACGCGAACAACTCAGATTGAATTACAATGAAGGGCTCAAAATGAGCCACTTAAGCCCTAATCAAGGCTCTGCCCTAAAAACTGCCAAAGAGAGGAGTGGGGTGATAAATGAACAGAAGATTCTCCACTACTCTGCAGAAACCACTATGAGCAATTAATGCCCACTATCATCCAAAAGATTCTCAGCCAGAAACGCGTTCCCACCGCTCTTCTCTTTGACTACAAACTGATCATCACAGCCTCTGATATTGTCGAAGAGGGACTTCACATTTAAGAAGAATTCCTCTACTGTGTCTTTCAATCCATCCTATTGTCATTCCTTGACATTGAAGTTTTTGCTCATTCCTCCCCCTTAGCCTTGAGGATGCTTGGGGATGATCTTTAATGCTTGGGCCTTCATCATTTCCTCCATCCTAATCTTGAAGGATTTTCTTGTCCTTGCCACCTGCCTACCTGTAACTTTGTCCCCCTTCAAGGTTATAATGTTGTCTCGCTTCATCACCTCGAGTCATCATGTTTTGGCCCCGGTGTTCATCCTGCAAAACACACAAAAAGAAGAGTTATCAGAACACTTATAATATAAATTTACTTCACTTACCTAATTTCCATGTTCTGATTTCCAAGGTCTACTTGATCTCTAGATCTGATGAAATTCATCATTTTCTCTAGCATAACTTTTCATCATGGGCGCATTTAGCATCTGTGTGCTATGGCGCATGTCATCTTGATGATTTTATCTTCTTACGTTAGCAATTTCATTCACCTATCTTGTCCATCTGCCCTTAGGAACTTGATGACTTAGACAAAATTCAACCCATCCTGAGCTTGGGTACATTTGCCCCCCTCTGCTTTCCTTTTCTATGCCTTAGAAAATTTTATCTCCCCTAAGAAAGTTTTCGCAAGCCAAGCGTTCATTTAAAATCACTAGCCAAAATTTATTTCCTCCTTAGAAAATATTCAAGACCCCCTTGACTTTTTTTTAAAAACATTTCCCCCTTAGAGAAAATATTTTACAACTTTATTATCCATGGAGTACACGAAGGGGGTACATTTAATTTTTCCCACCCTTGAAAAATATTCTCCACCAATGTTTATTTTAGCATCCTTCCAAACTTGGGCGCCTTTGGAAGGTGATGTTTCCATTTCAATCACTTAGAAAATTACTTTATTCCCACTTGATTGTTGGGCGCATTTGAGGAGTGGTGATTCCATTTAGAATTCACGCCTTAGAAAATATTTCTCCAACCTGCCATACTGCCTTGGGCGCATTTAGGTAGGTCTCCTGCCATTTTCAACACCTTAGAAAAAATCCTCACCTCTTCTTCAGCTTGGGCGCATTTCACCCCCTGAGCTTCCATTTGATGCCTTAGATTTTTTTTGACTCCCCTTTAGACCTCTTGCGCGCATTTAGAGGGTGCAACTTCAATTTACATGCCTTAGCAAATTTCTCCATCCATCCTCTTCTTTGGGCACATATAGGGAGGTGTCATTCATGTTTCCTTACTTAGAACATTTTCCAACCTTTCGTCCTCTCTTGGGCGCATTAGAGGAGTTGTGGTTCTACTTTCATTGCCTTAGAACACTTCTTAACACCCCATGCCTTGAGGGCGCATTTCCAAGGGTCCTCTTTCACTTTCATGCCTTAGAGAGTTTCTTATCCAACCCCACTTGCTTAGGGCGCATATGAGGGTGCCTTCTTTTATTTTATAACTTAGGCAAATTTTCATGTCTTGCTTCCTCAACCTTAAGCGCATTTTGAAGGTGCCACTCATGTTTTCTTACTTAGAAAACTTCTCCAAGTCATCTATCCCCTTTAGGGCGCATTTGAGAGGGGCCACTTTCATTTTCACTACTTAGAATTATTTCTCACCTCACTCCTTGCTTGGGCGCATATGGGAGGGTGTGCTTTCAAGTTTGCATACTTAGAAAGTTTTTCAACTTCTCCTCTTCTCAAGGGCGCATTTGAGGGTGTCTTCTTTCATTTTCCCTTACCTTAACATTTTTCTTGACACCTCCTTCTATCATCCTCCTTGGGCGCATATAGGAGTCCTTGGTTCCATTTCACATGACTTCGAATATTTTCATCAACTCCTTCTTAGATGGGTGCATTTGAGGTGGGGTCAAGAAGTTTTCTTGTGACTTAGCAACTTTTCTCCGGCCTCCTCCATCAAGGGCACATATGAGAGGGTCCTCAGGAAATTTCAATGCCTTAGAAAGTTTTCAGACTTCCATGATGCCTAGGGCGCATATAACATGTGATGCTTCCATTTTTGATGACTTGATCATGTTTGAACACTTAGCCAATTTTGTAACTGGTTTGCCCTAGCTTTCTATTTTTAGTAAGTCCATGATTTTCGGACCCCCGCTACTCCTGTCGACTTGAAACTTGCTCCACATGATCCTCATGGGTTAACTGACCTATTCACACCTGCCCCTCATGCTGACCTGCTATTTTTGGCCCTATTCTGGAGGTGATTTACTATAAATAGTAAGTGCTCGGATTGCAATCAAATTTTACCAGTAGACTGCCTGAAGGATGCTAATCATAGTGGGATGCATCAGTTTTTCATTTTTCTCGAGTTTTACCCCTCCTTTTAGGCATCAAAGTAGGAAACCCTAATCTAACTTGCATGTGCCTCAAATGATCTTCGTTTGACATGATTCCTGCTGCATGTTGTTTTGTTCGTGAAACTGAAGTGTCGCGATTGCCAGGAGTGAACCTGTTAAAAATAGTAAGTGTCTGAAAAGTGATCAACCAACTGTCGGATGTACTTGCATGTCACATTGCTCGAGAGATCTCAAAAAACCCAAAAAACTGATCCACATGCGAGCACCTGCTAAAAATAGCAAGTCATCATTTTGACTTGCATGTCACATCATCGCAAAGCTCTCAAAAAACCCAGAAAGAGTATCTTAACATGCATTGAGAAATCACACATGCAAACCCTGAAAACTACCTTCGAAGCCAGAACTGCTAAAAATAGCAAGTTGTCCAAATCTGTTCAAATTTTGCGTGCGAGTACTTTGAAGTGTCCTGAATGTGGTGGAGCAGTCGGAATTCCAAAATCCCTGAGGGAAAGACCCCAAATTGAGTACTTACTAAAAATAGTAAGTTGTCAGAACTCAGTGAAAATTTGATGGGATCTTGCCTGAAGTCTCCTGATTTTAGTACCAAGCTCATATTTCAATTTGCCAATTTAATTTGACCTCAAACAAGCCTGAAGAATGAAATCCCTAATTCATCAAAACGCACTTCAAACTTAGCCAAAATTTTCAATAGGTCAAGGATTGGGACATCCCTGAAAGGACAGAAAGAACAAAGAGAGAGAGATGCAAAACAACCCAAAACCAAAGCCAAAAGACCAAAAAGGAGCAAAAATTAGGGGGTCCCCATCTGGAATGGGGTGATGTGTGAAAGGTCACAACATAACCCTTAATCAACTATTTATAATACACAATGATTTTACAATTTTTGAGAAATTAGGCTATCCAAAGAAAAAAAATTAAATATAGTTATACGGTTACCATTACATTCCTTGTGTTTTTCTAATAAATTTCAAAAAAGAGATTGCTAATTTTCAACATTGAGGGAAAAAGTTATGCCCTATCAAAAAGTGTTAAATAATGATTAAATTTCTTTCAGATTTGATCTAAGGCTTTTCTATTTTCAGAATATGATTCTTACAATCACTGTACTTTCTTGCAGATTATAATCAGAATATTGAACTTGATAAATATGAAGTTGATGCCAAATCAATATTGAAAAATACTGATCATGAATTCACAAGTCTTAATTTTCCTTAATGGTATTTGATCTACAAAAGCAGAACATTTATTGATTTCAATATCTCCTATTGTGGATCGGATCTCTATTAAATATATAAGGAAGAGACACATCCCATGAGTGGACATGTCTCCACAAAGTGGAGGCATGTCCGTTCATGAGATGTCTCATGAATTGTGCCTTTTCATCTTAACTAAACACCTGATCTCTAATCGGGGTTTGTTTCTTAATAAACATAAATGCTTACTAAGTTCGATCTGTATTTATCTTGCACAAATAAATAATATCCAATCTGGAAATGATCACCGATAATGATGCTCGATCGGGATCCTATATGAAACATGAAAATATATACAATTAAATATATATGTGTGTATACATATGTCAGTACATATTGACATATATATACACACACATATTATCAAATCGATCATCATTTCTATATCTGACCAAAGCTACCATATTTCAACACTCCCTCTTAGCTAGGGAAGATAAAACTAACCAAGTATATAGTGATATCACCTTACTCGTGATATCAGAAGATATGGTATGCTTCTAAGAGTGTCAAGTCACATGACATTCTTCATAACACATCTTCATTATGGTATGTGCACTGACATCAAGTCTCATGATGTCTACCATAATAAATCATGGCATATCCAAGGATACATTTATCCACCATGATTATCTCATAAGGATCATAATGATCTTCAACTAATATCAAGTCTCATGATATCTATCAAAATGTCCAAGAGATACTATCATGACATATCCACGGATATCAAGTCACATGATATCCATCATGATAGTGAAACTAATCATTGTAATAGTGATATCACCTTACTCGTGATATCAGAAGATATGGTATGCTTCTAAGAGTGTCAAGTCACATGGCATTCTTCATAACACATCTTCATTATGGTATGTGCACTGACATCAAGTTTCATGATGTCTACCATAATAAATCATGGCATATCCAAGGATACATTTATCCACCATGATTATCTCATAAGGATCATAATGATCTTCAACTGATATCAAGTCTCATGATATCTATCAAAATGTCCAAGAGATACTATCATGACATATCCACGTATATCAAGTCACATGATATCCATCATGATAGTGAAACTAATCATTGTAAAGTCATCACCTTACAATGTCAAATACAAGTGTTCATTATCAGAAAGATCGTCACCTTTCAATAATGTACATAGGGGGGGGCCCATAAAGTCATGGAGTCACACACATGGCAAAAGAGTTTACACATTAAACATCTTTTAAATATATTAGTACAAAATAAACAATTTGAGTCTCAATCTCAACAATAACTTACATTTCAACCATACCAAGTTTCTTCCTGAAGTGTTCAACTTTAACTCTGGAGAGAGTTTTGGTGAGAATGTTTGTTGTTTGATCGCTTGTACTAATATACTCCAACTGGATCACATTCCTTTCTACCATGTCTCTCACATAGTGGTAAGGAATCTCTATATGCTTTGATCTATCATGGAATACTGGATTCACTGAAAGCTCAATACAACTCTGATTGTCACAGTGGATAATAGTAGGATTCAGGGGCTCACCAAATAATCCCACAAGCAATTTCCGGAGCCATACTACTTCTCTTGCTCCCATAGAGGCTGCAATATATTCGGCTTCTGTTGTACTCAGTGCCACAGAAGATTGCTTCCTGCTACACTAGGATATCACACAGACCTCAACTTGAAACAATATCTAGAGGTACTCTTTTGATCATCTTCTTTAGGTTCAGTAGGCTCCCTCTGAATCTTCAAGCACTTGCATCAACCTCCTGACCTCATCGTCCAAGATTGCCTGCAACACTTGCTTTAGAGAAATGGTTTCCAATGCACACCTCTATAGAGATTCAGGGCTGTCCTCTTCAACCTCATCCCAGATCACTCTATTATGAATAGGTTTGCGGAGCTACCGATGTTAAATCCAGGTTGACTGACTTGAGCAATTCTGATCTCAACTGCTGAAGTGGTACTTCAAGGATTTAGCATCAACACTACAACCCTTACTTATTCTCAGCAAATCATAGAACTCCCTCTGAAGGTTAATTCTTTCTCTTCGAAGAGATGACTTCAGCCATTCATTCAGTCTCATGGCTGCAAGCAGTGTCTCCATTCTCTTCTTCTTTTGAAGGCAATCTCTTGGTCCATCCTAATGCACATTAAGAAGAGATTCCTTAATAGTTCATATGACTCAACTATTCCGAAGAGAAATACAAATGCTAGAAGCATACAAGATTCACTTATCCAATGTTATATCATGAATTAATGACTACATAAAAAATTCATGAGCATTATTTAGGTATGAAATACTTATTTCTTTGTCGTCTAATCTTCCTCACAATCCACCAATTGTTTCTTTTCTGATCTTTGCACTTAAAGATTCAGATCTGCTGCAACAGAATAATTCAAAGCTGTTTGCAACTTAAAAAATGTCTTCATGCAGCAGATATGTGGACATAAGACCTCTAGATACGTCCAAAATAGGAAAAACAAACTTCTGTTTCATAAGATATGAATAGAAGCACAAATATAATCTGTATCGCCAGGAATAACCCTCAAAACAATCCAAGCAGTGATCAAACACTTCGAATGAAATACTTATGCGTATATTGCAAATGACGCCTTGGTCAATAATCTGCTCGGTTTCACTGTTTAGTCTCTCAATCATGAATTGTAGAGTATGCCATCTAATATCGAAACATATGTAATTCATAAAGATATGCCTTCTATCGAGCAGTCCAGTTCATTTGTTGATACCCCGAATAATACCGCTGCTCCTTAATGTGTATATTCGGAATATAGCCACGAGCAACAAATGTAGACTATGTCAAAGAAATACATCCGCCGGTGCAAACAAACTTAGTAAACGAATGTTTTCCTCTGCTAAGCAATATAAATACTCATATGCTTGCTTGCCAAGACTTCCTTTTTTGACTATGTACACTCCACGTAAGCAGATACAGGGGACAGGAGTATTATCGGGCCCTTAAGCATCATCCCTCACCATATTCGTTGATGTCATTGCAGGGAAGTATGACTTCGTTGACGCCAACGTAGTCTCAAACCTCTGCCAATCAACCCAATATCGGGTCTTCAACTTTCGTCAGCCACATGGAATCGTTTGCCTTCTCAGTTTTGTTAGATAGCATATGATTCCTACTCAATAATTGAATGCTATGGCCAAACACATTAAATATTATGTCGACAATGATCAACGTCTTCCCCTTCTGGCAGAGCGAGAGAAAAATCGTCCTCAAGCAGCTCTTGTGATGGGATGTAAATGCCATCTAAATGCAATCCCAACAAGATTTTGATTGGTGAGTGGCGACAGCCGGAGGCTACGCAGCCACGAGCAAATCGGGAGTCACACCAAGTGATAGTCGCTATACTCAGATCCGAATATAGACACGAATGTTCAAGCCCTAGATGCTAGATCTTTTCCACTTATCCGCCTCTAATACAGTCGTCTCCTCTTGAGTGCTACGCCAGTAGACATTATGAAGAATGAAATGTGTTTGCGATTTCAAGAGAGAATATGGTTTTAAAGTAATCTGATATCTTGAATTTAATCGGATCTTCCTTAACTTGGCTCTGATACCATGTTAAATAATGATTAAATTTCTTTTAGATTCGATCTATCTAAGGCTTTTCTATTTTCAGAATATGATTCTTACAATCACTGTACTTTCTTGCAGATTATAATCAGAATATTGAACTTGATAAATATGAAGTTGATGCCAAATCAATATTGAAAAATACTGATCATGAATTCACAAGTCTTAATTTTCCTTAATGGTATTTGATCTACAAAAGCAGAACATTTATTGATTTCAATATCTCCTATTGTGGATCGGATCTCTATTAAATATATAAGGAAGAGACACATCCCATGAGCGGACATGTCTCCACAAAGTGGAGGCATGTCTGTTCATGAGATGTCTCATGAATTGTGCCTTTTCATCTTAACTAAACACCCAATCTCTAATCGGGGTTTGTTTCTTGATAAACATAAATGCTTACCAAGTTCGATCTGTATTTATCTTGCACAAATAAATAATATCCAATCTAGAAATGATCACCGATAATGATGCTCGATCGGGATCCTATATGAAACAATTAAATATATATGTGTGTATACATATGTCAGTACATATTGACATATATATACACACACATATTATCAAATCGATCATCATTTCTATATCTGACCGAAGCTACCATATTTCAACAAAAAAATGTTGAAAAAGTATGCAAAACTTAAGTTTGAAGGCAAATCCTAGAAAAATACATCAAGATGAGGAAAGGTTGATTACATGACAGCAAATTTCTTGGAAAGAGCTTTCCAAATCCTATAATAAGTTGAAAAACTAACTTCAACACCCAAGTAATTCCAAAAAGAAAAAAATACCCCTTTTAGGAGCATTGCATAGGTTCTAGTGGCATTGTGGTGGTACTAATGAAGTCCAAGTGGTGTTGTGCAAATGTGGCAGAGTGCAAAAGTTTGGAGCTGTGTAGAGATGTCACAATGTCTAAAAGCCCAAAGTGTTGAGCACACAGTGATACTGAGAGAGCGGGGGGGGAGTCAGTATCTAACAATCCTTTACTTTTCAAAATCAAAACGATTATATCAGTTACTCATATGCAAGATTAAGCAATTAGGTACACTATGAGAACACATGTTTTACGTGGAAACCATTTTAGGAGAAAACCATGGCACAATTTTGCTTATATATATAAATAGTTTCCTTTTCTTATAGGCTCCAACCTACTAGAGACTCCAATCTCTACTTTACACAAATATAGGCTCCAACCTATTGAAGGCTACAACCTCCCCACACAAACTTCAATTTCTCCACACCAACTAAGCTCCAACCTAGCTAGAGGCTACAACCTCTTAATTGATAGGCTTTAACCTATTAGTCTTTCAATGTTGATAAAATATTCCTTTTTACATAAATCTGGTCAAAATTATAGATGCTTTCATAGTCCTCACAAGTCTGAAGTAATCATTAATTTCTTCCTTCTTGAATCTGAATATTTAATCATTTCACTAGCATAGATTCCTTCCTTTTATTGCATAAATGTCTTCAATATAAATCAGAATTGCATTTCATTTTTCTGCTTATATCCTTCCTTATCTCTGAAAATATTCATTGAATTGCTTGATTGATTTTTTACTCCATATTTATACCTCTATGTTTTTGCCAATGGATGTGTCTTTATGAAAAGAGGCATCCTTCACAAAAGAGACAACCTTTTCAATGACCTTTGATAATAAACTTCACTTTAGTCTAATCGCCGCCTTAGTTAATTAATTCTATCTCTGCCTTTCAAATATTTTATTTGCTGACTTTAATATAAATTGCACCTTTAGTTTAATCTCATCGCACCTTTCCATCTTTTAATTAACTCCTCTTTTGAAGCGCTACTGATATGAATCACAGCTTTTTCTTAGTTTGGGTCGGCCTTAGAGGCAGAAAATAATATAAGTCTGATTTGCTTTTTTTGTTTGGGGGATGAATATATGGTCGGCTAGCTTGATTATTTTATGTCCTTTATAAAGCTGATCTAACTCCATATCTTCTTATCATAAATTATTTCTGAGGTATCAGTGCTTCAACAATGGTATGAAATGCATATGAATATATGAATATATGGTATGAAGTGCATATTTCTAATGACATCAATGACAATATATATTCAACAATCTCCCCTTTGTCATTGATGTCAACCCAATCTTGGATATAACTCTTCTTTTCCGTATTGCTCCCCCTAATTGTACTACTCCCCCTTTCTCAAGCATCCCCTTTAACTCTTTGACATCAATGGCAAAGGGTCTTCCATCTATCTCAAAGTCTCAAAGCTCTATCTTCTATGGAGCTACATGATAATGCTATGGGTAGCTCCCCCTGAACATATACTTCCTTTTAATTGGATGAGTATGGGACTACTCCCAAATTTTCCCTTTAGTACTCAAATGTGTCCTTTGGAAGTGGCTTTGTAAATATGTCAGCGATTTGTTCCTTTGTAGCACTATATTCTAACTTAACTTGTTCTTCTGCCACCTGCTCTCTCAAGAAGTGATATTTTATGGGGATGTGCTTGGTCCTTGAATGCATCACAGGATTCTTTGAAATTTTCATTGCACTTGTATTATCATAGAATATAGTGATGGGATGACCATATTCTACTTAGATATCTTTCAAGGTTTGTCTCATCCATGACACTTGAGTGCAACATGATGTTGTTGCAATATACTCTGCCTCTGCAGTAGATAGGGAAATTGATGCTTGTTTCTTGCTCATCCATGATACCAGGTTGTTACCAAGGAAGAAAGCTCCTCCACTTGTACTCTTCCTATTATCAATATTGCTCGCCCAATCCACATTTGTGTATGCTACTAGAGTAAATTCATTTCCATTTGGATACCATAGGTCAAACTCCAATGTTCCCTTCAAGTATTTGAGTATCCATTTCACTGATTGAACATGTGTTTCCTTTGGTGCAGCCTGAAATCTTGCTACCATGCCCACTGCTTGCATAATATCCGACCTTGAAGCAATCAAATATAAAAGACTCCCAATCATTGAACTATAAAGTGTTTGATTTGCTTCAGGCGACTCATCATCTTTACTTAACTTACATCCTGTTACCATGGGGTACTTATAGGATTACAATCTTCCATTCTGAACTTTTTCAACATCTCTTTTACATACTTGATTTGGGAGATAAATATTCCCTTCTCTGATTGTGATATTTGCAAACCAAGAAATAAGGATAATTCACCTAGCATGGACATTCCAAATTTCTTCTACATCTCCATTGCAAATCCTTGACACATGTCATTGCTTCCTCCAAAAATAATGTCATCCACATAGACCACCACAATTAATTGATCATCACCTTCGGTCTTAATAGATAAGTTGATATCCGCAACTCCCTTCTTGAACCCTTGATGTTGTAGATGTTTGTCGAGTCTAGCATACCATGCTCTGGGTGCTTGTTTCAACCCATAAAGTTCCTTTTTCAATCTACACACATAGTCTTTATTTTCTGATAGTAGGAATCCTTCTGGTAGTTCAATATAAACTTCTTCTTCTATATCTCCATTTAGAAAGTCGGACTTAACATCCATTTGATACACTTTGAAGTTATTAAAGCTAGCATAAGCCGAAAACATTCTTATGGCTTCCATCCTAGCAACCGGAGCAAAAGTCTCTTCAAAATCAATACCTTCTATTTGAGCATACCCTTTACATACCAAACTTGCTTTGTTTCTCATAACTTGACCATCTCCATTCAATTTATTTATAAACACCCACTTAGTGTCGATAACATTTTTATCCTTGGGTCTTGGGACAAGTTCCCAAGTATCATTCTTCTCAATTTGATTCAGCTCTTCACTCATAGCTTCTATCCAATTCTTATCTTCACTTGCTTCTTGTTAACGGGTGTTTTATGACCGCACCAACACAGAATAAAATTTCCCAACGGATACTCTATCCTCTCTTGAACAAAGTATTTTGCATGCTAAGATTGCTAGAAAGATCATACATTCAACTCCAAGGTTCCTTATGCAGGGGATAGTCTCAGTTGGCTCGATGTGATTTGTTGGTTATTTCAAGGGGACTTACATGAGTTGCTCATTCAAATGAAAAGGATTCTCAAATTTCGGAAGATTTGTCAGTGACGCTCGGGTTCTTAAACTAACCGGATAATGTTGAATGTAAAAGGATGTAAGGATTAAAGATGCTACCTGTTGTGACCTTTTCACACATCACCCCATCCAAGATGGGGACCCCCCTAATTTTTGCTCCATTCTGGTCTTTTGGCTTTGGTTCTCTCTGTCTCTGATCTTTTGCCCTTCCGAGGGTGTCCCGTCATTTGACCTAGGTTGAAATGATTGCCAAGTCTGTGAAATTAGGGTTTCTATCCTTCAGGCTTGTTTGGGGTCAAATAGAGTTATCAAGGTAAAATCTGAGTGCAACAGTACAGTCAGAAAGCTCAAAGCAGGATCCCACTGAAATCTTACTGAAATCTGACAACTTACTATTTTTAGTAAGTACCAAGTATGGAGGCCTTTTCCTCAGGATTTTGGGATTCTAAATACTTCAGCACATCTAGGCAACTTTAGGGTGCCTACACGAGAAATTTGAACAGATTCAGACAACTGGCTCTTTTTAGCAGTTTAGCCTTCAGAGGCCATTTTCAAGGTTTAAACATATGATTTTCCAATGCATGATTGGAGAATCGATTTGGGTTTTTCAAGACCTTCGCGATGGTGTAACATGCAAACCGAGATGGTGACTTTCAACGGTACAGCCTTCAAAGGCTATTTTTAGGGTTTGCATGCAGTGATTTTCAGTGCATGTCCGGATATTCCTCATGGGTTTTGCAAGGGCTTCGCAGTGGTGTGACATGCACGCAGAATGGATTAGTTTTCAAGAACTTACTATTTTTAGCCAATGCCCGCATGTTGACCAGTTTTTTGGGTTTTTCTGGGTTTTTTGAGATTCCACGAGCATTGTGACATGCAAACTCATCCGACATCAAATTAACCACTTTCCAGACATTTACTATAAATAGCAGTTTTACCCCAGCAGCTACCCAGCACTTCAGTTCAGTAAGCAGAACCCCCGGCAGTAGAAATCAAGCCAAGTGGAAGCAATCCGGAGCACATGCAAGTTAGATTAGGGTTTTCCACTGCTATGTCTAAAAATAGATGGAATGGAATACAGAGATGCCAAAACGAAGCACGCCACCATGATCAGCATCTTTCAGGTTGCCTACTGGCAAAATTTGAGCACAATCCGAATACTTACTATTTTTAGTAAGTCACCTCATTGCTATAAATAGCACGTCTGTGCCAGAGGCAGGTGTGAACAGGTCACTTACACCATCAAGGACAATTGGAGCAAATTTCAGGACAAACAGAGATACAAAGATGGATCAATTTTAGGGTTTGCTAAAAATAGCAAATGGCTAAAAATAGCATACCAGTGTGGACAGAGGGTATAAACAAGGTGGCAACATCAGTGGAAGCACAACCATGCCTGCTCCAGCTCAGAACAGATGAAATGCAAGGAAACCCTAATTTCTCTGAATTTGCTAAAAATAGAAAGCCAAGGCATGGCTAGGGTGTTGGAAATTTATAAGTAGTAATTGGCATGAAGACACATGAAGTACGCCCAGAAGGGGTGAAGGGGTTGAAAATCTCTAAGTACTTGAAAATTCTTCCTTCATATGAGAAATGCGCCCTTGGCATGAAGAAATTGACAAGAAAATTCTCTAAGTGTGGAATTTCCTTCACACTAGGTAAATTGCCCCCTCAAGGGTTGAAATGGAAGTAACATAGGCAAAATGTGCCCAAAAATTCCTTGAGCATGGGTCAAATGCGCCCACAAAGGGTGAAGGCATAGCAAAAAAAGGCTAAGGCATGGAAATTCCTTCATGCTACCCCATATGCGCCCTCACTTGGAAGATGACTAGGCTAAATGCGCTCAAGAGTGGAAGGCGGCATGCTAAAATGCGCCCAAGGGAGATGAAAAGTCATGAAGGGCGTGGGAAATTCCTCCTACCCATGGCAAATGCGCCCACAAGTTCCTCCTACCCATGGAAAATGCGCCCAAGGTGACCACATAAGGTAGAAACATGGGGGTAAAGGGGAAAATGCAAAACGCGCCCAAGGGAGGTGAGAAGTCACAAGGGCGTGGGAATTCCTTCACCACCCCTCAAATGCGCCTAGGAATGGAAGTGGTATGGGTGATATGCACCCTTGCTTGTGAGGTAAAAGAGATAAAGTGTAAGCTTTTAGGCGTGAAAGTGCCTAAGGGACAAAGGTAAAGATTGATGCATGAGGTGAAATGTGCCCTTCAAGGGTAATTTAAAAATGAATTTTTTTCTAGGAATTTTCCCTAAGGCAAAATATTGCTAAGGCGTGGAGAGATAAAATGGATAAAGTGGAAGCTCACACCCTCAAATGCGCCCCATATGGGTGATTTGAAATTATAATTATTCTCTAAGGGTGAGAAATACGCCTAAGGCAGAGATGAAGTTGGAGATTTTCAAGAACAAGTGTGAAGTGCGCCCAGAGCCAGTAAAGATTTTTTTTTAGGAAAATCACAAAAGGTGCCAAGGCAGAGAAAATTGAAGATTGCAGGTGTGGAAGACATCCAGAGTGAAAATGAATGAACCTTAGCCATTTTATTATTTTAAAATAATAAAAATTAAATGTACCCCTTTGTCCGTATACACATGGAAACGACGAGTTTTGAAGGGAGTTTTCTTTTGGGTATCGAACGTTTGCAATTCAGAGATGATTTAAACTTACTCCACGCCTCGCTCATGTCATTTTAACGGAGAATTTTGCCCGGTGCTTGTTTTGATAATTTCCTAAGGCAAATTCAAGAAATTTCTCTTAGGAAAATGAGGAAAATATGACTTCATGAGGTGTTCTACTTGAAAATTGAAACTGGATAAGTTTACAGAAGCAAGCATGAAACGAAATGACTTAGCCAGATGAATTAAAATTGTTCAAAGAGGTGATTGATTTAATGTTTTAAAGAAGCAAATATGATGAAGCAGGCCTGTGCAGGAGTGATGAAATTTCGAAATTCTAGAAGCTCAAGATTCTGATGCTCCGGATGACAAGTGTTGCAACTGGCCAAAGGGGGGAAAATGGAATTCGAAAATGTGCTAAGTATAGCCTCTACTGGATTTCGACCTGGCTATAAGATTTTGAGTCCTTTTCATTCTTCTCACAGATTGCTAAGTACAAAACATTCTCTAAGGCTGAAGTGCAAGTTTGCAGAGATAGAAGTTTGAAGTGGCTGAAAAGTTTAGAATTTGAGTGAAAGTTTGGAGTTGCTGGAAAGTGCGAGTTTGCAAAGAGAGGTCTCGAATTGCTGAAGTTCGAATTTGAAGAGTAAAATTGCTGAGGGTGCCAACTTCTAAAGTCCCAAGTTGCTGAATGCTGAGAAGTACGATTTGAGAAAGAAGTCCTAAACTGCTGAAAGGTTCGAATCTGAGTTGAGAGGTCTAGACTGCTGAGAAGTACGAATTACTGAAAGTTAGCGGTTGCTAAAGGCGTGACTTTGCTAAGTGAAGAGTTGAGTGGCTGAAGTGCGAACTTGAAGAGAGGAGTTTCAAGTGTTGAGACTTCTAAATTGCTGCAAACATCTCCCAGCATTTGACATTGTGTTGTTGCAAGTAGAGAAACTTCTAAAACCTTGAAGTAGACAGGCGCAGTTGAGGTTTGTAGCTGAAAGTGGCAAAGTGTTGCACCCTTTTTATTTAAAAATCTACTGGCACCCTCAAAAGTGATATTTTATTGTTATAAAATCTTGTTTTCTAATGACTCTCTTGTTCTTTGCAGAATGGTCGAATCAAGCAAAAGAGCTGCCTGCAGAGGGAACCACGCTGAATCCACAAGAGCAAACACATCAAGACAGGTAGTGATAAAGAAATTGAGCAAATCCTTCCTGCCAGAATCAAAATTTTCTTCAAGGTTGGGCAAACTGACTGACACAAACATTGGCTCATTCAACTTGGAGACATTCAAGAGAAGAATAATGGGGACTGGAGGCCATCACCCATCAGTCACTTCACATAATATTGTAAGGAGCGGATTGTATGCAGCTGCCAGTTTTCCTCCAGCCATCCGGTGTCTAGAGCTAATCATGGAGTGCACCAATTACTACAACACTGAGCAGAGGACTGTCATTTCACCAGATGGCAAGATATTGGCTAACCTGACACCAGAAGCAATTGGAGAAGCATTCAGAATACCAATCCATGAGAAGATGATTTATAAGACAAGGGAAAGGGCTGAAAAGATGTACTCATCCACGTTTGACCGGTGTGCTGATTTGATAAATACCAGGTGGATGAACAAACCCAAGCCAACTCGCACAAAATTGCCCAAACAGATAATCTCAGAAGATTTGAGGCAAGAGTTATGTGACTTGATAATGATGCCGAGCAGAGTTGGAGGATGCCCCCAAGCGTTCATCTTTGAACCTTGGATGTTTTATTATGTCAACTTGGTGCTGGAAGGCAGGGATTACGTGGACTGGGCACTGATGATCAGTGACAACATACATGAGCAGTTTTGTGGTTTGAGGAGAACAAAAATGTTTTACATGAGCTCTTACATTGTCTACATGCTAGCCCGAATGACGAAGTATAGGGGAATTTCATATAAGGAACCGATCGGGTGTGGTTCCCATCAATTTAAGATACATGAGACTTGTCCGCAGTTGCATTTGACAAGCACCACCAACTACAAAAGGGTCAATGACGCCTTCATCATGCACATAACGAGGACCTTGCAGCAAAGGACTCGCCAGAGAATATCTAGAGAGGCACAGGAGCTGATTGAAAAGTTCAGGTGTTGGTTTATCCAATTTCCGAAGTTTACCTACATAAGGCTGCAAAGATTTTCCTCTTATCCTTATAGATTGCCCCGGTATCCCACGAACAGAATAGTGATGCTGGAGATATCTAGGCAACTTATTGCTTATGATAAGATTCAAAAGAAGAAGAAGGAAGGTGAACTTGGATTCCCAATTACCATGGAGAATTTTGACGAAATCTGCCCATCACTACAAGCAGCAAGGGAGGCAGAGAACGAGCTCCAATTCTTCCACCTTTCCTACCATACCAGCAGGCAGCACTACGATCCCCACCGAAACATCAGATGGATACTGTCCGAAGAGTTCAGACACAAAGCACAGATTGAAGACTTTTGGGCAAGTGCAGTGGATGAGATCGAAGTTCGGAGGAGAATGTTTTCTCGGATACCGTTGGTGATGATTAGGGAATGCGAGATTGTCCCAGTACTAGACCAAATTGAAGAAGACATAAATGTTGTACAAGTTGATTACGAAACAGTGAGGGATACGCCTTTACCACTCCCAGATTGGTCAGAGTCGGAGATTACCGACTTGGATACACTTTGTATCCCAGTCTTAACATTCACACGAAGTTGGGTAGAGAGGCATGTCAGCCGACTTAAGGGAAGAGCAATTCCCCTCACGTACAATTTGATGGGGGATCACAGATCGCCAACAGCTAGACAGAGAAGGCAGGTTGATCAAACTCCAGAGCCACAAGGAAAAGAACCGGTTCAATCTAAGCCACTGAGAATTGAGGAGTCCGTGCATACGCCATCTCGGGCACATTCTCCAAGTATGCAGGAAGTATCACTGTTTGCTGATCAAAGGGAAGGATTGAATGTAGAGTAGGCAGTGCAAGTAACAAGTCAGCCACCTCGTAGAGAGTCAGCGGGCCAGAGCATCAACATGCCTCGGGAAGAGAATCAGTAGGAAACAGATGAGGGGACGACCACTGATACTCAGTTTCAGCAGGAGATTGAGGCGGCTCTCGAGGACGATGCTGCTTCAGATTAGGATGTCCATAGCTCAAGAGATACTGAGCCAATCGATGATGATGAGCCTCGTCAGAACGATGGCAGGGAAGAGGTTCATGAGATAGAGGCCGAGGTTGAGCAACCTTTTGTTATATCAGATATGCGGCAGGAGGTGCCAGAATGGCTAAGGGACAGGACGAGACATGATCCTGTAGATGAGGTTGATCCTACAGCTGAGATGGAGGAGTTGTTGCAAAGGATCAGTGCACCTCCAACAAAGAAGAAGGCCAGGAAGTTCTCCAAAATCTCAACAGATGAGGATGGCTCTCGAACTTTGCATGTGGCAATGCCTAGGGTGGAGTGTGATCGGGATGAGGCCGTTCCGAAAAATTATGTGATCACAACTGTAGAACTTGGCCGCCCTACTAGAGCGCAAGTGGTTGAGGAGTGCGATAATTCATATCGAGCACTCAAGGATAGATTGTCCTATGTTGAGGGCAAGTATAAGAAATTGAAGGTAGAGCACAAAACACTGATTGGCTATGTGCAGCACTTGTCCCGTGCTTATGGGCAAGAGAATCCGGCAATTCAACTTCCAGCTGAATTTTCCAGGGAATCAATTAGTGGGTTAGAGGATTTGAAAAGAATGGCACAATAGGCAAACAAGTGGGTTGCCAACGTTCGTGTCGAAACAGGAAAGTTTATGGAGGACCTTGCATATGCCTATCGGCAAGCCTCCGATATTATGACAAGAATGGATGCAGTCAACCATGCTTGGGGAGAAGCTCGTATCTATCAGACGAAAGTTGTTCTTCGTTTAGGAGCATTGATGCACACACCTCTACAGGTTTTGGTTGAGGGAGGTGTGATTCAGGAGGGAGATAGATATGACTTCGCCGAATGGTATTCTTCAGTGGTTACAGGCTGAGGATTCTACGATGCATCACAGACAGATTCTGTCAGGGTCAGGAAGGCCATGACAAATATCTTTGATGGGGTCCTCAATACGTTGGAGGCAATCTTTCCCAGGAGGCTGACTTCTGAAGAAGTGACTGCAAATGGTTTGAAGAGCAGATTAACACCATTCTTTTCTGAGGTGAAGACCTTCAAATAGGATGATTTCGAGAACACTTCTACATTCTCCAGTATTATTCAGAACACCCAGGACGCCCTTGTTGCCTGGAAGAAATCGTGTGCCCGGCATGGGCAAACGGTTACAGTGTTAGAGTTTTAGTTGGATCATATTCCTCCCATTTCGGATCAAGAAGTTGAGGCAGTATTGGCCAGGTTCATCAGGTTTGCAGCCAGCGAAAAGGAGAAAGGAAATGCCCTTCTGGATGATGATCTTCTGGAAGGAGATGATGTGCATTCATGACAGATAGTGGTTCATGATGAGGAGTGGAGAATCTTCAGCGCATTCATTGCCCCACTCCTCTCAGTGGCGGTTTTTAGGGCTAGAACCCTAATCAGGGCTTAGGTGGCTCAATCCGAGCTTTCCATTGTATTTAAATCTAATTCGTCTACTGGATTGGGCTTGATATAAAAGGGGTATCCCCCCTCATTTGTAATCTATTAGAATAGACATTAGAATCAGAGATAGAGTCAGAGACAGATCAGAGCTAGATAGAAGTTAAAGAGTAGAGCTAGGAGTTAGCTTAGTTTGAAAAGGAAAGAAACACTTTCCCTTTGAAGGTTTTTGTAAAAGGTTGTTGTGTAAGACTCACAATATAAGGATTTTCATTGATTGGTGATTCTATCTTGCATTGTGAGCAGTTGACGAGGCTTTTTCGTCTTTTTGATTCAAGTAGATTAGAGTAAAATAGACTTTGTTTTATGCAAGTAATTGTTAATTGTGGAGTGTGGTGTTTGGTTTGGACAATTCTTCCTTTATCCATACCACTAGCGGGCTTGCTGATGGTGAGTCTGCCCTACGTGGTCAACTGGAGTATCAGTGCCTAACTTCGGTTGTGATTCATGTGTTCACTTGCATCGTTGTGACGGGGCGCGTGTGTTGAATCACAATTTGAATATCTTACCCATCCTTTGAAGATTGCACCAACTTTGTCAAAGTTGTCCGAAGGGGAGGCGAAACAAAGTTCGGTTTGAAGATTGTCAAAGTCTGTCTTCACATTCCACCCTTTAGAAATAGATTGTAGACTTCCTATCCCTATTCCCTTTAAATTCAGTATTTTCCGGGTTAATTTATATATCAGAGCATCACAGTCAAAATCTTTCATCTGCTTGATGAAATTGAACAATTACGTAAGTCCCCTTGGAATACCCAGCATATTCACATCAACCAACTGAGTCTATTCGCAATAAAAGGAACCTTGGAGTTGAACGCATGAAATTTCACGCAATCTTAGCATGTGGGATACTTTGATCAAGAGAGAATAGAGTGACCGTTGGACATTTTATTCTGTGTTGGTGTTGTTATTAAACACATGTCAACACTACCATCTACTCTAAATGCGGAACGCAAAGATCAATTCTTGCAAACTTCAAACCAAGCTCTGCTTTGCCTCACTTCGGACAGCTTCCACAAAACCAATGCAATCTTCAAAGGGATAACGAGAAATATTCAAACTACGATTCACCATGCAGAGACCATCACAACGACGCATATCAACATATAAACCGCAATTGAAGTTAAGTTCACAATGTTCCAGTTGACCACGCAAGGCGAACCCACCATCAGTGAGCCTGCTAGTGGTATGTTTAAGCGAAGCTTGCTCAAATTAAACACCACATTCCACAACTACCAACCACTCACATGAAATAAAATCTACTTTACTTTAAGTTCTAATCTAAGGTTCTAAATGAGTTAGAAGGACGAAGAAGACTCGCTAGCTACTCACAACAAAAGATGGAACCACAAGCAATGATAACTCTTTTTATTATGAGAGTGTTCACAACAACTTATTACAAAGCATTCAATGGGAAAAACTTTCCTTCTTCTTCAATCTAAGCTATCAATCTATGCTAACTTATAAGCTAATCTCTACTTTCTATTTCTCTCTCCTCTATTCTTATTCTAATTCTAATGAATTAAAAATGAGGGGGGATGCCCCTTTTATAGCCATCTCAGTCCAGTGGACAACTCAGATTCAAATACAATGAAGGGCTCAGATTGAGCCACGTAAGCCCTAATTAGGGTTTTTCCCTAAAAACTGCCACAAAGAGGAGTGGGGTAATAAATTAATAGAAGATTCTCCACTACTCTGCAGAAACCACCATGAGCAATTTAATGTCCACTATCATCAAGAAGATTCTTGTCCAGAAACGTGTTCCCACTGTTCTGCCTACCAATTATGTTGCACTAGGAGGAGGGTAAAAGAGTCTCTAAGATTGCCTCCACAAATAATAAAATTGATAGGATCCAGAGTTTGACTACTCAGTTGTTCGCATTCAGCCCTCCCGTTGTTGTAATTCCTGGACGCATTTGTCTTCCTTGTAACTTTCATTTTTCTCCAGCCCACTGCCTTGGGCATATTTAGCCTCTTTTGCATCACGTTATTAATGCCCCAGACAAATTTTCACTGCCATTTCCCTTTTCCTTGGGAACTTTTTCATCTAACTTCTTCATCTCCACCCTGTCACGTGCCTCTTGAGTTGGGCGCATATTAGGTCCTTGTGGAGAAATCCCAACACTTAGCCGTTTTTCCCAACATCTTCTTCCTGCAAAACAAACAAAAAGAAGAGCATCAGAACAATTATAATATAAACTGACTTCACTTACCTAGTTTCCATGTTCTGACTTCCAAGGTCTTCTTGACCTCTAGATCTGATAAAATTCATCCCTTTTCTAGCATATCTTCATAACTTTTCAACATTTGTGTGCTAGGGTGCATGCCATCTTGATGTTTTCATCCTCTTGCCTTAGCAATTTCATTCACCTACCTTGTCTACCTTCCCTTAGGAGCTTGATGACTCAGATAGAATTCCACTCATCTTGAGATTGAATGCATTTGACCTCTTATGCCTTCTTTACTATGCCTTAGAAAATTTTATCCATGTGAGCCTTTAGAAAACTGTATTAATCACAAGGCAGACACCCATTTTGAAATCACAATCCTAGGCATAAAAATTTCAAAATCATACCTCCCTTAGAAAATATTCAAAGACCCCTTAGAAAAATATTTCTTACTCTGTTGCTCAAGGGTGCACATGAAGGGGTACATTTAATTTTTCTCACCCTTGAAAATATTCTCCACTAATGTTCATTTTATCTTTTCCAACCTTGGGTGCCTTTGGAAGGTGATGTCTTCATTTTGTAACTTAGAAGCTTTTTATGCCTCTGCTACCTCAACTTGCTAAGGGTGCATTTTGAAGGTGGTGCTTTCATTTTGTAACTTAGAAGTTTTTTATGCCTCTGCTACCTCTACTTGCTAAGGGCGCAATTTGAAGGTGGTACTTCAAGTTTGTTCATGCCTTAGAAGAATTTTAACCAGCAAGATACCTTGGGCACATTTTGAGGGGGAAACTTCTATTTTTCTTACTTGAAATTTCTTTACCTCATTCCACTTGCTTAGGGCACATTTTGCTTAGTGAGGTTTTCTTCTTCAAGGTGGGCGCATTTCGCACCTCTAGCTTCTATTTTCCAATGCCTTAGGCAAATTTCAAACACTTTCACCCAGCTTTCCACCTTGGGCGCATATGGGAGGTGATGCTTCCATTTCATACTTACAATACTTCATGCCAATGGCACATTTCAAGGGATTGGAGTTCATGACTTAGGCAAAACTCATCCAACTTCTAGCCACCTTATCTTGCCTTGGGCGTATATGGGGGTGTCTATTTTTATTTTCAACATTTAGAAAAATTTCAAACTTACTCAACTTGCTATGGGTGCATTTGAGGGGGGTCAAGGAATTATCATCACTTAGAAAAAATTCTCACCTTACTCCTTTGCTTGAGGGCGTATTTTACTCCTTGCACTTCCATTTCCATTGCCCTAGCCGCTTTCCTTCACTTAGAAATTTCTCACCTTACTCCTTCGCTTGAGGGCGTATATAGGAGTATGTGCTTTCATTTCAACACCTTAGGAATTCCTTCTAACTTGCCTCATGAGATGGGCGCATATGGAGAGGGATGCTTTTACTTTGCTACACTTAGAAACTTTTCCTCATCTTCACTTCCCTCAAGGGCACATTTCAGCCCATGAGCTTTCATTTTCTTATACTTAGCCAATTTTCATGATACCTCCCCTCAACTTGGGTGCATTTGACCTCATGTGATTCCATTTCCTCATACTTAGAGAATTTTTAAGGCCACTTCACCCCTTGGGCGCATTTGAGAGGTGGAGGAGGATTTTTCAAACACTTAGAAATTTTTCTTGCAAACAACTTCCTCTTGGGCACATTTGAGAGGTAGAGCTTTCAAGTGAAGGCGCATTTACTAGGGGCTGCTCCCATTTGAGGGCGCCTTTTGATGTGCAAGCTTTCATTTTCCTTGAGGGCGCATTTTGCATAGCCTACTCCCATTTTCCATGCCTTAGCATATTTTTGAAGTGACTTTATGCAAGGTGGGCGCATTTTATACCCTCAACTTTTATTTTATGACAGAAATTTTCTAACCTTCTTGCTTGCCTTGAGGGCGCATTTAGCTAGGGAAGCTTTTGTTTTCAATGCCTTCTAAGATTTTCAACTCCCTCACTCCAAGGTGGGCGCATTTCACATGTGCTTCTTTTATTTTCTTCAATTAGAATTTTATATGCCATCACCTCAACCTTGGGCACATTTAGGCAAGCATGCTTTCATTTTCCTTGAGGGCACCTTTTGCCTGCCAAGCTTCTATTTTCCTTGAGGGTGCCTTTTGATGGTGAAGCTTTGATTTTATACTTAAAAAATTTTGATCCCTTCAGCCTGCCATCACCTTCTATTTTTAGTAAGTCCCTGATTTTCTGATTTTCACAACTCTGTTTAGCCTGAAATTTTCACCATGTGATCCTCGTTGCTTGGTGAACCTGTTCACACCCACCTCTCATGCTGATCTGCTATTTTTAGCCTTGTTCTGGAGGTGGCTTACTATAAATAGTAAGTGCTTGGATTGTACTCAAATTTTACCGGTAGACTGCTTGAAGGATGCTGATCGCAGTGGGATACCTTAGTTTTCAAAGATTCTGGCTTTTTACCCCTCATTTTGAGTCCCAAAGCTGGAAACCCTAATCTAACTTGCATGTGGCTCAAATGACCTCTGTTTGACCCCGTTTCTGCTACATGCTACTCTGTTCGTGGAACTGAAGTGTCAGGACTGTCTAGAGTGAACCTGCTAAAAATAGTAAGTGTTTGAAAAAGTGACCAATCAGCTACCGGATGAGTTTGCATGTCACACTGCCTGAGAGATCTCAAAAAACCCAGAAAAACCCAGTAAGCTGGTCAACATGCGGGCACTGGCTAAAAATAGTAAGTTCCTGAAATGTGATCCACTCTGCTTGCATATCACATCGTTACGAAGCTCTCGAAAACCCCATAAAGAATATCCTAACATGCACTGAAACATTCTGCATGCAAACCCTAAAAATAGCCTCTGAAGCCTGAATTGTTGAAAGTCATCGTCTCGGCTTGCATGTTATATCATCGTGAAGGTTTTGAAAAACCCAGAAAGATCCTCCAAACATGCATTGGAAAAGCATACGTGCAAACCCTCGAAATGGCTCTAAAGCCCGAACTGCTAAAAATAGCAAGTTGTCCAAACCTGTTCAAATTTTGTGTGCAAGTACCTTGAAGTACCCTGGATGTGGCGGAGCAATCAGAATTCCAAAATCCTGATAAAAAGATCCTAGATTGAGTACTTACTAAAAATAGTAAGTTGTCAAAACTCAGTGAAAATTCAGTGGAACTTTGCCTGAAGCATTGTGATCGTAGTATTAAGCTCAAATTTCAATTTGATAACTTAATTTGACCTCAAACCAGCCTAAAGAATAAGAAAAACTAATTTCATAGACTTAGCCAAAATTTCCAAACCTAGGTCAAATGATGGGACATCCCTAGAAGGACAGAAGGATCATAGAGAGCAAGAGACACAAAACCAAAGCCAAAAGACCAAAAAGGAGCGAAAATTTAGGGGGGTCCGCATTTGAATGGGGTGATGTGTGAAAAGGTCACAACACTTCTTTGAAGTTCTTAGGTTCAATCATAGATAGAAATGCCACATTTTTAGTTTCCGAAACTCTTACCATTGTTCTGACCCTGCCATCTTCTATTATCAAATCTTTTGGATGGTTCCTTTGAAGTTTTGGACAAACTTAGGTGGTGCCTTTGTTGGTGCATTTGTGTTCCTTGGTTCAAGTTTTTCATCTTCTCTCTTTTCTACATCTTCCTTGTATCTTTCTTCATAAGTTTAGTTATCTTCTTGTGGTTCATCTTGATGGTTTTTCTCCTCATTTATCTTCACATTTGTGCTTTCAACCATTTTATGCAATCTTTGATTGAAACATTTGTAGACTTTACTCCTTGAAGAGAACCCCAAAAATATTCCTTCATCCGCCCTCGCATCAAATGTCCCTAAATCTTCTTCATCTCTTCTAATATAACAAGGATTTCCAAACAATTTGCAGTATTTCACGGATGCAAGTCTTCCCTTACATAAATCATATGGTGTCTTATTATGATTTGCTCTGATTTTGGCTCGGTTAAGGATATAAACTGTTGTGTGCACCGCATCTTTCTAAAACATGTCAGGAACCTTGGATTCATTCATCATGCATCTAGCCATTCCTTGAACAGTTCTATTTTTTCTTTCCACAACTCCATTTTGTTGTGGAGTTCTTGTTGCAGAGCATTGTCTTCGTATCCCATGTTGTTCACAAAAATATTCAAATTCATTTGAAGTGAAGTCACCTACTCTATCCGATCTAAGGCATTTAGTCCTCATGCCTATCTCATTTTCTACTAAGGCTTTAAATATCTTGAATTTTTCCAATGCTTCATATTTTTCTTTCAAAAAGGTAACCCATGTCATTCTAGAAAAGTCGTCAATTAATAACATGAAGTATCTTTCACCTTGTATACTCCTTGTCCTAATGGACCCACACAAGTCAGTGTGGATGAGCTCTAGAAGTTGTGATGCAACTTGCAAAGTTCTCTTTTGATTTAAAACTTGCTCTGGTTTTCTTACCCAATTGGCATTCTTTGCAAATGATATTTGCAGGCTTTGATATGATAGGCATATCTCTAAATGCTTCTCTTCTACTAATCTTGACAAGGTTGTCAAAGTTTAGATGCCCCAGTCTTTTATGCCACAACCAACTCTCATCTTCATTTCCCATAAAACATTTATCACCTTCAATGTCACTTAAAACATAAAGATTATTTCCTATTTGGTTGGCTTTTGCAACTTGCCTCCCTTAATTAAATTACAACCTTTGGCATGAAATGTGAGGATGTGCCCTTGGTCACACAATTGACTTACACTTAGTAGGTTATGCTTTAATCCTTCCACATATAACACATTCTCTATTCTTGTTCTCCCATTTTCCAAACTAAGAGATCCTCTTCCCGAAACTCTTGTCAATCATTATCACCAAATCTCACGGTTCCACCATTGACTCTTTTCAAAATGATGAACTTTCTCTTATCACCTGTCATATGTCTTGAACATCAACTATCTATATACCATTGATCACTTCAACTTCTCGCATGTAGAGTTGTTTGAACTATCATGGATTTTTCTCTCTCCGTCCGTATTTTTGACCTTTCTTATCTCTTTTGTTCTACCTCTTTGTTTTGCTTAGGAGGTTCCAATAAACAGCTTTTGCAAAACCTTGTCGGATATCCAAAATTATTGCACTTGTGGCAAATTATGTTTGGATTCATGAGCGGAGTGAATGAGTTAATATTTATGTTCATCATCCTGATTCTTCCAATCTTGTTTCCTTCAGGGTTAGCTCTAGTATGCGCTCCATAATTCATAGTTCTATATCTTGTTGGGTAAAAATTATGTAATCCTCTTTTCAATAGATTACACAACCTTGATTTCAACCGCAGTTGTGTGAGATGTAATCTCTCCTCTCAGAAAGGGGACGCGCCCTTCTTACTGCTTACGGAAGCTAAGTAAAAATAATTAAATATTCACAAAATGTACACTACAATTACGAGATCGGGGGGGTGTGTCACATTCATACTTCTCTCTTTTTCAAAGAAGATGTTTTACAATGCTTCATAGTTGATAGTTCTTATTCAATACAACTTTAAACTAAAAACAAGCAGTAATCCCAATATCTCTATCTTGTCAAAGCAAAGCGTAGAGATACCAATATGATAATAATAAACAATAAAATGAGAAAGAAAAACTCACGAAGGCACAAAGTCGTTCCGTAGCTTTTTGCCAATGGATCCTTGAGATACGTAACGTTTGTAGTATTTGAAGCACAAAGTCTTCTTAGATAGAGAAATCCCAAGAACAACATGAACAATTACAAGCACAAAGTCTTGTAGATCATTCAACAATGGTATTAAAACATAAACACAAATCCGAATAAAGAGTGTAACACAAAGTCTACACAGATTTATCCAAAGCCCTTAGATCTAACACACTAATCACCACCAATCTTAATCAAATCATAAGAGAATCGATTCCAACACAAAGCCTGGTATGCAAGTTTCTTCTTTATTAATCAAATTCAGATTCACAAAGTTGAACACAAAGTTTCATACATTTGTTTCAAAATGAGCAGCACTTAATTGCTAGAGATAATAGATCAAACATTACAATAGGATCCTCCCATATTTATAAAAGAGAGGGAAGAGTAAATCTAGGAAATTAGTTGAGCAAAATTAGGAAAGTAGGTGAGCTAATTTAGGAAAATCTCACCTAACTTTGACTTAGTAAAAAATGTTGTCGATCTTTTTGGGGAAACATCTCAGATTTTACATGCAATTACATTTGCTCAAAAGACATTTAACTTTTAAGATGTCGAAAACTATGTACAAAATGCATAAATGAAAGCAAAAACTATCTAACAATGGAGAAGAAAAGAAGTCTTCGTATCTCTTCCTTGTCTCCAGAATGAATGCCTCATCTAAACCAACAGTGTAATCCACTATGGTGTGAACTCTGGTGATTGCTCTTTTGGAAGATGAGTGAATTTTCTTGCATCTATCAAGATGCGTCTTGAGATTATTAAGAGAAAGCCATATTTCTCATATGGCATTCATTGAAGCCTTTGAAAAAGCTTCATCTTCAAATTCTTCTTGAACCATTGATGAAAACTTCTTTGAAAAACTGAAACATGGGAAGAACTTTCTAATTGTACTTCAGAGCCTTCTTGCTTGGTGATAGGCAGGAACTTGATCAAAACTGCTTCGAAATCTGGGCACAAGAGATCAGAATGTATGCAAGAGTAGGCTTAACAATTCTGATGCAAAGGTAGGAAAAACTGAGGTTTTAGCATGGGGTATTGCACTTAAATGTAATTACTCAAATTTTCAAGGTGCTACATATTGGATTTAAATCTGAGCAATTTCATGGATTTGGGAAGCTTGAATGCGATGATGGTGGAGAACATAGTGGAAGCGAGCAATCTAGCAAATGGATGTGAGCATTGGAGTGAGAAAAATTGAACGAAGCAGGCAAAATGGAGCTCGGAATGCATTTTTAGATAATTTTTGAACATTCAGTGAAAACTGTTTTTTGTGCAAGGGCACTGAAAATCAGCACCCTTACATCTTGAAATTTTTGCATTTCATGCACAAACGCTGAAAAATAGTGCTCTGGCATGTTTTGGAAGGAAATTGTATTTTGTGTAAAAGTGCTAAAAATCAACGCTTCAACATGTCATATGTCAAAGCGATGAAAAACAAAGCTTTTGCATCTCATATGTAAGAGCGGTAAAAAACAAAGCTTTTACATTTGAAGGACTTTGGTAGTTTCATGTCAAAGCGGTAAACACTAGAGCTTTTACATATCACATGTAAAAGCAGTGAAAATCAGAGCTTCTACATGTCATATGTAAAAGCGGTGAAAACAAGAGCTCCTACATGTAATATGTACGAGCGGTGAAAAACAGAGCTTCTGCATGAAATATGTAAGAGTGGTGAAAAGCAGAGCTTCTACATGTGACATGTGGTTTGAGATGTAAGAGCGCTAAAAAATCCCGCTCCTACATGTGCCAAAAAATGACTAAGGCATAAAATATGTAAGAGCGCTAAAAATCAACACTCCTACTTGTAGCATGTGGTTTGAGATGCAAGAGCGCTAAAAATTAGTGCTCCTACTTGTGGCATGTGGTTTGACATGTAAGAGCGCTAAAAAATCCCGCTCCTACATGTGTCAGAAAATGACTAAGGCATGAAATATGCAAGAGCGCTAAAAATCAGCGCTCCTGTAATGTCCCCTTTTCAATAATGACCTTGTTATGAACTGTTAGCCTATTTCCGGAAATCTGTAGGCTATTCAGTAAGCAAATTAGGATTTCCAGTGTTTCCTGCTCAGCTTGGTTTATTGTGGTTTTGATGTGTTTTTACTATTTTTAGCAGTGGCTATTTTTAGTAAGTCTATTTTTGGCAATATCTTCATCAACAGTTTTGTGCAATTTATTATCCAGATTTTGGTAATATCTCAGTTTCCAATTTGATGGTGATTTGTGCCTTGGACTAAGTTCATACTTAGTTAAAATGTGTTTTGGAGTTGTACCCCACGCCTAGCTTAATGACTTTAAGTGGTTTTTAAGTTGGGGCCATAAAGTAAGATACATTTAATATTTTATTAAATGTTTATTCATTAGCTTAAGTGGGACGACTTGAAGGGTGGAATAAAGAGTTTATTTGTTATTTTAAATGAAGCCTTTTTGGAGATTGGCATCCCTTTTGGGAAAAGGAAGAGTTTCTTGGAAGTTCAAATGTTTCATCTTCTTTTGGTGAAAGCTTATATATTGGCGCATTTTCCTTTGTATCTCATCTTGGAAATTGCATAGTAAGGTTATGCTGCTGGTTTGAATCCAGAACTTGGCTAAGGGGAAGCTTAGCGAATTCAATCCATCCTTTGGGCCTGCAACTATGGCTTTCTAGGTGGATCATCATGGCTATATTTCACTTTGAAATACAGATGGAGCTTCAATTGTTTGAATCGAACAGGTTGCTGATGTAAAACCTATTTTTGCAAGTTGTTGATTTGGCCTGGCTGAAGCTATTTTCTGTTCATAGCTTCAATTCAGATTTTGGTTTCGTTCTAGTTGTTAGCCCATGCTGTTCTACTGTGGAGGGCGCCCCTTTCTGCAAGTTTGCAGATTTTATCATTGAGTTTCTGATTTTTGGGAGAAGGTCGACCCTTCTTGGAGGTCGTACCTTCCTTTTTGATTGCCTTGGGAATCGTGCCAATTGTTTCTCTCTGTTTTGGGCTCGTTTTCTCAATGGAGATTGGACGCCTAGCTCTTAGTTGTTGATTGGCTATGGTTTGAGAGCTTTCCGAGCTGAATTGAAGAAGATACATCCAATTTGGTGAATTCTCTCTTTGCTAATCTGATTTTCTGTATTTCCTATTTCTGATCATATTAGTTTGAAATTGTTATAATGTTGTTCTAAGTTTCTTTCTATATCATTTTGGCATTGTAAATGTTAGAGGAAGTGATACTCTAACCATTGCTCATTTTGGGAATTCATGGTTGATACATTGCAGCTGTTTATTAATCGTTTGTAAGTTGTTTAGTAGTACTGACAGCAATTTGTTTGTTTGCTGAAATTTACTTTGTTGTATTCCCCCCACGTAATAAAGTGGTTGAGTGGATTGTATACCCCCCACAATTTAAGTGGAAGTGAGGTTAATTGGCTGTCTTGCCGCCTTTAAATGTTTGTAATAATCACACCCACGAAATAAGTGGAGTATTCCCACTGCTTGTGGATGTCTGCAACAGGAGAAGAAGTTGTATTTCAGTTTAATTTCTAGCACTCCACCATATGTTAGCACCTTGCCTTGCAAAAGGATCTTGTGTGCACATCCTTGGTGTTGAGTTTAGCTCTCTATTTTCAGTTGTTATCAAGCTATTAGATCCTAGGGATCCTCTGACCATATGCCCACCCCTCCTCCTTAAATGGTTTTAGGGCGCATTCTTGGTTAGAGTTGTTTCAGCTATGTTTTGGTTTAGAGCTAATTCTTAACGGGTGCATGATTTGCATTGTTGCGACTGAAAATTAAAGGCAAAAATTAAGGGGTATATTTCAGCTCCTACATGTAATATGTAAGAGCGGTGAAAAACAGAGCTTCTGCATGAAATATATAAGAACGGTGAAAAACAGAGCTCCTACATGTGACTTGAGATTTGAGATGTAGAAGCGCTAAAAAACCCGCTCCTACATGTGCCAGAAAATGACTAAGGCATGAAATATGCAAGAACGCTAAAAATCAACGCTCCTACATGTAATATGCAAGAGCGGTGAAAAACAAAGCTTTTGCATGAAATATGTAAGAGCAATGAAAAACACAGCTCCTACATGTGCAGAAAAATTTTCTAACTCCTGTTGTGACCTATTTCACACATCGCCCCATTGCAAATGGGAACCCCTTTCTTTTGCTTTTTGGGTTTTTGCCTTGGCAGCGCAACTGCTTATCACCATTTTATTTACAATGAGGAGTTAGAGTTTTGTAGAAATCATCTAAGCCAAGTAGAGAATTCAAGCCCATATCAGTGCCTAGATGTCATGGAAGTGCTCAGAAGGACCGGTAGACAAGGAACACCATTGCTTTGAGTCAATTTTGACACTTCCTATTTTTTATGGATTCTGTTTTTCTGCTTTTTTCTTTTTTTATTTTTGGCATTTTTAGGCCATTCTGGAGTTCCTATTTTTTAGGGATGCTTTTTACTTTTTTCTATTTTTAAAAAGTTTCTATTTTTGGAAAGTTTCTATTTCGAGCTCCCACTGATCATGAAGTCATTATACCTCCAAAAGTCAACATGAAGATCAAGGTAAATGGTGAGAAGGTTGCAAAATGGTTGTTTGGTAAAGTGCGCCCATGAGAAGGAATGGCAGGCCAAGCATGAAGTCCGCCCTTGTCTTTGGCATGCCAAAGGCAGGCAATGGCGAGCCAGGGCTGAAGTCCGCCATGGCACAAGAGGCCTCCAAGTCCGCCATGGCAAGGGAAGGGGTGAAATCCGCCCTAGGCACAAGGAAGCTCCAAGTTCGCCAGAAAATGGAAGGAGAGAAGCCAAGTCCGCCATGTCTTGAGAGGGGTTGAAGTCCGCCCAAGGAAGGAAGGATGGATGGCTTGGTAGAGCATCCCCTGGCAAAGCAAGGTCAAAGTCCGCCCCAAGGGTCAATGGAAGCCAGCCTCCAAAGTCCGCCCAAGCCAGGTGAGTGGCAAGACAAGCTCCAAGTCCACCCTTGGCAGAGAAGACACAAAGCCCGCCCATGAGAGAAGTGGATGGAAAGACAAGCCTCCAAGTCCGCCCATGGCTTGATGAAGTGCCAAGTCCACCCTTGGACAGGTAAGATGCCAAGTGCGCCAATGTCAAGGAGAGGCTGAAGTCCGCCCAACCCAGAAGGAGAGAGAAAATTTGAAATTTTTGACTAAGTCAGATGTCTGGCTAAGTAAAAAGTACGCCACGGGAAGAGAGATTTGTCTAAGGCATTGGCCAAAAATACGCCAAGTATGGAGGATGGCAGAGCATCATGGCAAGTCTGCCCTTGCCTGTGGCAGGCCAACCCCAAAGTTCACCCTTGCTCTGGAAAGACAACTTGCAAAGTCCGTCCTTGCCTTGGAAAGAAATGGCAAAGCATCTTGAAAGTCCGCCATCAGCCTTGGCAAGTCAGCCTTCAAGTCCGCCACCCTCTGGAAAAGCCATCATGAAGTCCGCCATAAGGAAGTAAAGAATGGAAAGACATTGAGGAAGTTCGTCCATGGCATGGATCAGTCAAAGTCCAATCTATTGAGAAGTCCGCCCAACTTTGGAGGCAAGGAAAATTTCTAAGGCATTGGCAAAGTGCGCCAAGCATGAGAATGTCTAAGCACTCACCAAGTTCGCCTAGTATGAAGATGGCAGGCCGAAGACAAAGTCCGCCCAAAAGGAAGTGCACATGGTCTAGCCAAAGATGAAGTCCGCTCAAGCATAATAGAAAAATGGCATGTCAAGTCCAAAGTCAGCCAAGGTCAGAAACAAGCATGGTAAAATTTGCCAAGAGGAAGCAAAAAAATGGCTAAGTGTGGAATTTTCCTACAATAAAAGGATCAAATTTTGACTAAGTGTTGAAAAGAAAACGGGAAAAATGAAGAGGAATAAGGAGGAAATGAATTAAATTCTTGCCCAAGGATGGAGTCTGCCCTACTTAGCACAAGCCACACTCAGAATTGAAGATATATCCACAGGCAAAGTTCACTTGAGCATAAAGATGGCCAAAATCTTGGCTAAGTGTTGGATGGTCCACATGAAGGAAATTGAATAGCCAAAATTTGGCTAAGTATGGGAAATATTTCACAGAGAAAGTTCCAGTTTCTTCCATTATGGTGAAGGCACAAGAGAGTTCTTCTCCAAATTCAAGGCACTTGAAGGAATTTCAAAGCAATTAGGAAGGAAAAGTTCAATAACTGCTCCAAGGGGAGACTTCCAAACTTCAAATGCAAGTGAGAAGAAGAAATCAAAATCCCGAAGGAAATCCAAGATCAAAGCTAGGAAGGAACAAACACAAAGGACAGAGTTGTTGGCAAAGAAAGATATTCTAAGGCAAGTGCATGAAAAAAAAGAACAAGGAGATCAAGGAGGACATCCAACACGCTGAGGTGGCACCTCGTCATCTTCCAACCAATCAAATTGTTCCAAGTCAACATCTCTAAGTTCAATGAACCTGACTTATCTATGGAGTTGGTTTATATTTAGCAAGAAGGACAAGTGTTCCAAAATGTAATTTTCTTATTCGTCGAGAGGTACTTAATTGTGACAAGCCCTAATTAGGGTTTTATTTTGTAATCTCGGTCGTTGATTCGAAATCAATCTTGGCCATTGAATTGTAATCAGGGAGCCTATAAATTGAGCTCGCCCCTCATTTGTAATGTGTGAAGTGAGTTGTATGAGATTGTTGCGACAAAACTATTTCCGTTAATAAAAGCTCTTGTGCATGATTTGCTAAGAACCACTTTTGTTTTCAAGTAGTGTGCAAGGTTTTCATATTTCTCCTTCGACACTTAGAGTAGAGTTAAATTAGTATTTCATTTATATGTTTGTTAGTGAATGATAGATTTGATAGCAGTGGTAGATGAAATTAAGCTCATACTTTTGTTGAATGGATGATTTGCATTCAATGTGTAAAGTTAGTCTGAGCCATTAAGTTGTGGATGCTTAACTTCTATTTGTTTTAATTATCGATTCAAACATGAAAATCATTATCACCCCCATTGAAGATTGCACCCGCTTAGTGTAATTGTCCAAAGGAGGTGAAACAAAGTGCGGTTATTCCGAATTTTATCTAATCACTACCGTCTCTTGAGTTCTTAGGCATAGTTTAGATCTCTAAACCCTTATCCTTTTACCTTTTTTTTGGAAAATCTGAAATACCCATCAAAAAGAGCCTTCAATGATAAAACTGTCTAAGTCCTAAACTTGCAAGCAAATTATAACGTAAGTCCCCTTGTGATTACCAACAAATCACAATGCCCACTGGCCTTATCCACATGTCATGACCTGACCAAAAGAAACATTGGAGTTATTGTATTATCTTCTAGGTATTCGCAATCACTTTTCAAGAGAGGATAGAGTGTCCTTGGGCATTTTATTCTGTGTTTGGTGGCGTATTCAAAACACACACCAACAACTCCCAAAATTGAATTTTCACAACTTGGTTTAAAATGCAAATTTCGATGAACTAACAGAGGTTAATGCTCAAAATGACTCTTTTGAGGATGGGGAACCACGCACGACGACTAATGCAACTTTCCTCGTTTTGTGTGCTTAGAGTACGTGGGCTACGAAATAGACAAGTTTCGTAGGGGTTATCCCACGAATTGAGTGCACGGAATTCAAGCATAACAGCTAGCTCCAGCTAGGGAGCTTCCTTCAGTCATTCTTCGAAATGATTGAAGGGAGAAGAACTCCAAACTTCAAGTGCCTTTATCCATCCATTGGGCAATAGAGTTGAGCACTACTGACACAAAAAAAATCTACGAAAACAAGACAAACTTATGCAAATGCACTTATTGAAAAGGTAAAAGCCTACCTAATTAAAACTAGCCATCAATGAAACCTTCTCAAATGAAACCATTCACAGGTTCAACAAAATAGCTGCCTTTGTTCAACAGCTTGTAATGCCTTCCATGATCATTAGAAGCTACATGTAAGTGACGTTGAGGCACTGCTTCTTGAAAGAGATGAATAGGTTCAACTACCTCTGAAAATATATCAGATATACTACTGCTCCAAAATGAATCATTGAATTCAGCCTACTCCTGCGCATCTACAAATACTTCTTTAACTGCATCCTCAAGTTTATCTTCACGCTCATGTACAAGTGGAACCTCTATTTTCCAATGTTACATGGGGACGTGTCCCCTGCCCCAAAACCCCCTGTCCCCGTCCCTTGCCGTCCCAGGGACGGGGGGACGTCCCCCTGTCGTCCTCAAAAATGCAAAAACCTTCGAAAACACCAGGAAATGTTTCCTAGACATTGGGAACGGTTCCCCGTCCCCGGTACGGATTGGGGACGCCTATCCGTCCCCAATCCGTACCGGGGATGGCTAGCCGTCCCCCGCAGGCTACAAGTCAAAAAACATTAAAAAATGAATTAAAAACGATTTTTTTAGGGTTTGTTTCCCGTGAGCGGGGCCCACCAAATGTAAATTTTTTATTGAATCGAACTCTTTTACTTTTCACGACGGACATTTCATCGGGCATTCATTCACAGCGACGGAGCTTTGAGAACAAGTCTGAGCCTTGGGGGAGCTGGCGACCATTTGAAAGCCTAAAATCTGGCGCCTTTCATCCATGCGACCTTCCAGCCACATGACCATCTCATCCACGCGAGTGACTGGAGAAATTTGGCGATGGCAACTAGAGAAATCACAAATTTGGCGACGGCTAGGGCAAAGTTTTGAGAATATTTATTATATTTTTGTTTCGATACTCAGACTGGGAGCGGTGCTCATCTCCAGCAACATTTGCAGTTGTAATACAGGTAGTTTAGCTTAAAAATTAATTATTTTGTTTTGTTTTTCAATTTCAATTTTCAAATTTTTAATCTCTTTTTAATTTTTTTTTTAAATGAAATTATTAAAGTTTTAAACTCTTATTCTATTCTGAATTTTTTAGCATAAAATTAAAAAAGCCCTATGGCTATTTTTTAATTTTATGCTCAGAATAACAGAGAATGCAATATTTTTTTAAATGAAATTATTAGACCCTTGCATTCTCTGTTATTTTGAGCATAAAATTAAAAAGTAGCCATAGGGCTTTTTAAATTTTATGCTCAGAATAACAGAGAATGCAAGGATTTAAACTTTAATAATTTATTAATATATTATTTTAATAATTAGTTTTACAAATTTTCAGGCTTTCAACAAAAAAAAAGCATCCAAAATGAGCAGCAATAGCAATAGTGGTAGTGACCATGAGACTGAGAATAGTGACAGTGAAAATGAAGCTACAGAAATGCCAGTAAACCCTTATTCTACCTCTGAAATTCCAACCCATGCTTCTTCAGACCATTTTGCATGCCCTATACCCACTCTTCAAAAGTTTGCAAAAGGCCCTTTCAACAAGAAGAAACCATTGCGTCAGTTTTCCATAGATGTGACCACCAACAAGAAGAAAAATTCAGGGGGCAGCAAGAAATGGTTTTGTCATGTTTGTAAAACTAATTACAATGGGAGCTGTTGACGTGCTTTTTATGACAGCGCCAGCACAGAATAAAGTTGCCCAACGGTCACTCTATTCTCTCTTGATCAAAGTGTCCCACATGCTAAGATTGCTTGAAAGTTCATGTGTTCGACTCCAAGGTTCCTTTTATCGCGAATAGACTCAGTTGGTTGATGTGTTTTGCTGGTTATTTCAAGGGGACTTACGTAGTTGTTCAACTCTGTGAAGCAATTAGGACATGAATGATTTGGCAATATGTTCTGGTATCTAGACTGACTCGAAAATGCAGAATTTAAAGGGGATAGGGATAGGGATTCTACAAATCTATTTCTAAAGGGTGGAGGACGAAGATCGACTTAAACAATCTTCAAACCAAACTTTGCTTTGTCTCCTTTCGAACAACTCCGACAAAGTTGGTGCAATCTTCAAAGGATGAGAAAAGTGTTCAAACTATGACGCAACATGTTCATACCGTCAATACGACGCATACAAACATATGAACCATAATCGAAGTTAAGTGCTGATACTCCAATTGACCACGCAAGGCGAACTTACCATCAGTAAGCCCGCTAGTGGTATGGATGAAAGAAGATATGCTTAAGTCACAACGCCACACTCCACAATTAACAACTACTTGCATGAAATAGAAATCTACTTTACTCTATCTACCTTGAATTGGAAAGACGAAATGGCCTTGCTAGCTACTCATAACAAAGAAGAAATCACCAAGCAATGAAACTCTTTGTATTATGAAAAGTGTTCACAACAACCTTTTACAAAACTTTCAAAGGAAAGTTTTCTTCCCTCCTCAATCTAAAGCTAACTTCTAAGCTAAAAGCTATATGACTTCTACTCTCTAGCTCTGATTCAACTCTTGATCTAATCTCTAATTCTAATAGATTACAAATGAGGGGGGATGCCCCTTTTATAATAAGTCCAATTCAGTGGACGGTTCAGATCAAATTACAATGAAGGGCTCAGATCGAGCCACCTATGCCCTGATTAGGGTTTCTGCCCTAAAAACCGCCACAAAGAGGAGTGGGCAATGAATGCACAGAATATTCTCCACTCCCCTGCAGGAATCATAATGAGCAATTAATGCCCACTACCATCATCAAGAAGATCCTCATCAAGCAGCGCGTTCCCACTGGCCTTCTCCCGGATAGCAAACTCGATCAACCGGGCCAATACTGCTTCAACCTCCTGTGTAGAGATCGGTGGAATATGGTTGAGCTGGAACTCCAAGACTGCTACCGTCTGTCCGTATCTGGTGTAAGATTTTCTCCATGTCACTAAGGCGTCCTGGGTATGCTGAATTATACTAGAGAACGTGGAGACATTCTCAAAGTCATCCAGGACAAGTGACCTCGCAGCTGAGAAGAATGGAGGCAGTCTACTTTTCAAGCCATCAGCAGTTATCTCCTCTGGGACCAACTTTCTAGCAAATATGGCTTCTAATGTATTGAGGACTCCCCCCAAGATGTTGCCCATTGCTTTCCTCACTTTAGCTGAATCTGCCCTTGCTGCGTCGTGAAATCCACGGCCTGTGACCACCGAGGAGTACCAACTGGTGAAATCATACCTATCACCTCTCTGAATTACACCTCCATCCACCAAGGTTTCTAGAGGTATATGCATCAAAGCCCCCAAACGAAGTACAGTCTTCGTTTGATAGATGCGAGTATCACCCCAGGCCTGATCTACTATATCCATCCGTGCCAAAATATTTGAGGCCTGTCGATAAGCATCGGCAAGGTCCTCCATGAATTTCCCTGTCTCAGTATGAACACGGCTAACCCACTTGTCCGCCTCCGTTTCCATTTTCTTCAAATCCTCTAAGGCAACAACTGACTCCTTCGGAAGCTCTGATGGACGTTCCACTGCTGGGTTTGCTGGTTCACCTGGATGTGCTAGATTTTGTACGTATCCTATCAAAGTTTTGTGCTCCTCCTTCAATTTCTTATACTTCCCCTCCGTGCGGAGCAACTGATCCTTCAATGCCTGATAGGAGTTATCGAATTCCTCGATAACTTGGGCTCCCGTAGGACGACCCAACTCTACTGTGGTGATCACATAATTTTCAGGCCTCTCCTCGGTTCGATCACAATCTTCCCTCGGAATAGCCACCTGAAGCGTGCGAGAGCCTGACTCGTCGGTCGAGATCTTTGAAAACTTTCGGGCCCTTTTCTTCTCTGGTGGCGCACTGATCCTCCTGAGGAACTCTTCCATCTCAATGGCTGGATCCGTGTCATCCTCGGGTTCTCTCCTCATTCTGTCGGAAAGCCAATCAGGCACTGTCTGCTGTGGATTACAAATGACAAGGGGCTGTTCTTCTGTTGCCTCCATCTCGTGCACTTCCTCTCTTCTTGCACTGGTTTGCTCGGGCTCATCCTCCTCTATAAGCTGGGTATCTCCCGACCCTTGGGTCCCCTGTTCTGTGTTTTCTTCTTCTTCCAAAGCCGTGTCCAACATCTGCTGAAAATGGGTATCGGCCATTGTTTCCTCTTCCTCCTCCTGTTGGCCGCCCCTGGATAGACTGACACTAGCTGATTCCCGGGCGTTGGGCTGATCTACCTCCTCAAGTCCCCGCTCTTCCTCTAATCCTGCCCTCTGATCGGCAAATAATGAAACCACTCTCAAACTCGAAGACTGAGTTTGTGAGTGCACGGGTGATGCTTGTTCTATCCTCAACGGTATCGGTTGGGTTGGCACTTCCACTTGTGCCCTCGATGTCTGAGCAATTTGTTTCCCCCTTTTTACCGATAACGGCCTTGGGTCACCCATCAAGCTATAAGTAAGGGCGATCGACTTGCTCTTGAGTCTGCATACATGTCTGTCGACCCAAGTCCTGGTAAAAGTCATCACCGGGATAGAAAGCGTGTCCAAGTCCATGATCTCTGGCTCGGACCAATCAGGTGGTGGGACAGGAGTATCCCTAACTGAACCATAGTCGGGTTGCATACGTTGACATCCTCCTCCACCTGGTCGGGAACTGGAATAATCTCACATTCTCTAATCAACTTGAGAGGAAGTCTGGAAAACATCCTTCTTCTTATCTCAGCCTCATCCACTGCATTTGCCCAAAAGTCCTCCAGATGAGCTCTGTGCCGGTATTCAACGTTCTGTATCATCCGGATGTTCCTGTAAGGATCGAAATCCTGCCTGCCTGTGTGATATGACAAATGATAAGATTGCAGCTCGTCCTCTGCCTCTCGGGCTGCCTGCAAAGAGGGACACACCTCAATGGAATTTCCCATGGTGATAGGGAAATCAAGTCCACCCTTCTTTTTCCTTTTCTGAATCTTATCGTAGGCAATCAATTGCCTAGATATCTCAAGCATTACTATGTGATCAGTGGGGTATCGTGGTAACCGATACGGATACGAAGTGAACCCCTGCAGCCTAATATATGTGAATTTCGGGAATTGGATGAGCCAATACCCACATTCCTCAATCAATGTCTGTGCTTCTTTAGATATTCTCTGCTGCGTCCTCTGCTGAAGTGTCCTCGCAATGTGCATTGTGAATGCATCATTTGCCCGTTTATAGTTGGCAATGTTAGCTAAATGTAGCTGTGTGCAGGCTTCATGGATTTTGAATTGACCAGGGGCACAGCCGATTGGCTCCTTGTACGAAATCCCTCTGTACTTAGTCATTCTGGCCAACATGTAAATTACATATGAGCTCATGTAGAAAGTCTTTGTCACCTTCAAGCTCCTGAATTGCTCATCGATGTGGTTGCTAATCATCCTAGCCCAATCGACACACTCTTTTCCTTCCAAGATGATCTCGATGAAGTAGAACATCCAAGGCTCGAAAATGTAAGCCTGTGCACTCCCATTCACCCGGCTCAGCATCATTATCAAATCACAGTATTCTTGTTTCACGTCCTCGGCAATTATCTGCTTTGGGAGCTTAGTGCGGGGTGGCCTCGGCTTCTGCATCCAAACTCTGTTGATGACTGCAGTGACTCTTTCGAAAGAGGAAGAGTACATCTTATCTGCCCTTTTATTTGTCCTGTATAACATCTCCTCAGCAGTTGGAATCCCAAATGCCTCTCCGATGGCATCCGGTGTGAAGTTGGCGAGCAGTTTACCATCCGGAGAGACAATCGTCCTACGTTCTGGCTTGTAGTGATTGGCGCACTCCATAATTAGCTCCGGACACTGAATTGCTGGCGGAAAACTAGCAGCTGCGTAGATTCCACTCTTCATTATATTATGTGTCGTGACTGATGGTTGATGGCCCCCTAGCCCGAACATCCTCGATTTGAGTGCATTTAGATTAAATGAACCAAGGTTGGTGTCATTCAATCCTGCCAACTTTGAAACTATTGCTGACTTTGGGAGAAATGGCTTAGCGAGCCTTTTAATCATTGCCTGCCGGGATGAGCCAGCCTTGCCTGCTTCAGTGTTTGCAGCTCTGCCTGCGGCTCTGCTTGTTCCTGCAACATCCTTTGCTCCGGCCATCTGCAAAAATAAAATAGAATAGCAATAAGCTAGACTGCAGATTTTTAATAAAATAAAACAATTCCCGAGATGGCTGCGAATACGGAGTTAGCTTTGAAAATAAAATTTCTCAGCATAAATTTCTAACTCCAAACCTCAAACTATATAAAAATCTCTGAGTTTAGAGACAACTCTCAGCAACTGCACTTCTGACTGGTGAAGAAAAAACGCAGCAAGCTAATAACTTTCAGCAATGTAGCTAATTTCTCCAGCACAAATAGTTCGAACCTTGACTTCACTTTGTCAACTTCAGCAGTTAGAGGAATAAAGAGTTGCCAGCAATATGAAATTTCAACTTCCTCAACTTCTCAACGTTTAAACTTCTTCAACACTTCGACTTTCAGTAGCTTGAAAATAAAGATCTCCAGAGAAAAGAAATCTTCTACAACTTCGCAAATCTGCAGCGACTTCAACAATCTGGAAATAAAATCTTAGCTCTCCAGTATACAACTTCGAACTTTGCAGCAACTCCACTTTCAGCTCTTTGAGAATTAAATTCTCCAGCAACTCCGGAAAACAACTTCAACCTTTAACTTCGAAATTGCAGCAACACACTTTCAGCTTTTCGAAAGAAAGAGTCTCGGCAAATGAAAATTTCTCCAGCACTTCATACTTTCAGCAACTCAACACTCCGAAATAAAATAAACTCTCAAAGAATTTCTCTCCTCAACCACTTCGAAAATATTTCAATCTCTCAAGAACTTCTTCAGCAACTTCAACTTCGAAACAATGTGAGGAGAAATGAGAGAAGAGATTGTTTAAATAACTTCTTCTCGGAGAATCCTGCTAAGTAGTGCTGGGGCTATTTTTAGCACCTTCATCAATTTTCCACTCTCTTCGTTCGGAATCTTCTAATTCAAGCGCAGTAGTGGGCTAGTCGTCAGCCGGTCATTATGGCAGTTGCCATTAATAATGATTCCTTCTTTCAAATTTCGAATTTTCCTCTTAGTCTGCCAGTTAACTCTTGGCGATTTAAACAACTCGCGAGAAAAACAATCACTTGACTTGATTTAAAATTCCATTTTAAAATCTCGCAGTGTTTAAATAAATTCAACTCGAAAAATTTCGTGGGAGTTGCAAATTTATTTTCAACTTTTAAAATGTCTGTCATTTAAATCCTCGATTTCGTAAAATTTGCCTTAGACATTTTAAATTCTCTCATTAAAATGTTCAACTCCGGGTGATTAAAAATTATTTGCGTGCTCGAAATAATTCATCCTTTGAGATTTAACCTCTGTCAGGAAAATAATCTAGGCAAAACGAATTTCCTCTGAAAATATTAAAATTTCCCTTAGGAAATTAATTTTCAAACTCTGTTAACTCATGGGTGCATTTTAAACGGGTTCATTTGATTTTCACTTGACCCATGGAAAATATTCATCGATATCAAATCTTCCCCTTGAAAAATATTCGTCAACTTTCAACTGCCTTTGGAAAATTTTAAAACTCATCAAATCATCCTTCCATGCCAAGGGCGTATTTTTCCCTAGTGAAATGCTATCTCACTTAGAAAAATTTTCTAACATTTTGTCTCTTGGCGTATTTCCCTTGGTATAATTTTTCTCTGAAAAAAAATCTCCATGCCTTATGAATTAAAATTTAAATCCCTCTTCAAGGGCGTATTTCTTTCAAATTTAAATTTTAATTCCCACGCCTTAGGAATTCTTCACTTGTTTTCTTCTTGGGCGCACTTTAACTAGTGAAATTTTATTTCACTTAGGAAAAATTTTTTTAGTTTACACCTCAGGCGCATTTGAGGGGGGAAGCTTTCTTTAACACTTAGGAAATTTCCTCAACATTCTTACTCCAAGGTGGGCGCATTTACATATGCAAGCTTTTACTTTCACACGCCTTAGAGAATTCTCCCATCTTTACTCACCTTCAGCTCATGGGCGCATTTGCTAGGCCAAGCTTTCACTTTACACTTAGAAAATTTTCAAACACTTAGAATATCCTTTCAAGGTGAGGGCGCATTTCATAGGTTCCACTTTCATTTCGTTGCCTTAGGAAATTTCTAGACTTCCATTCCTCCTTGGGCGCATATGGGGTCTTGAGCTTTCATTTTCTTGACTTAGAAATTTCTCCAAGTCCTAGCCACTTTATCTTGCCTTGGGCGCATATGAGTGTGTCTGGTTTTATTTTCACCACTTAGAATTTCTTCAAGCCATGTATCTTCCTGAGGGCGCATTTTGACCTCTCTACTTTCATTTTATGCCTTCGAAGAATTTCGGCCTCCATTATCCTTCTCAAGGTGAGGGCGCATTTCCCTAGGTGAGGTTTCATGTGAGGGCGCACTTCATATGCCATGCTTTTATTTTGATGCCTTAGGCGTTTTTTACCAAGCATCATTTTCTCCAAGGTGAGGGCGCATTTTCATAGGTGTGCTTTCGTTTTTGCCTTAGAAAATTTTGATGCTCCCCCTATTCCTCTTTGGGCGCATTTTGAGGTATGAGCTTTTGTTTTATGCCTTAGAAACTTTCAAGGCTTCCATCAAGGTGGGCGCATTTCCTTAGCTCAACTTTGAATTCTGCCTTAGACAATTTTCAAGCTATCAATCTGTGAGGTGGGCGCATTTTGAAGGGGATACTTTCATTTTCCCACACTTAGAATATTTTCCATGCCTCTGCCTGCCTTTGTTTACGCATTCTATTTTTAGCAAGTTGTGCTATTTTTAGCAAGTCCCTTGATTTTCAACCTCTAAGGCTCCGTTTTGCCTGAAAATTTCATCATATGATATTCTTCACCTTGTGAACCTGTTTTGCCAGTCCTCTGCCCTGACCTGCTATTTATAGCCACCTGCTATTTATAGTAAGTTCTGACTTTCTGACTTCAGTAGCTCCGTTTTGCCTGAAAGTTGCAACGCTTGATCTTGATAGCTTGAGTGTTACTCTGATGCCAACCTCGGGTGCAGACCTGCTATTTATAGCCGTGCCTTGACTTACTAAAAATAGTAAGTTCTCCGATTTCGCTCAAATTTTGCCAGCAGGTACCTTGAAGTGTGCTGACATGGGTGGGGTACTTCGTTTCGGCTATTTTTGGATTTTACCCCCTATAAAAGTGGAAACCCTAATTTGACTTGTATGTATCCCGAACGGTCTCCGTTTGACTTCGTTCCTTCTGCATGTCGTTCTGTTGCTGAACTGGAGTGTTGGGCGGCTGCCAGAGTGTACCTGCTAAAAATAGAAACTGCTGAAAAGTGACTCATCCACTGCCGGATGGTTTTGCATGTCATATTGCCCGTGGGATCTCAAAAAACCCAGAAAAACCCAGAAAACTGGTCTGCATGCATGCACTGGCTAAAAATAGTAAGTCCTTAAACTTTGATCTTCTCCGCTTGCAAGTCACACCGTTGTGAAGCTCTCGAAAAACCCATAAAGAAAAACCCGACATGCGTTGAAAAACACTGCATGCGAACCCTAAAAATAGCCTCCGAGGCTGACTTCTGAAAGTGGTCGTCTCGGTTTGCATGTTACATCACTGCGAAGGTTTTGGAAAACCCAGAAGGATTCTCCAGACATGCATCTGAAAAGCTCATGTGGAAACCCTGAGAATGGCTCTTGAAGCCTGAACTGCCAAAAATAGCAAGTCGCCTGATTTGGCTCAAAATTTACGTGTAGGCAGCTTGATGTTACCCGGATGCAGTGGAACTGACAGAATTCCAAAATCTCAATAAAATAGTGCCAAATTGAATACTTACTAAAAATAGTAAGTTACCGAAATACAATGAAAATTTAGGGGGACTCTGCTGGAAGTCTTCTGACTGCTGCACTAAGCTTAGATTTCAATTTTATAACTCGGTTTGACCTTAAATAAGCCTGACGGATGAAAACCCTAATTACACAGACTTAACCAATATTTTAACCTGAGTCAAACGACAGGACATCCCCGGAAGGACCAAAGACCAGAGAGAGAGCGAACCAAAGCCAAAAGACCAGAATGGAGCAAAATTTAGGGGGTCCCCATCTTGATGGGGTGATGTGTGAAAAAGGTCACAACAGGAGCTAATCTAGGATTAGAGGCCATCTAGTGGGTGATTGTGGAAAGGGTGTTAGAGTTTGTGGGGCAATAACATTGGAGCAGCAGTTTCTATTTGCAAAGTTGGCTGGAGTAAGTGAGGACCAAATGATTACCATTCAAAATAAAAAACGGCCATTAGCTGATTTGCAAACCTCTTCCAATGTATCAGTTGGAGAGAGTTGTGATAGAGGGAAGAGGAAAGCAAGTGAGAAAGCTTCAGTCATGGGGTTAATGAATGTGCAAAAACGTGAGCAAGCCGATGATGCAGTGGCCAAATTCTTTTATGCACGTGCTCTTCCATTTCATTCGGCAAGGTCACCTTATTTCAAAACAATGGTGAGAAAAAATTTTGGCAGTTGGATCCTCTTATGCCCCCTAGAGAATATAGATTGCGTACCTCCCTCCTTGACAAACAATATTCAAAAGCTACCATGATGATGGAGGAGATGAGGCAAACATGGATTAGGATTGGCTGTTCCATTGTCATGGATGGGTGGAGTGATATTCGGCATAGACCACTCATTAATGTTATTGTTACATGCCTTGCTGGTTCATACTTTCTTCGAGCTATTGATTGTTCTGGGAAGCTTAAGGATGCTGATTTTCAGTTTGGCATTTTGAGGGAGGCCATAGAGGAGGTTGGGCCTTCTAATGTTGTGCAGGTTGTGATAGATTCAGCTCGTGTTTGTAAGCTAGCTGGTTTGATGGTTGAGAGTGCTTACAAACATATTTTCTGGACTCCATGTTGCGTACATGCTTTGAATAATGCTTTGAAAGACATTGGAAAAATAGATTGGGTGAAGGCAGCAGTTGCAGAGGCTAGAAACATACAAATGTTTGTATGTAACCATCAAACTTCACTTGCACTATTCCGATCTTATTCAAAGAAAGAATTCCTCAAACCAGTTGAGACTAGATATGCTAGCTACTATATTTTGTTGGAGAGGATGTTGGAGGTCCAAGATGCTCTACAAGCCATGGTTGTTTGTGCAGAATGGAAAAGGTGGACTCTATCAAAAACAAGTGAAGGCAAGGAAGTGAGAGATAGAGTACTTAATGAAACTTGGTGGGCCAATATCAAGTAAGAAATCTGAAAATTTAAATTGTTTTTGAATTTGTTACACTTACACTTTGTTTTACTTTAGTCTTTCTATTTTAAAAGTTCTAATTTTTTTTATTTTTTTTGTAGGTATATTTGCTCTTTCATCTCACCAGTTGTTGCAGTAATCTGGTATGCAAATATAGACTCTCCTAGCTTGGGAGAGATATATAAGACTTTTGATAGCATACTTGACCAAATGAAGCAAGCTATTCGTAAAAAGGATTCTGAGATGAGTTTTTATGAGGACCATATTAGGCCTATTGTGACAAAGAGGTGGAACACAATGAATACCCCTCTTCATATGCTTTCCTATGCTTTTAATCCGAAGTGGTATGTACCTAGACCTGGCCAAATGCTTCCTTCTGAGGATGACGAGGTGATAGAGGGGCTTACATCAGCCCTTCGTAAAATGTATGCCAACGAGCAGGCAACCATTCTTAGAGAGCAGTGTCTTATGTTTTCTGATCTTTAGGGTCTTACATTCAACAAACCAGAGGCTAGGGCGGATAGGGCCACCATTGCACAGAACAACCCCATTGGATGGTGGAAATTCCATGGGAAGGACACACCGGATTTGAAACAACTTGCCATCCGTTTGCTCTCACAGATTGCTAGTTCCTCTGCCACAAAGAGGAATTGGTCCACCTATGGCTTCATCCACTCCATTAAGAGAAATAGGCTTACTTCAAAACGAGCTAAGAAATTAGTTGCAGTTCACAGTACCTTGAGACTTCAAAATCAACAGACTACTGAGTATCGGCAGACTCCAGTAGCACGATGGGATGTTGATCCTGAGGATGTTAGGCAAATTGATGAGGAGGAGATGCAACCAGGATTGGTCGGGCTACCATTGGATGGTCCACTCTTGCCAGAGGATGATAGTGACTCAGATAGTTCTGAGTCTTTGGATATTCATAGCCCAAATGAGGCTTAATTTCATAGACTGTTGTATTTAATATTTTGATTTTCATGTTTGAACTTTGAGACTTCTGAATACATGTTTGACTAGTTTGAGACATTTGGATATTGATAAACCATGGTTTTATTGATGTTTGATACTGTTGTGATAAATTTTATAATGCTTTAATGACATTTCTTATGTTGTTATAGTACTACTCTCGCGATTTACTTACATATTAATATTGTTGTTATCAATTATTAATTTATTGACATATCTATCTCTCTTTCCCTCTCTCTCTCTCCAATATATTAATAAATTTTGAAAAACTCATATATATATATGTATTTTGTATGTCGCCATCCCCTGCCATCCCCTAAAATTTGCCCCTTAGGAAACGTCCCGGAAACGCGTCCCCTGTCGTCCCCCCGTCCCCGTCCTCAACAGGGCATGGAACATATCTATTTTCCCATTGGCCTCCAACCAAGCAAGATGTCTTATGGGACATCCCCTCGATCAGTCAAATATTGAATGCTTCTTACCAATTGCTACTTGAACAACTAATTCATCAACCATGGCAACCTCATGCTGATCAAAATGATCTTCATGTGATTCAGATGAAGATATGACTGCACTGCACACCTCAATATGTTGTTCGCCATCTTCAAACTTGGGAAAATCTTAATTATTTATAAGAAGGTTCTCATCATGCCTTTGGCAAGCTCTTTTATGCAACACGTGTTCAAGTTCATGACCTTGAAACATAAATGCATTCTTTTCAACTTGACTAAGACCTTCGTGCATGTCCATCTTTTCAGATCTCAAGACAAGATTGTCTTCATTCACTTGAACTTCAGCAAAATGACTTTCATCCTTCTGCTTTTCATCAATGGCTTTCTGAGATTGCATTAACCAAAATTGGGAGTCGCCATCTATGTCTACTTCCTTTTCCCGAAAGAGAATAGCAAGATCACTTGGATTGGAGTCAAGATGCTTCGCTACTGCTTTTACTAATGGTGCCTCAAGAGCAAGCCTCTACAGAGGTGAAGATAACTTGTGTTGATTCCCAACAGCAAAATTATGAGCAGCATTTGAAAGTGAACTCCCTGGTACATCCTTGCGAGGCACAAAAAACACACCTTGACCTAGCTGCTTTTTGAATACAAGTAGCTCATTTGCCAACCTTTGCACCATAGGATCCATCCTTGTGATGGAAGAAAAAAACTCCAAAGAAGGGATTTCTTCAGATTCATTTGATTTAATTCTTATTTGCCCAGAAAGAATGAGATCATCTTCAATTTCTGTCGCCAAGGTCTGCAACTGCAAGAGTAGCCGGGGCTGCTCTTCTCAATAGGAAACCAACCTCAGGCACTTGAGCATTTACAAAGAAACATTTCAAATTCTCAGTTGTAGGTTGAGCAGCAGTTGGAATTTTACGTGTCAACTTGTTGAAGTGAGCAATGAACTCGCGCATAGGCATGTGAGATTCCTTCTTCAACTGGGTGAGTTGAGCCAACAAAGCATGAGCATCTTCAAGAGGTTTGAACCTTTCTTCAAACTTGGTTATGAGAGTTGCCCAGTTTGTGATGGTACGAGGCACCAGATGATAAAACCAATCTGCAACAACACCTTGGAGAGTCTCCACAAACAACCTTAGAGATACATCTTTGTGCTCAACACCATGAACTCCACAAGCAATGTAGAAAGCAGCAACGTGCTTGTCAAGATGTTGTTGTCCGTCACCAAAGAACTTGGGAAAGTTCTTTCGTAAGCCTTCAAGAAGAGAATGTAGGGGTAGAGCTAGACTCAACGGACCAAAAGCATTTCCCCAAGGACCTTGAGCAGCCATTTACATGACCTTGGTGAAATCTTGAAAAACTTACAAGAAAAATAAATTACAATGAGAAAGGACATGGGTATACTTCAAACAAAAGCGTGAGGCTTTCAAATGCATATCGTGTCCCCAATGAAGTTGCCAAAAAACAGTTGAGTGAAAATTATGTAATCCTCTTTTCAATAGATTACACAACCTTGATTTCAACCATAGCTGTGTGAGATGTAATCTCTCCTCTCAGAAAGGGGACGCGCCCTTCTTACTACTTACGGAAGCTAAGTAAAAATAATTAAATATTCACAAAATGTACACTACAATTACGAGATGGGGGGTGTGTGTCACATTCGTACTTCACTTTTTTTAGAGAAGATGTTTTACAATGCTTTACAGTTGATAGTTCTTATTCAATACAACTTTAAACTAAAAACAAGCAATAATCCCAATATCTCTATCTTGTCAAAGCAAAGCGTAGAGATACCAGTATGATAATAATAAACAATAAAATGAGAAAGAAAAGCTCACGAAGGCACAAAGTCGTTCTGTAGCTTTTCGTCGATGGATCCTTGAGATACGCAACGTTTGTAGTATTAGAAGCACAAAATCTTCTTAGATACAACAATTCCACGAACAACATGAACAATTACAATCACAAAGTCTTGTAGATCATTCAACAATGGTATTAAAACATAAACACAAATCCGAATAAAGAGTGTAACACAAAGTCTACACAGATTTATCCAAAGCCCTTAGATCTCACACGCTAATCACCACCAATCTTAATCAAATCATAAGAGAATCGATTCCAACACAAAGCCTGGTATGCAACTTTCTTCTTTATTGATCAAATTCAGATTCACAAAGTTGAACACAAAGTTTCATACATTTGTTTCAAAATGAGCAGCACTTCATTGCTAGAGATAAAAGATCAAACATTACAATAGGATCCTCTCATATTTATAAAAGAGAGGGAAGAGTAAATCTAGGAAATTAGTTGAGCAAAATTAGGAAAGTAGGTGAGCTAATTTAGGAAAATCTCACCTAACTTTGACTTAGTCAAAAATGTTGTCCATCTTTTTGGGAAAACATCTCAGATTTTACATGCAATTACATTGCTCAAAAGACATTTAAGATGTCGAAAACTATTTACAAAATGCGTAAATGAAAGCAAAAAACTATCTAACACTGGAGAAGAAAAGAAGTCTTTATGATTCCTTGCATTGGGCATGGAAGTCTTCGTATCTCTTCTTTGTCTCCGGAATGAATGCCTCATCTAGACCAACAGTGTAATCCACTATGGTGTGAATTCATGTGATTGCTCTTCTGGCAGATGAGTGAATCTTCTTGCATCTGTCAAGATGCGTCTTGAGATTATCAAGAGAAAGTCGTATGTCACATATGGCATTCATTGAAGCCTTTGAAAAAGCTTCATCTTCAAATTCTTCTTGAACCATTGATGAAAACTTATTTGAAAAACTGAAACATGGGAAGAACTTTCCAATTGTACTTCAAAGCCATCTTGCTTGGTGATAGGAAGGAACTTGATCAAAACTGCTTCGGAATCTGGGCACAAGAGATCAAAATGTATGCAAGAGTAGGCTTAACAATCTGCAAAGGTAGGAAAAACTGAGGTTTTAGCATGGGGTATTGCACTTCAAATGTAATTACTCAAATTTTCAAGATGCTGCATATTGGATGTAAATTTGAGCAATTTCATGGATTTGGGAAGCTTGAATGCGATGATGTCGGAGAATGGAGTGGAAGCAAGCAAACTAGCAAATGGATGTGAGCAATGGAGCGAAAAAAATTGAACGAAGCGAGCGAAACGGAGCTCGGAATGCATTTTTAGATGATTTTTGAACATTCAGTGAAAAATTGTTTTTTGTGCAAGGGTGCTGAAAATCAGCGCCCTTGCATCTTGAAAGTTTTGCATTTCATGCACAAGCGCTGAAAAACAACACTCTGGCATGTTTTGGAAGGAAATTGTATTTTGTGTAAAAGTGCTAAAAATCAGCACTTCAACATGTCATATGTCAAAGCAGTTAAAAACAGAGCTTTTGCATCTCATGTGTAAGAGCAGTAAAAAATAGAGCTTTTACATTTGAAGGACTTAGGTAGTTTCATGTCAAAGCGGTAAAAATCAGAGCTTTTACATATCACATGTAAAAGCGGTGAAAATCAAAGCTTCTACATGTCATATGTAAAAGCGGTGAAAAATAGAGCTCCTACATGTAATATGTAAGAGCGGTGAAAAACAGAGCTTCTGCATGAGATATGTAAGAGTGGTGAAAAACAGAGTTTTTGCATGTGACATGTGGTTTGAGATGTAAGAGCGCTAAAAAACCCCGCTCCTACATGTGCCAGAAAATGACTAAGGCATGAAATATGTAAGAGCGCTAAAAATAAGTGCTCCTACATGTAACAGATGGTTTGAGAGGTAAGAGCGCTAAAAAACCCCGCTCCTACATGTGTCAAAAAATGACTAAGGCATGAAATATGCAAGAGTGCTAAAAATCAGCGCTCCTACATGTAATATGTAAGAGCGATGAAAAACAGAGCTTCTGCATGAAATATATAAAAGCAGTGAAAAACAGAGCTCCTACATGTGACTTGATATTTGAGATGTAGAAGTGCTAAAAAACCCGCTCCTACATGTGCCAGAAAATGACTTAAGGCATGAAATATGCAAGAGCGCTAAAAATCAGCGCTCCTACATGTAATATGTAAAAGCGGTGAAAAACAAAGCTTCTGCATGAAATATGTAAGAGCGGTGAAAAACAAAGCTCCTACATGTGCAAAAAAATTTCTAACTCCCAAAACTGAATTTTCACAACTTGGTTTAAAATGCAAATTTCGACGAACTAACAAAGGTTAATGCTCAAAATGACTCTTTTGAGGATGGGGAACCACGCACGAGGACTAATGCAACTTGCCTCATTTTGTGTGCTTAGAGTATGTGGGCTACGAAATAGACAAGTTTCGTAGGTGTTATCCCACAAATTGAGCATGTTGAATTCGAGGATAACATATCTATACTTATTTTTAGCTTTCAATCTACAATTTATTGCCTTATGTCCAAATTGATTGTAAACAAAACAATAGCCATGGAAAGAAGGATAGAACCTATTTGTACGCACTTGTCTCCATGGTTTTCCATTGATTTTCTTCATGGTTTGCCATTGATTCTCTTCATGAATTTCTATTGATTTTTTGAATGGTCCTCTTGTGGTTTGCCAATGATTTTCTTTCTTTCTGTAGGTTTCACCTTTGACGGAGTCTTGAACTGTTTGTGAGTAGGTTTTCTGATTTTCTTTATTTGGCTAATTCATTTTTTAACTTTGACTTCCTTCAAATCCAACCCCATTCTTGTCACATGTGGGCTTTTGGACACTTATAATCTTATCCAAAATTTCTAAACTTTTCACATTCTTCAATTCTAGATTCAATTGCACCATATTCTTTTCCAACTCCGTTCTTAGTGATACAATCTCGAATTCTAACTTTTCACAACTTTCTTCCCTATCATCACCCCCAATTAAGGAAATGGCGGAGGCGACTATGGCGAACACGTCTGGCAATGGCGTGGGAGGTGACCTCCACGATGGGGCGATGCTGGAGGAGAAGGCAGTGATGGATGGCAAAGCAACTGTTGCGGGGGCTAGCATTGGGCGCGGTTCGTTTAAGGGCAGAGGCCCTGCTGCGTGGGCGACAACTCCGAAACTAGGGCACGGGAGACTATTGTTTGGTGGTTTCCTCCCTGTTGTGTCTGCCATCTCGGTTGATCTGAAGGCTGATATGGTAGAGGAAATAGAAGAAAATGTCTCTGAGCTCTCCGTTCGTGGGGTGATCTGTCGGTTTAGGGGTTTCTAGCCCAGCCTCCCTCAGCTGCATTCCTGGATCTCCACTGAATGGGAACCTCTTATTTCTAGTAAAGTTCAAATTTTCCCCTTGGCTAAGGGGTATTTTGTTGCAAAGTTTGACAATGCTCAGGATAGAAATATAATTTTATGTGACTATTTTTAGCTGGGAAAACAAATATTTGTTGATGATTAAGCCTCGGCATGCTGACTTCAACCCTGCTTCTGAAACTTTCAATAAGTTCCCGATATGGATTCAATTGCCTAATCTTCCCCTCCACTTATGGACTAACCCTCTTCTGGAGGAAGTGGGGGATGCCCTTGGTGATTTCTTGCTGGTGGATGGAGAATCCTCTGATATTTTTCATTCCACCTTTGCCCGTATACTGGTTGAAATGGATGTTTCAAAAGGGCTGCCTATTGAAATTGTACTTAAATCTGCTAAAGGATCTTGGGTCCAATCTCTGGACTATGAGGGGATTCCCTTCCACTGTAGAAGATGTTTTAAAACAAGTCATGCTGCTGCTCAATGTGGTTTTGAGAAAAAACCCATGAAGGCTACATGGTGGGTTGGAGCTTCTCAACAACATTATACGGTTGAGAAGAAATTTGAACAACACAGGAGTTTCTCAGAGGTGGTAGCGTCTGATTTACAAGGTGTTGAGGTATCCCCTCGGGATGTCTCAAATGATGAGGTTGTTGATGTTGCACATGATTATCAAATTGTAACCCCAAAAGGGCAGGAGATTGGGTCTCTAGCGACCACTTCTAGTGATAGCGCTCTGGCCATCACTTCTAGTGGCCTATCCGATATGTCTTTGCCTACACGCAGGAATAATGATGAAATTTCGGAGACTGTGGCTGCAGGTAAACCTCAAGAAAATTGTGAGCTGACTTGGCATAATATGGCAACGCAAGTGGAAGAAGGTTGGATTATTGTTAAGGGAAAAAAAGCTAAATTCACTCGGCCTTCTTTTGATATGACTCTCTGTTCCCACAAGAGTAGTTCTAAATGTAAATCTTGACGGGTCTTGTTTGGGGGCTGGCTTTTGGCTGGCTGCAAGATGTTCTTTTTGCAGCCTTGTTCGTGATTGTAAAGGGTTTCGGGTCCCTTCAAAACTTGTTTTTTACCTGAATCAAAAAATTTCTTCCCTTTCCTTTAACTTTCTCTTTATTCCATCCTCGATTCTTTTTGCCTCTTCACACTTAATTTTCAAATCTAGGATGATTATCTTGGATTCTTCTTCATTTCTTTTTTCTTCTTCAAGATCTTTTGAGAACTTTGCTTTAGATTCATTTTCCTCTTGGATTTTTTATTTCAAACATGCATTTCTTCTTTTAAGTGAATGAATTTCATTATATGCAAAATAGATTTCTTCCTCAAGATCCACTTCTTCATCAACCTCATTCTTCTTGTCTTCCATTTCCTTTTTATCCTCTTTCTGATTCTCAATGTTATCTATGGCCATGAATAATATCTCTTCTTGATCACCACAAAATTCATCATCTCTTTCTTTTGATCCATCATCATATCCATTAAAGGCTTCTCTTTTGTCTCTGAAAGTTATTATTTCTCTCAAACTAGTTTTGATAATAGCTCTTCCTTGGTTGTTGATATCCTCTTCCTATGTACATGTAGTTTTTTTCATCGTCATTGTTCTCCATCTTTCCTTGCGAACACTTAGAAGCAAAATGTCCTAGTCTACCACAATTATTAACATACCATAGAAGACTTACCTTGATACTTACCTACTCCCTTCTTTGGCCTCCTTATGAAGTGAGCTTCTTCTTTGTCTATCTCACCAAATTCATCATTAGGTTCATATATTTTAGCCTTTCCTCTTTGAGCTACCTTGAAAGTTGCATCTCTCTTTAATGGTTTGTCTTCAATCCTCATTTCATAGGCAGTTAGGGTGCCATGCAACTCATCCTCGGTCAAATTATCCAAGTCTTTCATTTCTTCAATTGCGGAGATTTTAGAATCAAACCTCATGGGTAAAGATCTCAACATTTTTCATACAAAATTAGCTTCTTTGATTGTTGCACCAAGTGCCACCATGGTGTTAACAATTTCATCGATTTGAAGAAAATATTTAGCTATGTTCTCATCTTTTCTCATTTTGAGACTTTCAAATCTTGCCTTATGAGTTTGAAGTTTAGCCTTTTTCACTTCATCATCCCCTTCATAAATGCCCTTTAGTTTATCCCATATTGCCTTTGTAGTTTTGCAATACATCACCTTTATGAATTCAATTTCAGATAATTCACACAATATGGCATTCATAGTTTTTGAATTATTTTCACTTTCTCTTTTAGCATCTCTATCCATAAGCCTAGTTGTAAGTAAAGTATATCCATCTTCCACAGATTGCCAAATGTCATATCCCAAAGCACTCAAATACATCTTCATTCTTAAGCTCCAAAAAGCATAATTAGTTCCATCAAACAATGGTGCCCTATCTGATGAGAAACCATAAAATTCTTGTCCACCCATTTGTGCTCTTTTCAAATCTCCCTTTTAGTGGTTAGGCTATATTCAAAGGGACCGGCTCTAATACCAATTGTTGAGCACACGGTGATAATAAGAGGGTAGGGACGAAGGGGTGGGGAGGGGGTGAATCAGTATCTAACAACCCTTTACCTCTCAAAACCAAAATAATTATATCAGCTACTCATATGCAAGATTAAGCAATTAAGTACACTATGAGAACACACATTTTATGTGGAAACCCTTTTGGGAGAAAACCATGGCACAATTTTGCTTATATATATAAATAGTTTCCTTTTCTTGTAAGCTCCAACCTACTAGAGACTCCAATCTCTACGTGACACAAATATAGGCTCCAACCTATTGGAGGCTACAACCTCCACACACAAACTTCAATTTCTCCACACCATTTGAGCTCCAACCCAGCTAGAGGCTACAACCTCATAATTGATAGGCTTCAACCTATTAGTCTTTCAATGCTGATAAGATATTCCTTTTTACTTGAATCTAGTCAAAATTATAGATGCTTTCATAGTCCTCACAAGTCTAAATTAATCATTCTTCCTTCTCAAATCTGATTATTTAATTCATTTCACTAGCATAGATTCCTTCCTTTTATTGCATACATGTCTTCAATATAAATCAGAATTGCATTTCATTTTTCTGCTTATATCTTTCCTTATTTCTGAAAGTATTCATTGAATTGCTTGATTGATTTTTTACTCCATATTTTCCTCATATTTATACCTCTATGTTTTTGCCAATGGATGTGTCTTTATGAAAAGAGGCATCCTTCACAAAAGAGACAACCTTTTCAATGACCTTTGATAATAAACTTCACTTTACTTTAATTGCTGCCTTAATTAATTCTATCGCTGCCTTTCAAATATTTCATTTGCTGACTTTAATATAAATTGCACCTTTAGTTTAATCTCATCGCACCTTTCCATCCTTTAATTAACTCCTCTTTTGAAGCGCCTCATCACACCTTTCCATCCTTTAATTAAATCCTCTTTTGAAGCGCTACTTATATGAATCGCAGCTTTTGCTTAGTATGGGTCAGCCTTAGAGTCAGCAAATAATATAAGTTTGATTTCTTTTTCTTTGTTTGGGTGATGAATATATGGTCGGCTAGCTTGATTATTTTATGTCCTTCATAAAGCCAATCTAACTCCATATCCGGTTATCATAAAGTATTTCTAATGTATCAATGCTTCAACCATAGTATGAAATGCATATGAATATATGGTATGAAGTGTGTATTTCTAATGACATCAATGACAATATATTCAACACAAAGTTCTACAAAGATATTCCAAAGTTTGAAAGTTTAGAGTTTGCAAAGATCGATAGAATCCTCAAGTTTGGGTTCTAAAAATATGTTCCAATATCTAACTATGGAGTTCTACAAAGCAATGCAAAGTTCAAAAGCCCAATATTTGCAATAGTCTATAGCAAATCCATTGAAGTTCTGTAATGTCCCTTACCCAGTTTGCCCTAGAATTCACTTCTTGATTAGGTTTAGGGTTTCTTCTTTCCAAATGAATGCTCTTTTTAATTAAGTAATCTTGATTTGAAATCTGCATTCACCATATTAACAACATTCCCACACACACATATATTTGTTAGCATTAATATCTAGATATCCAAAATATAAGCATAATCATAAATGCAATTTAACAAGCAAGAGGAGTGCCATGGGTGGATCCGCCTTGAAGCCTTCAAATAAAGTTCAAGAGATTGTCCATCCCAATCCTTCTTGCCTAGTGGCTTAGTACCTGCATACTCCACTCATGGCAACACCTCGAAGACACTCATCCTATCAGGGGGAGAGGAAATCATGGAATCCTTAAGTAGCCTAAGGTCTACCACCTCCTATTCGCCCAATCCCTTGTCAAGGGCCTAAGGGGCTGCAAGGCCCAATCCCTTGTCTAGGGCCTAAGGGACACAAGCCTAGGTGGGACCCCCAACCTTCTATAACCTAATCCCTAGTCAAGGGCCTAAGGGGCTGTAGGGCCCAATCCCTTGTCTAGGGCCTAAGGGGTTGAAAGTGGGGTTTTTAGACAATCTACTTAAACCATGGTTCACCCTTCTTGATAGGGTTACAAGCACAAAGAAAACAATATTTACACAATCAGCTATGTTTGCATTCATCCAAGATTTATTTCATGCCTATAATCAAATATATCTTCATTTATCAATGGTTCTTTAAGTTCATCATTTCCTAGAATAATTCTCATTATGATAAGATTAAAGAAAGCATTATATCAATAATCAGATTAGCAATATCAATTTCTTATATTCAAAATATGCTAAATATTATTGCTAACTAAGTACATCACCTAAGTTGCTATATCTCTCCATGTTTCCTTACTCGCCTCCTTCAACCTTATACTAAATTGATCATAGATATATATACAATCTATTCATTTACATAAAAGAATCATAATTACTTATAAGGCTCACTAATTGCTGCAAGCATCATTATTGTATAATTGTATAATTATATATATATATATACATACATAAAATTATTCTTTACTTATATCAATTAGTATTCATATAAATATTTATATAATAATTATTCTTTCCTTCATATTTCTGCTGTATTATCCAGATTCTCAATTTATCAAATTGCTGCATTATCCCGATTCTTAATTTATTTTACTATTTTCATTCCTTCTCTGCTGTATATACTTCTTTTTAAGTCTGCATATTTTCTACCTACTCTCCCCTCTCGTATATCCCTTCATTGATTTATATCCTTCCCTATTTATTATCGAAGATATGTGCCTTTTGGGAGATGTGATTAGAACCATCGTTGCCTTTGGATAATTCTCATTTTATTTTATAATATAATCACTGTTTTTTATTAGTAATTGTTGCCTTTTAGACATAATGTAATTGTTGCCCATCATTCGTGGCTAATACAAATCACTGCCTATGTAATTGCTGGGTGGTGATTTTTACAAATGTATTTTACTTTTAATATATATTATTTTATGTATACATGTTTTCTATTAATATAATATATATTTACTTTTATATAAGCTTTGTATATATAATTATTATTATATTAGAGTATTTATATTTACATATTTTTTTAATCTTTATTTTGTTATTCATTTTACTTATTTATTTGTATTTCAATGTTTTTATGTCTTAGTGTATTTTTGATGTTTATTTATTTATATTTTAGTATTTCGTATAATCATTAAAATATAATAAATTACCTATGTATTTACAATCTTTGATGTATAATGATTATAATATTTAGGTATTTATATTTTGGTAATTACAATATTATTTTTAATATTTACAATTATAAGATTGTCTTTGATAACTATAATCATAGTAATATTAAATAGTTAATGTTTTTTAATGTGTATTTTGTTTATCTTGTTTTCGATGTTTTATATCTCAATGCTACAATCTCAGGAGACATGACAAGTTCAAAGTTTAGACGCTATTTCAAAGTTTGGTGTTTGGCATTGTCGGCATTTCTACAGTTTAGAGTTTTAGTGATGCAACAGCAATTAAGAGTTTGGAGGCGTGTCAATGGTGGGAGGTCTCCAAGAAGGTAGTGATCAGGAGGTGTGTTGGTGAGTGACTATTAAACAATGGTTCAAAGTTTCACTAGCGGATGAACCTCCTAGAAACACAAAAAATAGGGGATGATGCAAAAACTAGAAAATGTCATCTGCAGTACAACAACTGGCAATGGACAAAAAACTACACCTACAATATGGAGTTGTGTAGGGCCTAGACAAGAAAATTTTATTGTAACCACCAAATAAAGCATTTGCCTATTGGAAAATATACAAAGATAAAGGACAAAATCCAATTCATGCAACAATGGAGAGTATGGATATATGACAACCGAGCAATAGGACAATTGCACAAATACTAATGAGCACAAGATTATACTGAGAGGGGGGTGAATCAGCATAATACAATCATTTACTTTTTCAAAACTTAACAATCATAGCAATGTCAATCACACAATATCATTTGCATAAGATCTAACAATTATGCAACACAAGAACACCAAAATTTACATGGAAACTCTTGCGGGAGAAAACCACGGCAAAATAATGCTTACATAAAACTTCTTACAATCTTTGTAGGCACCAACCTACAAGAAATACCAATCCCCTCTTATAAGATTTGTGAGCACCAACCCACTGGATACACCAATCCCCGCAATTGAGCACAAACTCAGTAAGAGACGCCAATCTCTTGTTAAGGCACCAACCTTCTATGCAATAGAATTACTATCTTCTTGTGAATGTCCTCTTCAATGGATGATGAAAAATCACATTCAAATCAGCAAGTTTTTCTCTTCAAAAATAACTTATATTCTTTTCTATAGATCTGCCATAATTCCTTCACAAAATCTGCGTTGAATTATCTATAGATCTACCATTATTCCTTCACAAAATCGACCTTGAATTATCTTCTATATTTCCCTCCTTCAAATTTGCTTGTGCTTGTATATTATATCTTTTATTTCCACACACACATTCTCCCTATCTCACAAACTTTATTTATCAATTTTGAAGGAGGCGACTTCTTGAATAGATACACCACTTTGCAAGGGAGGTAACACTTAATTTATATGCACCTTTTAAGTGTTAACTTGGGTGCTCCAAAAGGGGTCGGCCCCTTTTGATAAATAAATAAATTTATTTTAAATTTAATTTCAAGAGAATTTTGGGTGCCATAAAGAGGGTGTCAGCTCTATAATTTAAAATAATGTTTTAATTCAAATTACCTTCTAATGTGCGCGCCAAAATACAAGGGAGTCGACCTCATAAATAAATAAAATTTGTTTATTAATACTTCCTTGTTAAGGTAAATTCTATCTGTGGAGGCCTTCGATTTAATTCAACAATAACACTTTATAGATCTTCTTTGACATCAATCATTGTGACATCGATCTTCCCTTTGACATCAATGATAATATTTCTAACAATCTCCCCCTTTGTCATTGATGGCAACCTCATATAGGTAATCTACAAAACACACTACTCCCCCTATCTCTATTGCTCCCCCTATCTATGTACTTCTAGTTCTCCCCCTTTGACATCAATGGAAAAGGAGTCCATGGAGCTGTGAGATCATACAATAGTAAGCTCCCCTTAAGGAGTACACCCCCTTAGTGACAAACAGAAGGTGATACCACTCCCAATTTCTGTCTTAGAAACTCAAAAATCTCTTTTAGAAGAGGCTAAGTAAAAATATCCACAATCTGATCATGCGTGTCAACATACTCAAGCTTTAACTATTCATCTGCTACTTGCTCCCTCAAAAAATGATCTTTTATAAGAATATGTTTTGTTCTTGAGTGTATCACTAGATTCTTTGAGATATTGATAGCATTGATATTGCCAAAGTATATGGATATTGGATGATTGTATTCTACTTTGATATCCTTTTCCAAAGAACTTGAGTGCAACAGGAGACTGCTACTATATATTTTGCATTTGTAATTGACATGGAGATTGATGTTTGTTTCTTACTTAACCATGAGACAAGACTACTTTCAAGAAAGAACGCACCACTTGTTCTTTTTCTATCATCAACACCGCCTGCCTAATCTGCATCTGTATATGTTGTTAAGTTGAAGTCATCACCTCTTGGATACCATAGCCCAAAATCTAATGTGCCTTTTAAGCACTTGAATATCCTCTTGACTACCTGCACATGAGTTTCTTTGGATGCAGCCTAAAACTTGGCAACCATACCTATTGCCTACATAATATCAAGTCTTGAAGCTATGATATAAAGTAAACTTCCAATCATTGATCTATAAAGAGATTGATTTGCATCAAGAGACTCATCATATTTACTTGGCTTACATCTTGTGATCATAGAGGTACTAACCAGATAACATTCTTCCATTCTAAATTTTTTAAACATCTCTTTAATATATATAGTCTGGGATATAGATATTCCTTTGTTTGACTGAGAAATTTGTAATCCCGGGAAGAAGGACAACTCTCCAAGCATTGACATTTCAAACTCTTTTTGCATATCTTGAACAAATTCTTGACACATTTTATCATTGCTACCTCCAAAAATGATGTCATCTACATATACCAGAATAATTAATTGATGCTCCCCTTCAGTTTTGAAATATAGATTATTGTCAACAACATACCTTTTAAAAAATTTCTCTTATAAGTATTTATCCAATCTAGAGTACCAAGCCTTAGGATCTTGTTTCAAACCATAAAGAGCTTTCTTGAGTTTACATACAAATTCTTTGTTTTTAGGCAAGAGATCCTTCAAGTTGCTCTATATACACTTCCTCTTCTAAGTGCCCATTCAAAAATGTTGATTGAACATCCATCTGGTAGACTTTGAAATTCTTATAACAAGCGAATACTAGGAATATTCTTATAGCTTCTAAACGTGCAATAGGAGCTAAAGTTTCTTCAAAATCAATCCCTTCTACTTGAGCATACCCTTTGCATACTAGTCTTTCTTTGTTCCTTACTACTTGAGCATACCTTTTGCATACTAGTCTTTCTTTGTTCCTTACTACTTGACCATCCTCATTCAACTTGTTTCTAAAAACCCATTTTGTGCCAATGATATTTTTATTTTTGGATCTTGGGACAAGTTCCCAAGTCTCATTCTTTTCAATTTGATTTAAATCTTCTTCCATGGCTTTTATCCAGAATTTGTTTTCACTTGCTTCTACAAAGTTCTTAGGCTCAATCTTTGGACAACAAAGACAAGTTTTCAATATCTAGTGGGTTGGCCAATCTTCTTCTTATCTGAATTTATGTGTTTTTATCTCCTAAAATTAAATCCTCAAAATGATTCTTCTAAAGAAATCTGGACGGTGTTTTGGGTTGTGCCTTAAAAGGTGTCCTGGATGGACTTTTTGTGCTTCTTTGCTCAATATTCTATAATACCTCCTCTACTTCTTCCTCTTTGCAACTTTCTTCCTCTTGGTAATCTATTTTTGGTGCCTTTATTTTGTAGTATCTTTCCTCATCTATCCTTACATTTGCACTTTCAACCATTTTCTTCCATCTTTTGTTGTAGCACCTGTAAGCTTTGTTTTTTGAGTACCCAAGAAATATTCCTTCATCAGATCTCAAATCAAACTTACCAAGATCCTCTTCATCTCTCCTTATATAACATCTACTACCAAACACTCTAAAATGTTTTACTGTCGCAGGTCTTCCTTTCCATAACTCATATGGGGTTTTATCATGATTTACTCTAATTTGATCTCGATTCAAAATGTATACTGATGTGAGCACTGCTTTCTTCTAGAATAAGTCTGATAATTTGGATTCATTTAGCATTATTCTTGCCATTTCTTGCACCATTTTGCTTTTCCTTTCCACAATACCATTTTTTTGCAAAGTTCTAGCAACTGAGGGGTGCCTCCTTATTTCTTGTTGTTCATAGAACTCTATGAACTAATTTGAGATGAACTTGCCACCTTGATCAGACCTCAAAAATTTGATTTTGAATCTAGTTTCATTCTCTACTAAGGCCTTAAATGCCTTAAATTTTTCAAAAGATTCAGTTTTTTCTTTCAAAATGGTTACCCAAGTCATTCTAGAAAAATCATCAATTAAAAATATTAAATAACACTCACCTTGCATACCCTTTGTTTGTGTTCATACACAAAGATCTGTGTGTACAAGCTCTAATGGTTTAGATGTAGAATATTCTTTCATTTTGAAGCTTACTCTTGTCTGCTTTCCATGCTGGCATTGTTTGCAAATGATGTTAGAAAGCTTGTAGATATTAGGCAGGTCTCTTACTGCCTATTTTTTGCTGATTTTTACAAGGTTTTCAAAATTCATGTACCCCATCCTCCTATGCCATAGCCGACTTTCATCTTCTTGACCTTGTTGTGACCTTTTTCACACATCACCCCATCAAGATGGGGACCCCCTAAATTTTGCTCCATTCTGGTCTTTTGGCTTTGGTTCGCTCTCTCTCTGGTCTCTGGTCCTTCCGGGGATGTCCTGTCGTTTGACCCAGGTTAAAGTATTGGTTAAGTCTGTGTAATTAGGGTTTTCATCCTTCAGGCTTATTAAAGGTCAAACTGAGTTATAAAATTGGAATCCAAGCTCAGTACAGCAGTCAGAAGGCTTCCAACAGAGTCCCCCTAAATTTTCACTGTGTTCCGGCAACTTACTATTTTTAGTAAGTATTCAATTTGGGACTATTTTATTGAGATTTTGGAATTCTGTCAGTTCCACTGCATCCGGGTAACATCAAGCTGCCTACACGTAAATTTTGAGCCAGATCAGACGACTTGCTATTTTTGGCAGTTCAGGCTGTAAGAGTCAAATTAGGGTTTCTACATGAGCTTTTCAGATGCATGTCTGGAGAATCCTTCCGGGTTTTCCAAAACCTTCGCAGTGATGTCACATGCAAACCGAGACAACCACTTTCAGAGTTCAGCCTTCGGAGGCTATTTTTAGGGTTCGCATGCAGTGTTTTTCAACGCATGCCGGGTTTTTCTTCATGGGTTTTTCGAGAGCTTCGCAACGGTGTGGCTTGCAAGCAGAGAAGATCGAGTTTTGAGGACTTACTATTTTTAGCCAGTGCATGCATGCAGACCAGTTTTCTGGGTTTTTCTGGGTTTTTTGAGATCCCACGGGCAATATGACATGCGAAACCATCCGGCAGTGGATGAGTCACTTTTCAGGCAGTTTCTATTTTTAGCAGGTACACTCTGGCAGCCGCCCAACACTCCAGTTCAGCAAGCAGAGCGACATGCAGAAGGAACGAGGACAAATGGAGGCCGTTCGGGATACATGCAAGTCAAATTAGGGTTTCCACTTTTATAGGGGGTAAAATCCAAAAATAGCCGAAACGAAGCACCCCACCCATGTCAGCACACTTCAAGGTACCTGCTGGCAAAATTTGAGCGAAATCGGAGAACTTACTATTTTTAGTAAGTCAGGGCACGGCTATAAATAGCAGGTCTGCACCCGAGGTTGGCATCAGAGTAACACTCAAGCTATCAAGATCAAGCGTTGCAACTTTCAGGCAAAACGGAGCTACTGAAGTCAGAAAGTCAAAACTTACTATAAATAGCAGTTGGCTATAAATAGCAGGTCAGGGCAGAGGACTGGCAAAACGGGTTCACCAGGCAGAGAATATCTTATGGTGAAATTCTCGGGCTAAACGGAGCCATAGAGGTTGAAAATCAAGGGACTTGCTAAAAATAGCACAACTTGCTAAAAATAGAATGCATAAACAAAGACAGGCAGAGGCATGGAAAATATTCTAAGTGTGGGAAAATGAAAGTATCCCCTTCAAAATGCGCCCACCTCACAGATTGATAGCATCAAAATTTTCTAAGGCAAAAACAAAAGTGGGCATATGAAAATGCGCCCAAGGTTGGGAGGCCAAGTCAAAATTTCCTAAGTGGTGAAAACAAAAGCTTGAGGGGCAAAATGCGCCCATAAGCTCAAGGGGTATCAAAAATTTTCCTAAGTGTTAAGTTGAGAGCTAACCCCCCTAAATGCGCCCTCACCTTGAAGAAAGTGACGAAGGCATTGAAACGCCTAAGGCAAAGTTGAAAGCTCACCCCATGAAATGCGCCTTCATCTTGAAGCTACCCCATCAAAGTGCGCCCACCATGGAGAGGTTAACAAGGAAAACGCCTAAGGCATTGAAATGAAAGTAGAGAGGTCAAAATGCACCCTCAAGTCAAGGCTTACATGTGAAAAACGCCTAAGTGTTTGAGTGAAAGCTTGGCCTAGTAAATGCGCCCACCTTGCAAGTGTTGTTAAGTGAAATTCTTCTAAGGCATGAAACAAGAGGTTAGGTAAAAACGCCTATGTATGGAAAATGAAAGCTGGAAGTGGTGAATGCGCCCAAGGTAATTGGAAGTGTTGAGAAGTTTGAAAATAAACTAAGGCGTGTAAAATGAAAGTAGACCCTTCAAAGTGCGCCCACCTCAAGTGTAAAAGGGGTTGCTGGAGAAAAGCGGCTAAGGCATTGAAATGAAAGTGGAGGGGTAGAAATGCGCCCTCACTTGAAAATACCACCCCCTCCAAAATGCGCCCACCATGGAGAGGTTAACATGAAATTCTACTAAGGCATTGAAAGTAGGAGCTCACCTAGTGAAATGCGCCCAACTTGAAGCAGAGGCCGAAATTCTTCTAAGGCATAAAATGAAAGCTTGAGGTAGTATTTGCGCCCAAGGTAAAGTGAAGACCCTCAAAGAAAATTCTAAGTCATCAAAGTGAAAGCTCATGGGTCAAAATAGGCCCACCTTCAAGACATTGAAGGTTAAAAACGCCTAAGGCAAAAGCGGGAGTTGACAAGGTTAAATGCGCCCAAGGGGTCAAGGGGGTTGAAAAGCGCCTAAGGTAAAATCGAAAGTTCAACATCTAAAATGCGCCCAAGTTGAAAGTGAGGACTTAGAAAAAGTTTCTAAGTGTTGAAAACGAAAGTGCCAAGGTAAGAATGCGCCCTTGAAGGGGTTGATGAAATTAAAAATTCCTAAGGCCTGGAAATTTAAATGTGAATGAGAAAGAAATACGCCCAAGGAGTGAGGATTCAAATTTATTTCTAAGTATGTGGGCGAGGGGTGCAAGAATAAAAAATACCAAGGGTCAAGTACGCCAAAAGAGGAAATGTTAGAAAAATTTTCTAAGTGAGATAGCATTTCACTAGGGAAAAATACGCCCTTGGCATGGAAGGATGATTTGATGAGTTTTAAAATTTTCCAAAGGCAGTTGAAGGACGACGAATTTTTTTTCAAGGGGAAGATTTGATATCGATGAATATTTTCCATGGGTCAAGTGAAAATCAAATGAACCCGTTTAAAATGCACCCATGAGTTAACAGAGTTTGAAAATTAATTTCCTAAGGGAAATTTTAATATTTTCAGAGGAAATTCGTTTTGCCTAGATTATTTTCCTGACGGAAGTTAAATCTCAGAGGATGAATTATTTTGAGCATGCAAATAATTTTTAATCACCCGGAGTTGAACATTTTAATGAGAGAATTTAAAATGTCTAAGGCAAATTTTATGAAATCGAGGATTTAAATGACAGACATTTTAAAAGTTGGAAATAAATTTACAACTCCCACGAAATTTTTCGAGTTGAATTTATTTAAACACTGCGAGATTTTAAAATAGAATTTTAAATCAAGTCAAGTGATTTTTTTTTTCTCGCGAGTTGTTTAAATCACCAAGAGTTAACTGGCAGACTAAGAGGAAGGATTCGAATTTTTTTACAAGGAAGGAATCATTATTAATGGCAACTGCCATAATGACCGGCTGACGACTAGCCCACTACTGCGCTTGAATTAGAAGATTCCGAACGAAGAGAGTGGAAAATTGATGAAGGCGCTAAAAATAACCCCAGCACTACTTAGCAGGATTCTCCGAGAAGAGTTATTTAAACAATCTCTTCTCTCATTTCTCCTCACATTGTTTCGAAGTTGAAGTTGCTGAAGAAGTTCTTGAGAGATTGAAATATTTTCGAAGTGGTTGAGGAGAGAAATTCTTTGAGAGTTTATTTTATTTCGGAGTGTTGAGTTGCTGAAAGTACGAAGTGCTGGAGAAATTTTCATTTGTCGAGACTCTTTCTTTCGAAAAGCTGAAAGTGTGTTGCTGCAACTTCGAAGTTGAAGGTTGAAGTTGTTTTCCGGAGTTGCTGGAAGATTTATTTTTCGAAATTGCTGAGTATTGAAGTTGCACGAAAGTTGAAGCTTGCTGCAGATTTTACTTATTCAAGCTGCTAGAAGTTGAAAGTTGCTGAGGTTGACGAAGTCAAGACAAAGGATTTAATTCGCTTTGTGCTGAGAAAGTATCCACATTGCTGAAAGTTGGTAGTTGGCTGCAATTTTTTTCGCCAGTCGGAAGTGCAGTCGTTGAAAGCTTCTTTATAAGCTTGAAGTTTTTTATACAATGGCCGGAGCAAAGGATGTTGCAGGAACAAGCAGAGCCGCAGGTAGAGCTACAAACACTGAAGCAGGCAAGGCTAGCTCATCCCGGCAGGCAATGATTAAAAGGCTCGCTAAGCCATTTCTCCCAAAGTCGGCAATAGTTTCAAAGTTGGCGGGATTAAACGACACCAACCTTGGTTCATTTAATCTAAATGCACTCAAATCGAGGATGTTCGGGCTAGGGGGCCATCAACCATCAGTCACGGCACATAATATAATGAAGAGTGGAATCTACGCAGCTGCTAGTTTTCCGCCAGCAATTCAGTGTCCGGAGCTAATTATGGAGTGCGCCAATCACTACAAGCTAGAACGTAGGACGATTGTCTCCCCGGATGATAAAATGCTCGCCAACTTCACGCCGGATGCCATCGGAGAGGCATTTGAGATTCCAACTGCTGAGGAGATGTTATACAGAACAAACAAAAGCGCAGATAAGATGTACTCTTCCTCTTTCAAAAGAGTCACTGCAGTCATTAACAGAGTTTGGATGCAGAAGCCGAGGCCACCCCGCACTAAGCTCCCAAAGCAGATAATTGCCGAGGACGTGAAACAAGAATACTGTGATTTGATAATGATGTTGAGTCGGGTAAATGGGAGTGCACAGGCTTACATTTTCGAGCCTTGGATGTTCTACTTCATCGAGATCATCTTGGAAGGAAAAGAGTGTGTCGATTGGGCTAGGATGATTAGCAACCACATCGATGAGCAATTCAGGAGCCTGAAGGTGACAAAGACTTTCTACATGAGCTCATATGTAATTTACATGTTGGCCAGAATGACTAAGTACAGAGGGATTTCGTACAAGGAGCCAATCGGTTGTGCCCCTGGTCAATTCAAAATCCACGAAGCCTGCACACAGCTACATTTAGCTAACATTGCTAACTATAAACGGGCAAATGATGCATTCACAATGCACATTGCGAGGACACTTCAGCAAAGGACGCAACAGAGAATATCTAAAGAAGCACAGACATTGATTGAGGAATATGGGTATTGGCTCATCCAATTCCCGAAATTCACATATATTAGGCTGCAGGGGTTCACTTCGTATCCGTATCGGCTACCACGATACCCCACTGATCACATAGTAATGCTTGAGGTATCTAGGCAATTGATTGCCTACGATAAGATTCAGAAAAGGAAAAAGAAGGGTGGACTTGATTTCCCTATCACCATGGGAAATTCCATTGAGGTGTGTCCCTCTTTGCAGGCAGCCCGAGAGGCAGAGGACGAGCTGCAATCTTATCATTTGTCATATCACACAAGCAGGCAGGATTTCGATCCTTATAGGAACATCCGGATGATACAGAACGTTGAATACCGGCACAGAGCTCATCTGGAGGACTTTTGGGCAAATGCAATGGATGAGGCTGAGATAAGAAGAAGGATGTTTTCCAGACTTCCTCTCAAGTTGATTAGAG